>OY720027.1:2672022-2936390 GCA_963082485.1 Eudonia mercurella | reverse complement strand
GGCATTGGTAGGCATTGGCAGGCATTGCTGGTCCCACGGCCCGTTTGTAGACAGGCCGCGCCGCGTTGGCGCGGACGGTTCCCACGGCGTGTGTCGGCCTGGTGCGGCCTGACCTGGCGCGGCCTGTCTTCAAACGGGCCGTGGGACCCCAGCTACACGGATCGGATATGCATCGTAGTACACCGTTCGTTCGTACCCACCCGGGCGGGGGTGATTCATTACATTTCATATAACGGTCAATTCGATTCCAATCTGAGTTCCGCGCGCAAATGACGCCACACGCATCATACGATTAAAATAGTGACCGTTATTGTTTTTAACGAAAAAGATAGCTAATCTGAGATTTGTATTACCAAATGAAGGTAATTTAATTTTTTAATTTTTTTGATTCGAGATTTTGATTTAAGATTATAATTAATTCCTGTTTATTAGAATGTGAGACCGATTTGTGTCATAATATTAGCTTTTTATTTCTCCGTCCTATACCCATCTAAGCGATCAAAAATTCAAAGAGAAAACTCCTTAAGGCGAAGGGTAAGGCTGTAGCAGCGTCTGTATTAGGCTGATAGGTTGCTGGATTGCTGGTGGGTTCTGAATGTATAATAAAATACCAGGACTACTGAATGACACGTCTTTATTCTTCTTTAGTCGCAGAGAGAGAGCGCAATAGTTGCCATTACAATGGATGACAAATAAACTTATGTTTTTTAATGTTGGCAACATCCAACATGCTGCGCCTCGACAAAATAATAACTTTTCAATTAAGACACTTATGTAAGGTACTAGGTACAATTATAAAATTAAATGAGAACTTACTTCGCTTACAGGTATAACAAAACTTAGGTAGGTACTTACTATAAACTTTAATAAATTTAATGAGAATATACTTTGCCTATTTAACAACACTTTATCAAAACTAGTTATAAATAAAGAAAAAATAATATTTTATAAGCACAGTTTACCCATCAAATTTAACATTTAGTAACCATTCGTTGTCTCTGATAATATGGAACACTTATAAGCACTGTGATATAATGAGTGTCACATCTATTATTGTACAAGTATATAACATTATACAACAACAACAACAACAACAACTCAAAACAACTAAAAACTACTCCTGTCCCACTTAGCCCTACGGTAACACCTTGGGTTCGGATGGATTCACCAAATCCATCCACTAAGTACATTTGATATAATGAGAATGTAGCTTGCTCATACATACAAATAAGCATAAAAACTTATTCATCATAAATAGGTAATAAACATATTTTGTTTATGGCTCTTTTATGAGTCCTTCTATTTGCCGTCTTGACTTCTACAGCTCTTACTTTCCCATCGTGACCTGGGAACACATTTACAATTCTTGCCATAGGCCAAGACATACATGAAACATTATCTTCTTTAAGAACAACTAAACTACCTATTTTAACATTGTTTACATTTACGTGCCACTTGGGCCTATTTTGTATTACATTTAAATAACTATTATGCCAAGTTTTCCAAAATGATTGTTTGAGACTAGTAACCAATTTCCAAAACTTTAATCGATTTTGTGGTACTTCATATTCATTACGCTCTGGGTACATAGTCATTGCACTACCTATAATAAAATGGCCAGGTGTGAGATAACAATAATCATCTGGGTCCGAGGATATCGGTAACAATGGTCGCGAATTGAGCACAGCTTCAATTTCGGTTAATACAGTATTAAGTTGTTCGTAAGTCAAAACAGTTTTTTTTACAATTCTTTTTAAATGGAATTTTGTGCTCTTAACTGCTGCTTCCCAAAGTCCCCCAAATGTTGGCGAATAGCTCGGAATGAAGTGGAAATCTATACCATGTTCAGCTGTGAACTGATGAACTTTCGCTTGGTGGCTTTGGGAAGCATGCAGTTTGTAAAGTTCAACTAACTGGCTCCTTGCACATTTAAATGTGCTGGCATTGTCGCAGTGGATTTCTGTGGGCAGTCCTCGTCTAGAGATAAATCTTCTCAAACACGCGAGAAAGGTTTCGGTAGTTAAGTCTGAGGCCAGCTCTAAATGAACTGCCTTGGTCGTAAAACATACAAAGAGGCATATATAGCCTTTACCAACTAAGGCTCGCCTTACACGTGAGAGCTTAACATCAATTGGGCCCGCGAAATCCACTCCGATTTTTACGAATGGACGACTGGTAGCAGTTACTCTACCAACCGGCAAGGAGCCCATCAGCTGTTTGGCAGCTGTTGCCTTCTGTCTGAAACATGTTACACATTTGTGTGTTATTTTCTTAATTTCTAATAAGCCATTGGTAATCCAAAACTTTCTATTTAAATGAGACAGTAAAAGTTTAGGTCCTGCGTGCAGTAACCTTTCATGCTCACACCGTATAAGCAAGCCAGTAATGAGAGAGGCTTTGGGAAGTATGACTGGATGTTTTTGCGCATAAGCTATGTCAGCATGGTGCAGCCTACCTCCTACACGCAAGAGCCCAATTTCGTCTAGAAAGGGATGTAAATTTGCTAAATTACCCTTTAAATTATTGTTCTTGCTTAAAGCATCAATTTCAGACATGAAGTGTATACTTTGTTCATGCTTAATTATAAACATGAGTGAATTATCTAGTTCAGAACTAGTTAAGAATTTAGATTTAATTTTATCTTTTTTGATATTAATGTTATGCAGGAATCTCAAAATGTATGCTAACAGCCTGATAATTTTCCTGATATCTGAGCAATCATATAAACGTTTGAACACATAATGCAGCGGTTGGACATTGTGACACACCAAGTTGCTAGAGAACGCTAAGCAGGGTTTCACTTCAGGTAGATCATGAGGAGGGTTCTTAGGCTTACAATAAGCAAAGTTGTACTCACTATTTTGTAGAAATTCAGGACCGTTCCACCAGATGTCGCTGCTGCTTAGCTCACTCGGTTTGATGCCTCTGCTTATGAGATCTGCAGGATTGTCATTAGATGCGACATACAACCAACTACAATTAGTGCTATTTTGTCGAATTACATTTGCTCTGTTCGCCACATAAGCCTGTAGGTTCGTTGTCTCAGTGTTTAGCCATGCAAGAACTATTTGTGAATCGCTAAACAAATAGATGTGCTTTAAATTTATTTTAAGTTTGAGTGTGTCATAAACTTTGACCACTAATTTTGAAAGCAGTAGTGCAGCGTTTAGTTCAAGCCTAGGGACCGTCATGCCTTTCCTTTGCACCGGGTTGATTCTAGACTTCGAGCAAAGCAAATGCAATTTCGTTGTACCTGAAGTAGTAATTAGTCGCAGGTACACGCAGCAGCCGTACGCTGTGGAGCTGGAAGCATCTGCAAACCCAACCAGCTCCGCCGTGTCTGACTGAGAAAATTTTAAATTCCTATCTAATAAGATGGGACTCATTGCAGCTAGATCAGCTGTAAATTGAAGCCACTCTTGCTGAACATTTGTAGGTGGGCTGTCGTTCCATCCTATGTTCAGAAGCCATAATTTTTGCATGATGGCCTTTGCTGTGACAACAATTGGGCTAGCAAATCCCATTGGGTCATAAAACCTTCCTATATAGCTTAATATATTTCTTTTTGTAATTTTTTCTGCTTTGTATGGCTCAGGTGATGAAATAATAAACATATCATTTTTTATGTTAATTTGAAGACCTAATGCTTTAATATTATAATTGTCTTTTTGTAAATCGAAACTATCAAAATGTTTCTCGCTTGAAGGTATACCTGATAATAAACTGTCATCATTTGAAGACCATTTGTGAGTGTGAAAATTACCTAATTTAAGCAAATTACGCAGTTGAACTCTAGCTGTGATGGCTATCTCTAAATCGTTATTTGAATAAATCACATCATCACAGTACAAATTATTTTTTATTATAGATGCAGCTAGTGGGTAAATATCTTTATATTTATTTGCTAGCTCATCAACACATCTAGTTGCTAGGTAAGTAGAGCTTTTTAATCCATAAGTTACTGTGTCTAATCTGATGCACTTAACCGGCTCACTTGGCTTGTCTCTCCAAAGAATATTTTGAAGGGATGAGAATTCAGGGTCAAGATCAATATTTCTAAACATCCGCCTGATGTCAGCAATAAATGTGTATGCACCTAAGCGGAATAACAAAATTATATCAAATAAATCCCTTTGTACTATGGGGCCATTGAGTTGCAGCTCATTCAATGATACCTTTTTGTTTGTTTTCATTGAACCATCAAAGACTACACGTAGCTTTGTGGTTTTGCTATTTTCATTAATTACTGCATGATGCGGGAGAAAATAAACTGCATCTTTGTTTAAATTATAAGACTCAATATCTACAAAGTGACTATGTTTTAATTCTAAGTATTCATGAATGAACTTCTGATATTGCTTGAATAATGCTGGATTAGCATGTAATTTTTTTTCTAAATTAAAAAATCTTTTTAAAGCAAGCTTAAATGAGTCACCTAAAATATTATTAATTTCACTGAGTGGCAATTTTAAAGGTAATGTAACTACAAACTTATTTTCTTTATGTTTATACTTAACAGTATTTTTAAAAATATCTTCACATAACTCTTGCTCTGAAGATTTCTCATAATAAATCTCTGGGACGCTTTCTGTCTTCCAGAATTTACGCAAAGTTTCATTTGTGTCATAATCACAATTTAAACATTTTAACGATACCTTAGTGCAAACTTTGTTTGAGTGTGGAAGGGTACCTCCAACAATGTATCCAAATTGAGTGTTGATGAGACGTGGTAACTGGTCTCCCTCTTGCGATGCTAATTGCTGTCCTTTATGCGGCCTCACCAGCTCTGCGCTTGGTGGTTCCGAAGGCAGTAGCACCTGAAAAACAACATCAGCCCCCATCAACATATTTATTTCAGAAGGCACATTGAAATCGTTGTCAGCTAACACAATATTAGGTGGCAGCCAGCTTTCTGAAAATTCAAATTTAGTTTGCGGCAACCTACAGGTTATTTGATCTACTACATGGCAGGTCACCATAGTTTTAAAAGATGTCTTCATTGAAGAGACTTGTAATGGTAAACAATATTTAACTTTGCTTTGGGTATTTGTAATTCCAATAATGTTTGTATTGTTTTGCTTGGGCGTTAAACCTAAAAGTTGCACCACTTTTGTTGTCACAAAGGAAACCTGTGATCCGCTGTCCAGCAATGCTTTGATGTGGAATATGGTGCCATCCTTTCCAACAACTTCTATTCTGGCTGTGGGAAGAAGCACATTGTTATTTAAATTGCCTGCTAATGCGACATGTGGTTTGATATTAGGTTGATTTGTGGGTAGGTGAAGCAAAGTGTTGTGCATTTTCTTGCACTCTGTACACCTAAAATGAAACCTGCATTTACCAGGATGCACACCCAAACAAATAGTACACACTTTATTTTGTGTGACAAATTTTATCCTATTATCAATTGGTAACATTTGAAATTTAGCACATTTAAATAATTTATGGTCTTTGGACTTACATAAGAGACATGTTCCTCCAGTTGCAGCAACTGCAGCTACCCTGCCCGCAGATGGTGATGGATGACTACCGTGACCCTGCTCAGAGTTCTCCAACGCTAAGGCTCTTTTTTCCATGTAGGCCAGGAATTGGTTTAAGCTAGGTTCCTGGTCAGAGTCCCGGTCCAGTTGATAGGCCCTCATTGTATACACATCTAATTTACGGGAAAGAATGCATAATAGAATAGAATCCCAACAGTCAACATTTGAATTATGGGTTTTAATTGCAGCAACTTGCTGTTTAATACAGGAAACAAAGTCTCTCAAATTACTAGCCGTAGACTGGGTAAGTTGTTTTAAATCTAAGATTTGACATATGTGGTCATTAACAATTTTAAACTTATTATTATATCTATCTGACAGTAATTTTAAAGCTTCTTTATAGCTTTCGCTAGTTAATGGTAAGTTCTTAACCAAATCGAATGGTTCATCTTTTAAAAATGACCTTAAATAATACAATTTTTGTACTGAATCTATATCTTGGTTGTTATGAATCATTGAATTGAACAAGTTTCTAAAAGGTATGTAATCAACAAACTTACCATCGAAAGTTTCTATAATAATTGGTGGCAAATGCATTTTTGGCGCGGACAAGGGTGGATTGTAGCTGCTGGTGGAATCAAGTTGGAGATTGCGCGCCTCATTCCGTCTTGCTATTTCCACATTTAGACGTGACAAAATTGTGAAATAATTTTCCTCGACTAACTCGATTTTTTCCCCGTCGTCAGGGTCCAGATAAAGTATCGTTTTGCAGCAGGACTCGTATTCTTTAAACGCGGAAGTCAGACGCTCGCGCTTCGCGGTTAGTTCTTCAGCGCTGATTTTACATAAATCCACTGTGTTAACAAATGAGAGAAGCCGCGTGATTGCCCCTTTACAATAACCGCGTTCGGCAATTTTCTGTTTGATATCTTCCTCCATTGCAGCAAGCTATTCAATCCACTCAAATTCACACTTTACACAAGGAATGCCAATTGCTAAAGACAAAAAAATAGCACCTTACACACTAATGTAGGTTATTGAAGTTAAGTTAAGTTCTCAAAGAGGAGTTAATTATTGAATATGGCCGATCCGCCGATTTTTGCGGTGAGTCGATCAAGTTGGTCGTTGCACCGATGGCGTCTCTTGCTGTCCCCTTCTTTCGCGAGTGAGATTTGCTGTTGTCCTTGTCGCGCGGAGGTGCGCGAAGGTAAACGAAGTTGCAGTGAGTTGTCTCTTTCACTCCAGCTGAAATCCTGCGTCCTGTCTGTGATTTTTGCGATTGTGCGTCTCAATCGATGATGCAGGCAGTGACGTATTGCGCGGCGAGAATTGGCAACGTCGCACGCTGGGAAGTTACGTTTGCGGACGGATGTCGGGGTAGCGGCCGGCAGTGATTGGCTCTCGGTTGCACTTGCCTGGCTCACTTTTGCGCACGTTGCTGTTTAACAGAATAGCGGCAACAGCGCGATGCCCGATGAAATGATGCTTTGCTCCGATAAAAATGGCGACGAATAGAATTGCAGTCTCAGAGTCCGATGTTGGTAAATTCTTACTTGTTGTTGCAGAACTTCGCAGATTTCTTTAAACCGTCGAAGGACCATGTAGCAGCGTCTGTATTAGGCTGATAGGTTGCTGGATTGCTGGTAGGTTCTGAATGTATAATAAAATACCAGGACTACTGAATGACACGTCTTTATTCTTCTTTAGTCGCAGAGAGAGAGAGCAATAGTTGCCATTACAATGGATGACAAATAAACTTATGTTTTTTAATGTTGGCAACATCCAACAACAGCTCTAAAAAGCAAGAAATAATATTGAAATCATATTATTAATTACCTAGATACGCAAATCAGTTTTAAAGAATGTATAATGAAGTCGGGTGGTTGGTGGTCGTCGCTGAGCGTGAGACACTGCATAAGAGCAGTTTCTATAAAACGCGTAGCTTCTTTCGCACAATTCTGCAAAAAGACGAATAAAGTGAATGTCTTGGCCATTTACACATATTTTTCCGTCTGAAATTGGTAGCTACTTCTGAGGCAAACAACAGTAACAACAAAATAATTACATTTAAACAATGAATTTCTCCGTGTGGTGCCGGGTGTAAAGAATTGCACCACCCCATCTCTTACCGTGGGTGTCGTAGAAGGCGACTATGGGACCATTCCAGAGCATGGGCATCAGCGTCTCTCTGTGATTATTCTCACCTTACTGCGATCGCCAACCCGCCTGCCAAGCGTGGCGATTATGGCAAATTCCGCTCAAAATGATTTATTCCTGAGGGAGGTCTTTGTCCAGCAGTGGACGTCTTTTTGGCTGAGATGATGAATGAATTTAAACGGGGATGAATGTAAACTAATTAGTAAAAAGGTATCATACCTTCTTTATACCCGACCGACGTTTCGACCGAGTTACAACGGCCGTGGTCACGAGCTCACGTGCTGACTGAGCTGAGTGGTCCCAGTTTAATTCTTTGTTTAACTATGGAACGCTAAAGTTTAACCCTACAGTGGTCGCGCCCCTAAAAGTCACACAACTGGTCGCGCGGATTACATATGTAGTCCGTTTTAGTTTCAGGTTTTTTAAAACTAAAACTCATTTTTATGCCGTTTTCTTTATTAATACGTCGAGAAAACTTATCTACTACTCAATATAAACTGAAAAGAAACTCAAAATCAACATAATTCTTCTAAAAATCAACAAAAACATAAACTTCTTGAAAATTGTCTTTAAATAACCACTTTGCATAATATGAGATCAAAAAATGAGTATTACTTATATTTATTTATTATTTTCTAAACATGAATTGTACACATATCTAGAATGGTCCGGACAAATATGTTTGCTGGTCAAATTCGTAAAGCCAATTCATTCATTCATTCTGGGTTCGGGCCCCTTTTCTCGAATCCATTTATTTTCTACAAAATCACAATAAAAATGATAGTTTTCAAAACTCTTAGTCGATATAATATTAATACGTAATAACACAATCAATACTATGCACTACCAACAATACAACTACCTAAAAATGTAAAAATTAATTTGAAAAAAATACTCACGTAATAGGTCGCGTGGATTACAATGTAGACCGCGCACTTTCACACTCTCTCCCGAAACAACCACCCATCGCCAATGCGCGAGCGCAACCGAGCGGGAGCGGGGACTATCGAGCTTAAAGTACATGGAGTCTGAGCTAATAAATTCGAACATTCTGCGAAATATTCAGTATTTTACCACCCTGGATTACATATGTAATCCGCGCGACCACTGCAGGGTTAAAAGTTTATAAGTAATTACCTTATTATTTGTTGCATCGCTAGTAATTAGAAGCACAGTATAAGGAAGTATTACATTAGAAGTATAATGGAGAATTTGTGCTGTGGTTAATCTCATTATCAGAGCCACTTTAAAAGAACTAAATCTGTCCAAAAGCACTTATTCCATTATCTAAGTACCAAGTGTGGTTTGAGACACAAACTGCTAACATACGAAGGCAACAGAAAATAGACACAAAACTAAGCAAAGATACCCTTAAGGAGATTTCTAATATAAAGAAAGAGAGAGAACTTTTTATGGAATTTGCCAAAAACATTTTCAATATGTAAATAAGAGGAACAAGGACGTATAAACATTAGTTATTATATAAGAGGTAAAGCAAGACCACGAATGTGACAGGATTTTATTTTGGGGAGAGACAATAAATGTACATAGACGATATGAATAATAGAAAGAAAGAAATGTAAACAAATAAGATACAAGTTATAAAAACGTATGTAAATAGTATAAATATGTGAAATATAATGTATAAATGTATATATTAGATATTAGGAAGCAATGTAAAACAAAAGAGAAGAAATGTATTAGTAACAAGAATTGTATTGAAAAAAGAAAAGAAAAGAAAAGAAAAAGAAATTAGATAAAAAAGAATACAGAGAGTAGAGCTCTTATAGCTCCAGTTTATTAAAACCCCAAAAAAAGAAATAAAGTAATAAAAAAAGAACATAAAGTCCTGCAAAAAAGCGGGGAGTAGCTTTTTGTATTAATAAAAAAAAACATACGAAGGCGGAATGGGACACTAGCAAGTTGCCAAGTTGCTACATCCATTATACGCATATCAGGACCCAAAAGCTCTTATCTACTCCTGTTACTAGTAATACTGTTAGTTGTATTTATTATACATTGCATGTATATATACTCCCTGGCCGATTTCGGCTACGGTGACTGCTAAAAGAAAAAGAAAGTTCCGCTAATCCGCAGTATTAGGGCTACGTTGAGCTGCCCTATCATGTGCCCTCTGATGATTATAGTAGCCAATCTTATTAGAGAACGTGCGCAAACATTGGCGGCACGTGTCGACACCGTCGACATAATTACAAAAAAGATGGCCCGAGGTGGTCTGGCCTTCAGAGCATTGCGTTTTGCATCTAATTCGGCTTTTCATTGCTCTTCAAAGTTATTTATTTGCATTCGCATAAGACATCTCCATTCTAGGCGACGGCTTGCAGCATCCTCCCACTCCTGTGGGTTGATGTCGCATCGCTTCATATGTCTCTTCTGAACATCCTTGAATCGTAAAAACTGGCCGCCTTGTTTCCGCTTGCCATCTTGGAGATCAGAAAAGACAATGCGTTTCGCAACCCGGTCGTCAGCCATACGTGAGACGTGACCACACCAGCGAAGTTGTCGTCGCATCAGATACGCTTAAATTCCAGAAACGTTTGTGCGTCGCAGTACATCGGTATTTCTCACCCGATCCTCGCAAGCATTTAAGGTGGATTTTTTTCAGTGTGTGTATGTGTTTCCGACATAAGACCCATGTCTCGGAGTACAAAAGGTTTGAGAGAACCACCGTCCTGTAAACCGAGATTTTGGTAGCGAGTTTCAAATCATGTGATCGTAGTACCTTGGATCGAAGTTTGCCAAAAGCAGCCGCTGCCGCGCTTATACGGTTGTTTATTTCGGCTTCAAGGTCGCACTGGGATGTAATAGTGCTGCCCAAGTACTCGAATTTCCCTACTTGTTTCAGCTCACCATCATGGCCAAGACCAATCTTAAGTGACTCTGTGCTCTGTGCCCTGAGTCTGCCTGGTGGTTTATGGCCCATTATCCCTATCCATCCATAGGTAACGATAACGAGAAAAAGAGGATAGATGCTCTCGAGATGTGGTGCTGGAGAAAAATGCTTGGGATATCGTGGACAGAGTTCCGAACCAATGACTCCATCCTCCAAGAACTAGGCATCAAGCAGCGCCTATCGTCTATTGTCCAAGCTCGCATCCTCACCTTCTTTGGACACATATCTCGACGCGGCCGAATGTCCATCGAGCGACTGGTGGTGCAGGGCAGAGTTGAGGGCACCCGAATGCGTGGCAGATCACCAATGAGATGGACAGACCAAATCAAGGCAGCACTAGATGACCCCCTGTACCAATGCACCAAAAAGCAACCCTCAGAGAGGAATGGCGACGAATTGTGAGGCGGGTCACCCAACCGAAATGACGACCACGACCACTCTGTCAAGAGTGCTACGACTAAGAAGAAGAAGATCCATAGGTAATTCTGTTGCCCCAACAGTGGGGACATAAATGAGCTGGTGATGATGGTGATGACTAGTGGTCATCCCAGCCTATTGGTGATTGCAACATGAGTGCAACTCGCGCGTTACCAACGCTGAGGCTATAGTTATCATTCTATGGTCATTTTATGTTAAAATTGTCTAAACTGACCACTGGACTACTAAGATAAAACTATCGATAATTTTTTAATAGAATTTTTAACTGTATTCAAAACAAGGAGGAGGTTATCAATTCGTCTGTTTTTTCTTATATCTCCCACATCTATGCACCGATTTGGATGATTTTTTGTACGATAAAGTTTTCTTAGTATAAAATTTCAATGGTATGGAATTCTCAATGTATTTCTTTGTTGCAGCGACTCCCCACGGCAGCTGTAAGAGCACCCACCTTGTACCGCCCACACCGACTACGACTCTACAAGGGAACTCTCCGGAATTGTGATGCAAAAATTGGTCATCAAAAAATCATCATTATTTTGACGCTTTAATTTTAAGTCGCCTAATTATCTTAACTAATGGTCGTCTAGTGGTCGAAATTCGACCGTAATTTTATTAAGGCTACACGGATTGTATCTTAAGCAATGAAACATTTAAAAAGATATGTAGAATGTGAGTTTGGATTGGCATTGACAGATTTCGGCCGCTCCTCTTCCATTTTTGAAATTTTTGAAAAGTGTATAATTATACGTGTGTGTCAAATACATGGTGGTGTGTGTAATGTTTGTTTTATTGATTTAATGTATTTTTAATATATATACAATAATTTAAAAAAATATTAACATTCTGCAATCCATCTCTATATAAACTATAAGTGTGCAAAATTTCATACTCCTCCTTCCGCGCAATTTTCGTAAAAAAGGGGTAGGTACAAAGTTTTTGCTTCACATATTAAAAATATAATAATAGATAATAAAACTGTAAGAGTGTAGATAGAGTTTGTAGATTATCATATTGGTGCATACATCACATCATCATCATCAGCATTAAAGTCGAAGTCGACGGCTCGTGCTCTGAAGCCCGTGAATGCTGGAGTCCCGCAGGGGTGTGTGTTATTCCCTACTCTGTTTCTTCTGCATATCAATGACATGTTGCATAACAACAGCATTCATTGCTATGCGGGCGACAGTACTGGGGACACGCTCTACACCGGACGAGCTAATTATTTCTCTGGAAAGTGTCATCGAGAGCTGGAATAAACTTGTGACTGACACCGAAAACATGTTAAGTCATGTCTCGAATTGGGGCCGACGTAACCTAGTCCACTTTAACCCCTCCAAAATACAAGTTTCCAACTAAACTAACTAATATAAATAAATAAGTAATACAAAAGAGGTTTTCGGAAATGATTCGACCTTTCGATTTGATTCTTGGGAATGCGGCATGGTTCCAAGGCTGCCTTCATTAACTCTCTTAATTGAATATTATTATTTACTTACTATAATTACTACTTACGTATCATTAACATGGTTAAGTCTCTCTTAAACATTCGAATGTTGACGTACCCAATTAAACGTAGGTATTGCATTACTCTGTTGTTTTACTTGCAGGCATTCCTATAAATAATCTTTACTCACTTTGTAAGCTTTGATCTTTTAAACTTCGCAACGGATTTTAATACAGTTTTCAGCAATAGATAGAGTGATTCAAGAGGAAGGTTTATATGTATAACTAGCTGACCGTAGTTTCCATGACAACAAAACAAACAAATCATTCGTCCGCTTATGAGCACTCGTATCCCATGATGAACCCCTAAAGCAGCGCCACCTACCGGGTCCAATTGTAAATCTAAACCATTCTCGAATCCACTTGAACACACACAGAAAATTTCATTCAAATCGGGCCAGCCGTTTAGGAGTTCAATAACATGCACACGCACAGAAGATTTATATATAAAGATACTAGCGGCCGCCCGCAGTTTCACCAGCGTGGTTCCCGTTTCCGTGGGAATATCGGGATAGAAAGTATCCTACGTGTTAATCCCGGTTATATCTGTATGCCGAATTTCATCCAAATCTATCCATCCGTTGCAGCGTGAAGAAGCGACAAATATACACACACAAATACTTTTGTATTTATAATATTAGTGTGATGACATGCATTGCATATAATTGGACCCGGTAGGTGGATGGCGGTGCTATAGGGTTCTATAGGATACGGGTGTTCACTCAAGCGGACGAAGTCGAGAGCGGGCCGCGAATGTATAAAATTGTTGAAAAATTAAATAATGACGAGTGTTCTACTTTTTTATACAAAAACAGGGAATGCTACGCTACATGCATACTTTTTTAAAACAAAAAATAGAATAAATAACGTTACCAGCACAGAAAAGCAAAGTCAAAGTAGAATTTAAATAAAATAGAAATAGAAAAAATCTTTATTTGGTACAATACAAATTCATAAATTATCTCTGTTTGAAAAAAATATATAAAAAATAATTATCTATCATCATCACCAGCTCATCAACGTCCACACTGCCGTGCCGGGGGGACCACTCCTTATCCTTCCCTATGGATGGATAAGGATAACGGGCCATAAACCACCACGCGGGCCCAGTGTGGATTGGTTAACGACTGCCAATCCAGCCGGGACCAACGGCTTTAAGTGCTTTCCGAAGCACGGAGGAGCTCGAGATGATAAATTTTTGGTCACCCATCCGATGCCCGGCCTTTGCGAAAGTTGCTTAAGCTTTGCAATCGCAGACCGGGCGCGTTAACCACTGCGCAATCGAGCTCCGCCTATTATTTATTATAGCCTAAAGCAATATTAACAGGTTAGGTGACCTATCACCATCACCGGTCTCGGGTTCGATCTCGGCACTTGTAGGTATCTACTCGGTTTGGTTAGGTTTTGGTTTTACTTTTTGTTTTTTTTGTGTCACCCAAAGAGGAAAATAATTATACCAAAAGGAATATTTATACCTTTGCAACATCTTATCTACAGAACATGTTCTGTGATATCCTAAGACCGCTGTCATAATCGGCTTACAACAATATTATAAAGCAACTATTGTTATTGTTGTTTTATAACAATGTCAACTCTTGCCTTAGATTTTAAAGAGATTGCGCTCTGCCAGTAATACATTGAATCAGTTATTTTTTTTATTATATTTTTTTTTTTTTTTTCATTTTGTTGATGGCTTCGTGCGATTAGCACATTTAGCCAATGTCAAAGTAATTTTTCTAACAAGTAATACATAAATAAACAATATTTCTTTTCTGTATGATGATGATGAATGATAATAGAAATGAGAAGTGAGAAATGATATACTACCCAACCCAATCGAGTATCTCAGTAAAGATGTGGGGCTTTACTAAGTCCTCGGGCGGACTTCTTGAGAGAATTTGAAAAGTGACGTTGCACTGTTTTGTTTCATTTGCCAACACTCATGCACACTCACGAACACTTAACGGTTAATAATCCACCATTATTTCACATTAATATTCGACATAACACAAATTTTAGAAAATAAAACAAAACCGCAGACATGACTCTTCACTTTCCCGCCAAGAAGTCTTTTATTATATTAGGTCAGGTTTAGTTTGCTCTCTTCTTAAAGCAGCCATAGATAGCACAAAGTCACTTTGATATTTTTGTAAAGGTTTCTTTTTAGGTTTTTTTTTTTTTTTTTTTTCATTTTGTTGATGGCTTCGTGCGATTAGCACATTTAGCCAGTGTCAAAGTAATTTTTCTAACAAGTAATATATAAATTAGCAATATTTCTTTTCTGTTTGATGATAATTAATGATAATAGAAATGAGAAATGATATACCACCCAACCCCTCGAGTATCTCAGTAAAGATGTGGGGCTTTACTAAGTCCTCGGGCGGACTTCTTGAGAGAATTTGAAAAGTGACGTTGCAATGTTTTGTTTCATTTGCCAACACTCATGCACACTCACGAACACTTAACGGTTAATAATCCACCATTATTTCACATTAATATTCGACATAACACAAATTTTAGAAAATAAAACAAAACCGCAGACATGACTCTTCACTTTCCCGCCAAGAAGTCTTTTATTATATTAGGTCAGGTTTAGTTTGCTCTCTTCTTAAAGCAGCCATAGATAGCACAAAGTCACTTTGATATTTTTGTAAAGGTTTCTTTTTAGGTTTTTTTTTTTTTTTTTTTTCATTTTGTTGATGGCTTCGTGCGATTAGCACATTTAGCCAGTGTCAAAGTAATTTTTCTAACAAGTAATATATAAATTAGCAATATTTCTTTTCTGTTTGATGATAATTAATGATAATAGAAATGAGAAATGATATACCACCCAACCCCTCGAGTATCTCAGTAAAGATGTGGGGCTTTACTAAGTCCTCGGGCGGACTTCTTGAGAGAATTTGAAAAGTGACGTTGCAATGTTTTGTTTCATTTGCCAACACTCATGCACACTCACGAACACTTAACGGTTAATAATCCACCATTATTTCACATTAATATTCGACATAACACAAATTTTAGAAAATAAAACAAAACCGCAGACATGACTCTTCACTTTCCCGCCAAGAAGTCTCTTTTTAGGTTTCGTTGTTGCCTTACCTTGCCATTCCGTAAAAAGGATCGCAGAGCCTGTAACTTTTTGCATTTTGCTTAACAGCGTTTTAGTCAACTCAAGGTTTCTTAAACTACCCTGGAACAAGCCTGGAATCTATTTTTAGTTCTTCTGACGTCACAACGAATGACGTCATTACTGTTTGACATTTGACATTTTAAATATTAATTTTATCCTTTGTTGTTTGCACGTAGGTAGTGTCTTATAGTCTTATTTTTAGTAAATTAATCTAAAAATAACACATAGGTAAATATTATGCTTTGAAAGTTGTAAGTTTGCTAATTGTTTTTGTTAATTTTAACCATGTTTAGCCATGATGCAGTGTTGATTTCATCAAAATAAGACTAGACGCGAAATTGCGAAAATTTTCACATGAAGTTTAAGAATATTAAAAATGAAGCCAGGAAAGAGTGTGGATGTGAAAGAAGAGATAGCTGAAGTGCATATTTCTGCTCGTTCGCCATCTCCAAAGCATAAAAGTAAGCAACGGTCTAGGTCTGGGTCTCGTAAACTGTCTAACGGGCATTCGGCTGCTCAAGAAATTGCCGAGGCCTCAGCCCCCGCTGAAGACTCTACGATAGATAAGACTAAAGCTCGTGAAAGCTGGGTTACCTCCGAACATGAATCTCTAGACATAGAATTACCAATTCATGACCAGATAAAGCAAGGCATTCTAGGATTCGTTGAAAAGGAAATCAAAAAGTCCGATAAGAATCCATCGTTTGTGTTTTACTCACACGATCCAAATGGCTTGGACGAAAAGTCTATGAAGACACTGTCAAGGCCTTCTAGTGGTCACAAAGAAAAACGCAGCCCATCTTATAAGAAAAAGAAAAGACACTCATCGAAGCATCGAGATAGAGATCTTCATGATTTTGAAATTCCTGGATCAAGTCTTAGTGCTTTAGAAAAGGTTAGTTTTATTCACCAGACTTTAACATAATATCATATAATATTATTACAGATAATTGCAATAAGTGCCAGCAGAAAGCTTAATTTCTTGGCCACTTATTTGATTACTCCACCCACAATTAATTTGGCCTAATCTAAAGCTTTTAATAGGTTAAGTAAATCCCATATGGCATAATTGAAGAACAAGCATACAAATGACGAAATATACCTGTTTTATTTAACATGGTTTTTGTAGAATACAAAATTTATAGCTTGATCTTACACCATATCCACTCATGTGCTCTGGTTACCACAAAACAATTGAATTCTATTGTGTCTGGGCCCGAAAGCGTCTGTGTATTTATAGAAGTTATAAAACACATGGCAAGGGCTATTTTATTCAGTAGTTTTGTTTGTGTTACTTAAATAAATCTACTAAGTCTTATATTTGCATTTGCAATCGTTATAGAAAATTTGTTTTATAACCACTGATTCATTATCAAATATTCCAGGTTGATGACTACTTAAAAGAATATAATAAAGATGAGGTGATAACCCTCAGCGGTGAGCTTGAAATTGAAGAAAATGATCTGGAGAACAACAATGGAACGTCTAAAGATCTACGTCACAAGCCCAGGAAGACTAAACGAAAAGTTAGAGATGAGAGGCAAGATAGTACTGCCAACGGAAAGGATGTCAGCCCAAAGGTTTTCAAAAGCAGCAAGAGTAAGGCGGTTTCTAAACCAGGTCATTAAAACATTTAATTTTTAAATATATTTAAATATTAATAAACAAATACTATATAAGTTTACTGATCATTACTTGGTTTTAAAACATTTGTTTTATTTAGCGATGTTGCGTCACTGTGAAGTTGCTACCCTCACAATCGAAAGAACACTTTTGCATCGAAAACTAATCTACTTTTTATGTTAAGTTGTACACTGAAATACTTATTAATATATAATTTCCTTACAGCACGCCCAACAGATCTGACGACTATGTTGGAGAGTTTGAAGTCCAACATGCCATACCATGACCAATTCATTGACAACCCGTTCTCATCACCGTCACCCCTCACGTCACCTAATGATGAGAGATTAGGCCCATTTGGCTCCCAGAGATCCGAGAAGATCTATATGCAAGGAGGTGGGACCTTTAGGGCTGTATCAAGAGATAGGATACTGGAATCACAACAAACAGGGGATGATGAGAAATATTTAAGGTAAGTTTTAACTTATATTTATCTTAAATTAGTGAGTCAAACGGAAGAAGTTAGCAAAGGGTTGCCTCTCAAAGTTAACTTTAACAGTTTTATTGTTTCATATAATATAAATGCAGACGTAACATTACATAGGTTTAGGCGCATAGGTTTTATAAATGAATCATGAACCCTTTAACTCACTCAGTGCTCCTTAACCCATTTTCTTGCAAAGCAGATAATATCATGCCATTATTATTATCATATCTGTAACAGTGTAGGCTGAACCAATAATTAAAAACACAAACCAAAATCATACACCATTTATCTTTATTCAAAAAGATTTTGCAAGCTTAATAACTTTCTCATAGCTGGGTCACTAGAAGAGAGAACAAATGAATAAGTATCTCGAATCCCTCCATGTTTCAAAGAGCATATTCAGCACAATTTTTTTGCTTAAATGTTGTGATATTAGTAGTTTTTGCTCAGTTGTGCCAAACCATTTCAGGTTAGGCGATCTAACGCCGCTTGACGTGGCGTTGACTGTCCAGAAGTCTTGGCGTAACTGCGCGCCCGCCTGCCACGGCATCCTGGGCGGGCTGTCGCTGATGCACCTGCTTCTCATCTGCTACTCCGACGGCCTGGACGCCGGCCACCTGTCCTTCCACGCGGTGGTCACCATGCCTTACGTGGCCGCTTACTACTTCTTCTGCGTGCTGTGTGTTTTATCTGTGTTGGACAGGTGAGTTTTATACCTTACCCCTTCACTTTAGCGTAGGTCTGGACGCCCTGTCCTTCAACGCAGTTGTCACCATATGCCTTATGTAACTAGTTAGTACTTCTGCGTGCTGTGTCTCTTGTCTGTGCTAGACAGTTAAGTTGTAAACATATTGGCAGCAGCGCGGGGAGTGGCATCAAAGGCGGCTCATAGTTGCCACTTTGGTCCTATAGCATTATACATTTAAGCTCTTGAATCTTCTGTCTATGGTGAAGATAGCCGCTTTCTACTTCTGCGTGATATGTCTCTTGTCTGTGTTGGACAGGCCAGTTTTAAACCGTACCACTTCACGCTAGCGTCTCCTTAGCGCAGGCCTGAATTCAGGCCATCTGTTCTTCCTAGCGGTTTGTCACCATGCCTTACTTGGCTGCTTATGACTTCTTCTACGTGCTGTGTCTCTTGCCTGTGGAGGGCAGGTAAGTTTTAAACCGTAAACTGGATTAGAGATAATGCACCTTCTCCTCATCTGCTACTCTGAGGGCCTGGATGCCGGTCATCTGTCCTTTTATGCGGTGGCTACCATGCCTTTCGTGGCTGCTTACACTTCTTTTGTGTGCTTTGTCTTTTGTCTGGACGGACTGGTGATTGGATAGTATGAGGAACATTTTTAACATTATACACTTTTTAACTTTATGCCTAGGATAACTATAGTATGAGCCAATTATCTCAAATCTCTTTTCTCATCCGTTTGTTGCACTCAGTGCTTACCACTTGCTTGCTTACCTCCCAAGCCATTCCTGTAATAGAGAAAGCTTGTTGCCTACTAGGTTTTTTGGTGCATCACCCTCCCCCCGACAAGGTTTTCGTGGCTGGACGAGAGAAGTGGGGAGAGTCCCACGAAATCCGAACTCCCCGGTGTATGCGTAAGACAGCATTTTACGTAGTTAAAAAAGACTCACCTTTCGCACAGAGACTGTAGGTAAATCGGGTCCCGAATCTTTCATTCAATACGTGAAATGTATGTAACCTTTATCTGCTTCCAGGTTAGACATAACCAGCTTGGATCTGACCCGCGGGCTGCAGCCGTACTTCCAGCCGATCGTGCTGGTGATGCTGTACGTGGCGTGCCTGCTGGTGTGCACGGCCGCCAGGATGTATGACGAGCTCATGGTCTACCAGTTCTCGCCGATGGCGTACAATGTCACCAGCAATGTTACTATGGTGAGTGGGTTTTAACGGTGAGCTAAGCTGTGAGAGGTAATGCCTTGGTAGCCGAGTGGCAAAGCGCTCGGCCTGATAACCGAAGGTCGGGGGTTCGATTCCCAGGTCGGGCACTGTGTTTCGGATTTATTCGGTTCATAGCCCGGGTTCGTTATCACACCAACCCGGATTTGGCAAGCGTGGTGATTAAGACAATACCCATTGTAGTGATAATGGAGGCCTTTGCCCAGCAGTGGGACAGTTATAGGCTATTTACTAAGCTGTTGTAGGTGACTTATGTTTAACTTAATACACATACTACATACCATCATCATCATCTCAGCCAAAAAGACGTCCACTGCTGGACAAAGGCTTCCTCAAGGATAAATAATTTGAGGGGAATTTGCCATAATCGCCACGCTTGGTAGGCGGGTTGGCGATCGCAGTAAGGTGAGAATAATCACAGAGAGACGCTGCTGCCCATCCTCGGGAATGGTCCCATAGTCGCCTTCTACGACACTCACGGGAAGAGATGGGGTGGTGCAATTCTTTACCCCCGGCACCACACGGGGATACTACATATATATAATGCAAATAAATATAAACATATAATATAATTCATATTTATCTATATATACACTTATAATTTATTAATTCTTCATTAATGCATCACACGTACAAAACTAATATATTATTATAATTAAATATTTATATCAAGCATCGCCGCAATGTATGTATAGCTATAGCTAGGCGTTGAGACGCCCCAGCGCACAGGAGCGCATGATGCGATCGGCCGGCCGCCAGCCCGCAGCCACACCTTCCACACGAAACCTGTGCAGCCTGCGCGCGCGCCTTTGTTATCGCTGATTTACGTAGTGCTATTTCATTTCGCCCTGTTACTTTTCATACTTTAGCTTACAACCTTCCATTTATATAGCTTGTATTGGGTGTATGCCTCTAAAGTGTTGTGTGTAGATGTTGCAATATAAACTATTTATACAGTTCTGGACTCGTTTCTATTATCCCTGCACACAAGACACCACACACCTTTTTGCTATACTGTGATGCAAAGAAATGTTTGTATAGTTAAACTGTGTGCGTGTGAATGCGGTTGCTAAGATAAGAACCGATTGGAAAATATAATAAATAAATGGGCAGTTTCATAAATAAATAATAAGCATGATTTGCTAGTTATTATCATATGTATTGCGTTGAGTCGATCGTCAAGGAGCACAAAATTATACTCTATCTAATTGGAAGAATCCATTTTAACATGCGTTCATATGTATTTTTGCCTATTTATTTATTTATTTATTTATTCTATATTGCACAATAAAATAAAATAAAGTAACTTACTTTATTTTATTTTATTGACTGACTGACTTAATGCCAAATGACCTTCTCTACCTATCTTAAAAAATATTTATTTATTGCCAAAAAATAATTGGTTTGTTATGTTTTTTTCAGCCTACCATACCGACCTTCTACCACACATGGACGCACTTTTCAATATGGCGGGCGGTATTGTCAATCCTTGGATTGGTTTACTTCATCATATCAAGCCCACCAGACTTAGTGTATATGAACCTTAATAAGTTATTACAATTTAAACATTCCCTACAAAGTATAGGATGATTAATCAAACATGTCATGTAGTATTTTGTAATGTAAACATTGTTGTTTTTTAATGTTGTGTGTTGAGCAACCAAGATTGCATTTATTTCTGTAGACGATTGAAGTGTTGTATAAGTTAATTTATTTTAAGTATTTCAAACATATCCTACAGAGTATAGGATAATGACTAGTCAAAGAATTCATATTATGGTATCACAGTATTGGATACAATAAAATATTGTCATGTTTCTATGATGTTTTGCGTAAAGCAATCCAGTATGAATGCATTTATTTCTGTACACGTCTTGTATGAGTTAATTTATTTAAGGTAGGTCACAGAAATAATGGCATGATTTATTTCTAATGTTTCTATGATACTTAAAAAAATATTCCCATTGGTGAATCTCTTTAATTGTTATATTATTTATGCATATCGATTGTACAGTTCAAAATTTTTGACAGTTGCATCAAAAAATATTCACAAAAAGCGATCACATATTTTTGTAACAGAAGGACTTAAATATTAATAAAGACACCATTCGTTTATAAAAAAAGATTATAAAAAAATATTGTTGGTTTCTTGTCATAAATAAAAGCGATTAATTTTTGTGATAATATTAAGATATCTTTAAAATGCTTATGAATTTAAGTAAATACTTTATATTTGTTGATACTGGTCAAGCGCTATTTTATCTAGTCAATAAATAATAACATATAAGATCTCATACTATTTCTTATTATTATTTTACAATTTTGTTTAGTTAACTTTCAGTTCATTTACCTATTTATGGCAGAAATTTGTTTATCCGAATATTGTGATGAATAAACACTGAATACAAAATAACATATGTCATAAATACTCTTTACAATAATTGTTTTTAAGATATTATGCTCACTTCGCATAGCTAATGTTTTAACACAAATTATCTTTAAGCATTGATTTTATACGCCAAAAAATTGGTAGGCATATTTTTCTTTTCACAGAAATTATAGTTTACATTATAGTAGATAATCTATTAATAAGCATATTGTTATCAAGCAGTGACAGTTGACAGTTCATAAGATTATGGGTATGTTCCGATCGCACTGCGAGCACTGTAAGGTGTGACGTCAATTTAGTATACTGCGGAGCCGTTCCTTTATAGTTAGCTATACTGGTTACTGTTTAAAACGGAACGCACTCCAGTATACTGTCATCCATGCTGTCATCCAAGTCATCATTTCTGGACGCTGTTGATCACGTGATCAAAGCAATGAGAGCACCTTACCTTGAAAATGCCAGTGCTTACAGTACCTACAAAAATGGCGACGATTTATGACGTCAAATATTTCCCTAGGATACTGCGGCAGTATAATGTCAGTCCATAACGGAACAAACTTATCACTAATATCTAAGATTCGACCATAATTGTTATCAGTATTATGCTATTACAATTCGTTCAAAATAGTTCGGCCTAAACGAGTATTCACATAGCATAAACAATGGGTTTTAGCTATATGCATTATTAATATGAGAGATCTAAAACAGATATTGCCACGTGCAACAGAGAAAGCCCTATAAGTTTCTTATAACCAAAATTATACTATAGGATTAATAATATTATAATTCATACATTTAAGTTAAAAAATTTAGGAGACCAATTACACAAATTAAATTATTATTTTCGTACCTTATCTAATAAAGTACCTGGAACTATGATAATGGTTAAGTATATATAATTTAACGCAAATTTTGTTGCGAACAAATTACAATTTGAAAAAAGACAAGAGTTGAAAAAATTCCAGCAGCGGGATTCGAACCCGCTATCGTGGCTCCACGATAGCATAATTGGTAGTGCACCCGACCAGGCATGTCATCATGGGGTGCGGGTTTGAATCCCGCTCGTGGATTGTTTTTAACACTGTCTTTTTTCAAAATACCTAGAACTACTTAAAATGTGGAGTCATTTTATGGCAGCTACATAATAATATAAATAATAATTATTATATAATATCGAACACCAGTTTCAAGCTATGAGTAATTAATACCATTCCACTTCGTTGTTAAAAGCACATAGCAAGCTTTATATTTAAGAGACTGAATTAACACTCAGTGAAAATCTATTAAGTATCCATCCTACAAATTATTAAACCTTTAATAAGTTATTCAATGTTTTGTTTCTCTGCATACGATTAAATATAATTTTCGATTGATATTAACCAAACATTAGATAAATATTTCAAGCTTATATTTAAAGAAGTATAACTTATTTGCATAATCATCGTAATATAAAATTTTCGTAAATAAAAACTACTGTATTGGCATACAAGAACCAACAATAAATCGTTTAGACGTAAGTTGTCGCTTAATACGTTTATTCAAACACAGTTCAATAGGAAAAGTATGCGATTGTAAACGGTAAGCCTAGCACGAACAATTATCGTATCAATCATGTGTTTAAAAGATTTCTGCCAGGACAGGCCTAGCCTAGTGGTAGAAATCCCTATAACTCGATGGCTATGATGCGTTTGTCGGTGCAATGTTAACAAACCTTTTTATGTCTAATTTTAAGTATTATTTAAATTATTTATTTTTTATTTTTAAGTGCCACTTGCTGCACTAAAGCTGAATTAAATAATTATATAAAATATAGTTTAAAAAAATGTAGTATTTCATCTTAAAGATGAATTTGCATAGCCAATCGGTTGCTATAACCGTTGGATAGATGTCACTACTGCCGCTAAAAAGCAGTCAAAATCAAATAGCAGTAAAATAATTCAGTGCTTATGTCAGCCGTCCCGGTAACATAATGGTCTGTGCAGCCGCCCGGATTGCGGAAGACCCAGGTTCGATTCCTGGCTGGGTCGGGTAGGCATTTAATTTTTTCACTATATTTTATAATTATTTATTTATTATTTGTTCCGTAGAACTCGTTTGTGTAAAAGTGGAATATTGTTTGGAAATGAAAGCAGCGCCACCGTAAATGGAACTAACTCATTTCATTTATGAAGTTAACACGACTTAATTATGATACGATTTTGATGGAAATTCGTGCTAGGCTCACTGACTGCGTTCATTATACATTTTGCTGATATAATCAAGACCGTTTTAACTTAACAATTAGATTTTAAACTAATATTTTATCTATCTTGATGACTATTAATAAACTTTTTCTGATCTAAAAATACCAAAATCTAGTCAATAAGTTAATTAAATCCGTTTGCCAAATATTCACAATAAGAACATTAATGTTATAACTAATAAAGTTATTTTTTGAATATCCAATATTAAATACCGTATTAATACTAACATATTTTATTGATAACTATATTAATACTCGATTAAATGCTTCGTGTAACTTAAAACAATGAGCATTGAAAAAAATATTATATTAATATTATTTCATTTTTGTTTTTGGACAAATCGACTTATAAAATTAGTCACTGTTTGCATAGAATTATAAATTAACTAATTAGATTACCTACCTATTACAAGATAAACCATGAAATGATAACTCGATTTTCTATAACGCTTTATCTAGAGATTTGAAAATTAACTTTTAGTTTCCTAGATACAAGAGTCAAGCTTTTATTATGAATTATTCTATTTGCTTTAAGGGACCATGCAATATTAAGACATAACCTGGCTGTAGCAAACCGAGAGAAAAATACGTACTTTCGAATTAACTATTTTGTTATTAGTAATGACGTACTTTATGTTTTAGTATTATTTAAACTACAAGTTCGAAATATGACTTATAATAAGTATGATATTTATTATCACTTGATATGTATATAAAAAAGAATATTTAATCATATAAAATATAGACAACTCCAATGTATATCTATATGTTTTATGTGTGAATAATAAATATTGTAATATGAATAATATCTGTTGAGAATATTCCTATAATAAAAGTCATTTGTGATAAATGGAGCTTAATAGTTTTATTGAAGCGGCAATTCGAATTGTATTAAGATAGGATAGTGTTGATAAATACAAAATCAAACTTCGGCATATTGTCATTTACCATCTGACAAAATTAAGGCCAAGCGCTTTCATATTGTGTGAAAAACAAACAACAAAGATTCCACTTTGCCGCACTAAGCGTTTGCATCATCCTTTCTTGTGCGGATGGCGAAGCTGTGGAATACTCTTCCGGCGGCGACGGTGTTTCCTGACAAGTATAACATGGGTCTATTAAAGTCCAGAGTGAATGAGCATCTTTTGGGTGAGCGCGGTCCATCTTTGACATCAGGTGAGATAGTGGTAATCGCATACCCATCTCTTAGGTACGACATTATTAAATATATGATAGACATCCATTCATCCATATGGATATATCTATAGTAATATTATAAAGAGGCAAGCCGGCTGTTTATAGCACACTAATTGACCCGGCGGACTTCGTACCGCTTTGACAGTTTCCATCATTGAGTTAAATATATATCAATGGTTTCCATGACAACAAAACAAACAAATCATTTTGTATTGGAAAATTAAATTGTCGTTTTTAGGATTTTTTTTTAATATAGCCTATGTTACTCAGCGCTAATGTAGCATTCTAATGGTGAAATAATTTTTTAATTCCGTCCAGTAGTTTTTGAGTTTATTCGTTGCAAACATACATACATACAAAAATACAAAGGTTTCCTCTTTATAATATTAGTATAGATAAGCTGAACGTGGAACGTGTTTTGACACTTCACTATTGGGGAGCTATTGGGGATAGTGCTATCTTTATATATAAAAATCTGTGCGTGTGTATGTTATTGAACTTTCTAAACGCCTGGATCGATTTGGATGAAATTTTCTGTGTGTGTTCAAGTGGATTCGAGAATGGTTTAGATTTATAATTGGACCCGGTAGGTAGCGCTGCTATAGGAGTCCATCATGGGATACGGGTGTTCTTAAGCGGACGAATGATTTGTTTGTTTTGTTGTCATGGAAACTGTCAAAGCGGTACGAAATCCGCCGGTCAGCTAGTTTTAACATAACAAAAGAAAAGGAACTGGCTGTCTTACCTTTAACTGACGGAATACAACAGTGTTTGTAGAATGGTTGTTATAGCGACAGCCTTAAGTAGCCACCATAAGAGATAGATCATAAGGACCCTGGACGTCAGGGAGTGGTCTAACCATAAGATTACAGTGGCGGTTAACTTTAACCATTACAGTTACAATAATAGGATCACCTACACCTAAGTCAAAGTGATCAAAATAATTGAACATTGACAAAAATCAACCTTGGGTCAATGGTAGTGCGGTACATTTTTGATTGACAAAATGTACTTCAGCGTTTTGTTTTGTAATGTCCTAAATAGCTGTGTTTTTTGTAAGTGCTTCATGTTTTACGTTGTATTTTTGTGTCAAATAAACTTTCATTCATTAATTCATAAAAAAATTGATTTTTGTAAAATGTTCAGTTATTTTAGTAGGTTTGATCTCTCAGATCATTTTGACGCTGCTGACTGCATGTATTTTCTTTTTAAGCTCGACACGTATATTTCTTATTTCTTACACATACCCCCTTACAAATAAACAGTGAATAAGCTCCGAATAGTTAATCCGTGTTTTGTCTCTTTTACTCTAATTTGAAATGACGTTTGCATGACAGGAACAAAACACGGAATATTACTATTCGGACCTTATTCTTTGTTTATTTTTTTTTTAAACTCGAGTGAGTTTAATTTATAGTAGAAGTGTCAAACTTCATTTGTTCACAGACTCACTAAGGGTATGTTCCGATATGCACTGCGAGCACTTGAAGGTGTGACGTCAATTTAGTATACCTACTGCGAAGCCGTTCCTTTATAGTTAGCTATACTGGTTACTGTTTAAAATGGAACGCAGTCCAGTATACTGTCATCTATGCTGTCATCCATGTCATCATTTCTGGACGCTGTTGATCACGTGATCAAAGCACTGAGAGCACCTTACCTCGAAAATGCCAGTGCTTACAGTACAAAAATGGCGACGATTAAGACGTCAAATATTTCCCTAGGATACTGCGGCAGTGTACTGTCAGTCCATAACGGAACAAATTTCTCACCAGTAAGAGCACTGGACAGTGCTCGCAGTGTATATCGGAACATACCCTAAAACTTGAATACAGTCAATTTGTTCCTCGTGTGATGAACGCAACTTGTATGTATATAAATGTATACATAACCTTTTAACTTTTCGTTAGCTTAGCAACTATTTCGCGCACAGCTGAGTAACAACCTGATAGTAAAACTAACAGATAAAACACTAGCAGAAAACCGTTCTTCCATAGCATGTAGTTGTACTTCCCTAGGCCACGCTCCCATCGGTGCACTGTTTGCACTACCACTGGAATTAGGAGTCCAAGGGTGGAGAAGAAAATGGCGCCCACTAAACCTATGAGGAGCCCTAAGTCCGGCACTGCTACAGCAAGAATCACTGGAAAAAGTAAAATTATTGTATTAGGGAGTGCGCAGGCGACGGACGTTTGTCCGCTTACTTACGATTCGAAGTCGTAGCTATAGAAACGCCCTCGGGTTGTTCCGCTCTCGGTTCGATCCGAACCACTCGAATAATCTACTCGTGTATGGAACAACCTACTCAAATCTGTCAAATTTCTCCAATTAATATAGATCCTTAAAACCAAATGATAAAGTTTAAAATTGATTGTAGAAATTTGACAGTTTTGTGTAGGTTGTTCTGCCGCCTCTCTAAAACCTCTGACGGTGTTTTGTTTCACACGGCTTGAAAGCTTGTAAGTTTCTCGTCGCCCCCAAAAAAGTGACGCTGTAATACCGCGTTAGTAATCGGCAAATTAACTCAAATAAAAATGCTTATTACTTTTAGCACCTTTCAGTCCTTCGCGGTCCCAAGGTTGTAAGCGATCTATTTTGACAGACAAGAAAGTCCGCGGACACATATCCGTCCCTACCTATCCCAACCTAATAGATAAGTATTAGGCTTTATTTTTGAGTGTAGTGGCCCACTCGTGACTTCTTCCGCGTAAACACCCGTAGTCAGTGATACCGAGAAACTGTTTTAAACCCTTGCCTGCCATAATTCAAGATAGGGCATTATATTATAATTAGTCAGTCGATCAGTCAGAGTGCGGAGTGCTGAGTTTTATCTTAGTGAGAGTTAACGAATACGAGAAATTGTTTGGCAAAATTGCAACACACCTCGTCTGTCACCAAGAGACGCTGCTTTAATGCCATACAAAGTCTCGTTTACGTTTAGATTAATGATTGATTGGTGAATAAAATCGCACTAAGCAACCAGTTCAAACTACAAAAAGCGTGATCTGCAGTCCGTTGTTGTCTTGAGTGAATTTTATTTCGACTTCGGGTTTTTACAACACTGTGTAATTGAACAACAAGGGTTTACTACCAAACATTTAATACCAAAACGTAATGCATAGATATTTTTTATGTTAAAAGGAGGCAAACGAGCAGGCTAGGCGGTCTGATGGAAAGTAATCACCGCCGCCCATGGACCCGCAAAACCAAAGTAATCGCAGATGCGTTGCCGGCCTTGAGGAAAGAGTTGGATCTTGAGGAGGGAGTAAGAATTGGGAGGGGGGTGGGGTGAGAGATGGGCCTCCGGTACTTACACTCATTCACTCACCGGACGAAACACAACAGCAACGAGTGCCATTGTTTCACGCCGATATTCTGTGAGAGGGTGGTATTACGCCGGGCGAGCTGGCCCATTTCGTGCTGCAACGCAGCGTGGTTCTACCACTCAGAAATAATTCTCAATATTTCACAGAATATTGACAAAACCCTGTAGGTAAGTTTGAGAAATTGGGACAAACGAAGAGTAGATAACGATCGCAAACCTTTACATTATGTACCAACCTAGTTGCTATCTTCAAATTACAATTTCCGACACAGTAAGTGTAATTTAATATATATATATATTGTAGGTACACAAGATACAGACACGTTAATTATATGTTACTGAAATCTGTTAATTTATTATCAGGCGACTATATTATTTAGAAGTTAAACAAAGGAGTTTAGAAGTAAGAATTCATCATGAAACAAGTAAATAAAGTTTAAAATATTTTTGCATGACAATCTTTAATTTGTAGGTAATATGGGTATAAGTAATTGTAGGTTCAGTAAAACATTCTTGAAGTGTGAAGATGCAAATTTCTTGCAAATATCTGGATATACCATGGCTGCATCCTTTTTTTCAAAATACATTGTTTTCTCCCAAAATAGACACCTACAATACATCTGTAGTAAGTAACACGTTCTACTTTAGACCTTCTCACCACCACCGGGTGGGAGACCTGGAGTCCTGAAATACAGGAATGTCCAAGCTTAGTCTCCAGTCCATCTAAGTATTGTATCCTAGATATAAATAAATTTATGCCATGTAATATTTGTATAGGTACTTACTTTGTTGGGAAATAATTATTTTTTTCATTTTCATTAAGTAGGACAAAATTGTGGAGATCCTTGGGAGAGGCCTTTGTCCAAAGTCTTTTGGCTGAGATGATGATGATGATGATGAGAACAAAATTTGTTGGAAAAATAACGATTTTGGAAACTATTGAGAAAATTTCAAGAGCGGTATTTGATTTGCTGATTATGTCACCGTGGCTCTGTCTAACCCGTGCAAAATCAACACTATCTAGACCCTTGCTTTGCACCTACCTTCCAACCGCTCATATGCGGCGAGCACTGATCAGTGCACTAAACACTTATTTTTATTTTTTTATAGATAATTCGACAAAGACTCCATTCCACCTGATGTTATGGAGTCCAGATGCAAGGGCAAACTGGTGCAGCGTGAAAACAACGCAGCATCCGTTAGCCTCACTCTTCCGGCCCACAAGGTGTTTCTTCACGCCTCGTTTGAAGGACCCCCTATCATAGGAAAGATGGAAAACGTGTGCTGGTAGACTATTCCATCTTAATTTAATCGTGTCTGTTAAAACTGACTACGGAATAAACCTTTTAGTCTGCTAATTAGTAGCTAATTAATAAAAAAACAAGACAACTTTGAAAACAAAATTGGATAATCTTTCCTTGTAGCACCCGATACCAGATTTTTTCTACCGTTCTTTGAAATTTCCTCATATTTCTAAATTGCTCAGTTATTTTTAATTCCCTCATCGCTTGTGTTGAAAAGGGTCTTTCCAAGAATCATAAATTAATTAGATCTTATTGCTTTATTAAGTTACAATTCATCCAGAAACTTTTCATCCTCCGAAGTTAATTTGCATATTATTCGGTTTTATATCTTATTCTCAATAATTCAACAACATCTCTATTGGAAGAAAGGCGTGTCAAACAATGCCCGCAAATAGGGTTGTGCCTATCAGTATATAACATTTTTTTATTTGGTAGTGTTTGGCTTGAATAGTAAGTAAGTAAGTAAGTAAGTAAGTAAGTAAGTAAGTAGGTAAGTAAGTAAGTAAACAGCATATAACTGTTCCACTGCTGGGCAAAGGTCTCTATCATTGAAATCAAGTCATCGCTACAATTGATGGGATCCGCGGCTACTCTCATCCAGCTCTTGCCAGCAACTTTGTGATGATCGTCGTTCCACCTAGTCTGAGGGCTTCACTACGTTTGCCGATCCTGGTCTCCACTCAAGAACTAGTTTACCCCATCGGTTATCGGTCCGCGGCTCATGGCCGGCATGTTTCATATTTTTTCCCATACGCGTTTCTATGCCAGTCATTCGTATGCAATGAAACTTTGAGAAAGTGTTATATTGTGTGTACAGTCGTGAGCGGGCCACTAGTAAACAAATTAAACGGGGTTTTACCAAATAATATTAATGAAAATAAACTAAAACTTACCGGTTAGTGTCACACTGAATGTACGCAACAATATTTGCCCAGCGTTATGAAGCCTATGAGGTACCCGGCCTTGCAACCGTGTCCAAATGATGTCCATGGGTGCGTACATTTGCAGGCAGTACGTGAAGAACACGGCAATGGCGACCATGACTTTGGCTGATAACGCCAATCTGCAAAGAGAAATCATCATTATCATCATCAGCTCATTTTAAGTCCCCACTGCTGGGACACGAGCCTTCCCTATGGATGGATAGGGAGAACGGGCCATAAACCACCACGCGGGCCCAGTGCGGATTGGTGATTGTTAACGACTGTTAATGCAGCCCGGGCCAACGGCTTTACGTGCCTTCCGAAGCACGGAGGAGCTCGAGATGATAAAATTTTGGTCATCCATCCGATGACCGGCCTTTGCGAAAGTTGCTTATCCTCAGCACTCGCAGACCAGGCGCGTTAACCATCGAGCTCCTCCTAAAGAGAAATACAGCGTCAATATTAGTTAGGTACTTATTTAGTTTTTCTATGTATTTGCGCTGGTTTCATTATAGCCTATACTAATCCAAGTGGCAGTGGGCAGGGCACATTGCTCGCAGGACTGATGGCCGCTGGGGCGGAGCAGTCCTCGAGTGGCGACCGCGTACCGGAAAGCGCAGTGTGGGCAGGCCTCCAACAAGGTGGACCGACGATCTGGTGAAGGTCGCGGGAAGCCGCTGGATGCGAGCAGCACAAAACCGGTCGTTGTGGAGATCCTTGGGGGAGGCCTTTGTCCAGCAGTGGACGTCTTTTGGCTGAGATGATGATGATGATGATACTAATCCATTGCTGGACATAGACCTCTACAAGTGCACGCCTGCGCACGATTATTTATTTATTACTAAACTCAAAGGAAACAAAGTGCTTAAAATTTTCTTTACCAAATGTAAGGCTGACCTGAGCAGACAAATAAAAATTTATAATAATATTGTCGATTTTGTAGACTCCACTGTATTTTTAGGCATTCAACTTTACCAACGGGAATGGGATCCACATATTGATGCCTTGACAGAAAGAGTTAGTTCCGCTGCATACGCAGTTAAGAAAATTAGGCTTTTAACTGATGTTAAGTAAAATGTTTACAATAATTTTTATCTATCGTCGTGGTTCTAACCAGCCCGCCGAAATTATTCAACACTTTTTACTTTGAAAGCCAAAGGCGCCCATTCAATGTCAACAAACAAAGTCATTTAACTTAACCTTTTTATTAAATAGTAGTATCGATATAGATATTAAAATCGCCATCTTGATTACTTACCCTTCTGTCAGACAGTGGTGAATTAGAAACGGCTAATAAGACCTTGTTTACTCCTTATAGAATTGTATACCTACAAAACATTGCTTTGCTTGTTTCAAAGTCAACGTCTAATAATTTATTCAACAATACTTATGATAATTTACAGGCACTTATTGATTTCAATAGTGTCTGTAAATTATTTGTTGTGATAGTGCCTGTATTTTAAGTAACAGCCCTATTCATAATAAGAATAGAGAGCACAAAATCACTATCACCTAAATGTCAGTTAAAACAATTGAATCTGGAAGTGACTAAGTATTATTTAAAATAATAGACTGAAATGTTGACTATGACGATTATGGTTGAGTATTTAAAGTTTAAAGTTTAAAAAGAACTAAAAAGAAGGAAGGCGGGAAAGCAGATACCTGATTTTGAAGTTACTACCTATAACTTGAAAACATTGACAGTTTCCATGACAACAAAACAAACAAATCATTCGTCCGCTTAAGAACACCCGTATCCCATGATGGACCCATATAGCAGCGCCACCTACCGGCTCCAATTGTGAACCATTCTAGAATCCACTTGAACACACAGAAAATTTCATCCAAATCAGTCCAGCCGTTTAGAAGGAGTTCAATAACATACACACGCTCAGAAGATTAATATATATAAAGATATGTATGTGAAATAACGATGTGCTTTTAATGATAATAATAAACACTGAGAATCGAAGCCAGGACCTCGGCGTCTGAGACCGGTCATTTAACCATCAGATCACTGAGGCAGTGTCATTCCATGATACACAATCAGAACCGCAATATACATAGCAAGCGCACGTGCAAAAGATATTATTTGGCAACTTAAGGCTAGGTATTCCTGCAGAGGCCGCACTTTTGAGTTTTTTCAAACAATCTGAGACATAGAAAACAAGGTTTTAAATTCTGGAAAAAAAGTATGTATTAGTTAAGGATCTAATCTAGTGGAAGTCGCATTCAGTTACAAGATCCAATGAACTTCACTCGATAAAAAAATATCCCAAAGTTACCCCTTTTTGTAATGTTTTTTCAATATGATGACTAAACTACTGATATTTTCTATTTATTTTTTGTACTCAATTGAAGACAATAATATTTCGCAGGGGAATTCGCAGAGTTTGACATGATAAAATGATTGTCTTATTTACTATGTTTAAATATCTACGAAATGCGCGAGTACGGCTGCTCGGCAGGCCCGATCAGTCGCGCTCGGGCGCTTACGGACGACGGACGTGTGTCAGTTTTTTCCGTGACTGCCAATCAATCCGTTTTTGTCGTAAATAATTATATAATTATTGCAAGTTATTCATAATGGGCAATAAACGCTTACAAAGATTCTTGCATTCATGTTTAAAACTTATATTATGGTTATAATTCGATAGTATAAGAATATCAGTATGACTATGTACTGAAGATCGCATCGCTACGATTTTTGATAATTCATATCGGTACCTCTGCCGGGTTGGATTTAGAAATAAGTCGCCTGAATCTGAGAAAAGTGAATGCGTAGGGGGCTCAGGGAAGCTCGTCTAAGATCCCCTAAAACAATTTCGGCTGCCGGAGTTACGTATGAATATTTTTAATTAATTTTTAAAATTCGTATAAAATGAACTGTGAATGCGTGAAACTATTTTCGATACTTCTTTAGTCAAAGTCAAAGTCAAATATTTTTTATTTAAATAAACTTTAGAAAAGTGCTTTTGAATGGTCCAAACATTTTTTTACCTACTACCCATTTTAATTGGTTCTATCAAATCAAAAAAACAAGGGCAGCTTCACGTTACTGAAAGACGACTCAGTCTGCTAGAAATTTGGGCTGGAGAAAATGAACCTTTGCTTACAAAACGCATCGAAAGGGACGATAATTTCTGGAAAACGCAAATGGAGCCAAAGTTGGTCCAATTTTACATGAAATGTTTAATGCCGGAAATGAGGATCAATCACATAATAGCAAATCTGATTTTTACTATATACATCGTATGCGCAATCAACTACTAAACATTTTATTCTTAAAATATTAAAATCCGTCAAGAAATGATGAAGTTATTAATGTTTTTCTGAACGGCTATTTTGAAACGCGCGCGCCTGCTTGCCACTCACGATGATGTCACAGTACATAAGTCGTGCGGACTCGTGCGACCGTATGTACGGGTCAAATCGTGCAAGGAAGATTTGGATCACTTCCCGAGGACCGATCGAGATGAAACTTGGTATATCTACGCAACTTCGATAGCAATTCAATAATATGGCATCATGGAACTGGTCTGATGATGCAGTCGGAAGGTGATCATAGGAACTGAGGTTATAGAGTTTTATTTAACTCATAAGAAATTCACATTTCACTTACTGAGCTAACTAGGAACTTTGCAATGACACAAGGTAACCCCGCCGTATTTGTGCTTATTTTATTTGTCTTGATAAAAACTAACCTTGTGTGGTGCCCAAGATCTGATGATGAAACTGAAAGGAGGTCAGAGGAACTCCTAGACTGTAGGTACTTACATGTTAAAAAGTTAAAAGTGAAAAAAAATTTAAAACAAGCTTTTTATTAAATTTTAACCGCTTCTGTGGTCTAGTGGCTAAGCCACCGGTCTTACACCCAGAGGTCCCGGGTTCGATTCCTAGCGGGAGGTACATCTTTGTGTACCTACTCGGTTTGGCTGATAGTAGGGCTTGTTAAGTCCGCCTGGATTTTAGTTTTTTAAATAAGTTCTAAGATGCTGTATTTTTTTGCAGACACATTAATAAGTAGGTACCTACTAACCTAAAGTAAAAAAAATCGTTTTTTTTTGTTTTATATTTTGATATGTTTCATGTTTTGTGTTTGTGTTTTAAACGTTTTTTTATTTATTGATTTATCATCTGTGCGTGTTAGCTGAATATTTTGTAAGTAAATAAAAATAGTCCTATCCAGGTCTATCTATGTGCAAAATTTCATCTAAATCTGTTCAGCCGGATCCACGTGATTGAGTAACAAACAAATAATAAACATTTAACCGCCTCTGTGGTCTAGTGGCTAAGCCTCCGAACTTAGACCCAGTGTCCCGAGTTCGATTCCTATCAGCGGCGCGTTCTTGATTTGTTTGGTGGTTGGGCTTGTTATGTTCGCCTAGCTAGCTACCACCATCTTATCTAATACCGGCGCCATAATAAAAATGTTAAAAGCATTGTTGTATTCCGACTGTTTAGAAATCCTTTTGGGTCTTTTGGAACACAAAAAAACAATTGGTCCGGCGTAGCAACACTTGTATTTTCGCATCGTAGCACAATACAATATTTATAAGACGACATTATCCATTTACGTGTGTTTACTACGTACGAGTCAACGCGCTGCAAGCAACTGTGGTAGAATGCGCGGGTAGATCCCCCACTATCCATTGCGTATATCCATTGATGGATATAATCTGGGATTGTTTGTCCCACTATATCCATTGCGACTTATCTCAATACAGGAACTGCATACTGGTCATGTTTTTATAATAGACTAGCTGACCCGGCGGACTTCGCACCGCTTTGACAGTTTCTATGACAACAATAAACAAATCGTATTTCTATTTATTTATTATTAAATATTATTTTTTAGTAATAAATATAACTTATGTTACTCAGGGATAATGTAGCATTCTAATAGTGAAAGAATTTTTAAAATCGGTTCAGTAGTTTTTGAGTTTATTCGTAAAATATAGTGGCGGGCGGCAAGCGGCAACTGCCGTGCGAGCGTAGCTGATGACGTCTGCGTTTTTGAGAATGCAGCACGAAAATCGCTCTAACTTCGTCATTTTTGGTCCAATTTCAATAATTCTTTTTTGGTTAATTGGTTTTGATGTGACTGTAATTCTACATATTTAACTAAATTCTCGTTGATCTTCATTGTAGATAGTAGACAAGCACGTGGAATGCCAATAAGAACGTTGTCCTTACAAGATGACAAGGAAAATGTAAATTATGTAGACTCCCCAGCCTTACCATATCAAATTTGCAACCGGGTACAAGCACAAGAGAAATAAATTTTGAAGAATTTTGAGATTAAACATAATAATATTTTGAATTTAATTTGATACCCTTATTCCATTTATGCCAAACATTCTTTGAAATAAATAACCGTGCAATCCTTTCTGGTGGATACTTAACTTAGCCCATGAAATTGAAGTAAGAAAAATAATTTTGAAAAAAAATAATAATATTATAATTAAATGGATACCAAAAAACATAAATTCATTATTAATTACTTACTTTATTTATTTACGAAACTCGTAACTCTACTTTATCACTACTAAACAAAGTTTGATCATAAAAATGCACTTCTAAAGCAAAATAAAATTACCCTACTGCTTATTTCTATACTGTATCGCTGGCGAGCGGGCGGGCGGTGTCATGCGAGTTCACTACCGCTACGTCCGCGCGAAACGCGGCCGAGACATCGCTAAATGCCTACTTTGACAGGAATACCTAGCCTTAAGGCGAAGGGTAAGGCACACTAGCGCCGCTAATGGATTTAATTTGATAACTGCTAAACTGGTTTTTTTTTCAAACATTGCGGACCCTTCGACAGTAGGCAAACATCTATTATTTAATAATTGTGCACTACTTTTAGGTTTGTTTTTGTATTCATTCGCTAACACCAACAGTGGACATTGTTTGTGAATAAATGCGATAGCCCGTTTTGTGAATAATCCACGCAACAAAAAGTAGTGCACAATTATTAAATAAATACTATGGATGTTTTCCTGTTGTCGGACGGTACGCAATGTTTAAAAAAAGATCCGGTCCGTTAGTAATTGTCAAATTATCAATTGGCGGCGCTAGTGCGCCTTACCCTTCGCCTTAATAAAAGTAGCTAGAATATAATTTCAGTTTAATGTCACCTTTATAGTAGGCTTTAACAGTAGGCTGTAAAGAGTTTGGCGAAATCGTTAACTTTATTGTGCGGCAATTTAGCTCGCCTCACGAATTCCCGATGTACAATCGTAACGTAAATGAAATTGTTTTAGAAATTGGTTTTTAGGGATTTACGCTGAGTAAGTTTGCTAGTTTATTTCACATAACTATAATTTATGAGTAATAAACTCGATGCAAATCAAATAAAGAAATACTTAAAGACTGAATAACTTTGATAAGTAGATATTTTTTATAAACTTAATTAGGTACGTTAAGTAAAGCGTAGGTAAGTAAGTAAACTTCACTTTAGCAAGTCAATTTATGTTACGTTGAATTTTAATGCTTTGAGTTTGAGTTTATTACTTGGCAAGCGATCTTGATACGTAGAACAAGTAACGAAATTGCTTTTTAATGAGTAGAAAAAGTTGATTGTCTACTTAATGTAACTGTACCTCCATTCGCTTAAGCCTCTGTTACAGAAGAGGTAAAGAAAAGAAGAAAACCGGCCAAGTGCGAGTCGGACTCGCGCACGAAGGGTTCCGTACTTTATGACGTATTAAATAAAACTACTTACTAGATCTCGTTCAAACCAATTTTCGGTGGAAGTTTGCATGGTAATGTACATCATATATTTTTTTAGTTTTATCATTCTCTCATTTTAGAAGTTACAGGGGGGGGACACAGATTTTTCCATTTTGGAAGTGTCTCTCGCGTAAACTATTCAGTTTAGAAAAAAATGATATTAGAAACCTCAATATCATTTTTGAAGACCTATCCATAGATACCCCATACGTATGGGTTTGATGAAAAAAATGAGTTTCAGTTCTAAGTTTGGGGGATCCCCAAAATTTATTGTTTTTTTTACTTTATTGCCATCTTAATGCGGTTCACAGAATACATCTACTAACCAAGTTTCAATAGTATAGTCCTTCTAGTTTCGGAAAAAAGTGGCTGTGACATACGGACGGACAGACAGACATAACGAATCCATAAGGGTTCCGTTTTTTGCCATTTAGCTACGGAACCCTAAAAACACAAAAGTGTATGGCCATACATAATAACATTTTTTTTATGAGTGAGTTTTGTTTATTATCCGCATCCATTCGATACGTTTACGAAAACGAAAATTAGTATGGCATTGAAGCAGCGCCTCCTGGCTCCTACGAGAAAACTTAAAATTTTGCCATACTTATTTTCGTTTTCGTTAACGTGATCGAATGGCGAATGAATCTTGCACTTGGAACCAGTTACACATCTTTGATTTAGCGATTTGCAGTCGCAACTATTAATTTGTGATTGAGTTATTCAATTTATTATGACTATATTCGTATTGAAGCTAACTGTCATTTTATTTCTCCACTGCTGGGGCACGAGCTCGGATAGGTAGGGGGAACGGACCATAAGCCACCACATAGGCCCAGTGCGGATTGGTGGTTACTAACGATGGCTAAAGCAGCCGGGACCAACGGCTCTACGTGGCTTCGTGGAGGAGCTCGAGATGATACATTTTTGGTCACCCATTCGATGACCGGCCTTTGCGAATGTCGCTTAACTTTAACAATCACAGACCGGGGGAGTTAACCACTGCGCCATAGAGTTCCCTAAATTAACTGTGCTTAACTATATAATTTTGATGTGTAACATCTTTCCGCTCGCTTTCTATATAAGCAATTTGTGGGAGTGATTTCGTGAAATGGGACGGAAGTATGTGTAACAGTGTAACAGGAAGTCTAAAATCTAAAATCAAATCTAAAAAAAAGGAAATTTAAAATCGATATTATGAACATGACATTATTATTATTATATATGTGACTTATTGTGTTATTTGACTATCAAAGGTCATTTTGATATGTCAAATGCCTTCTAATGAGTATTTACTGCATTTATTTTATAGTTATAAAATGATGATACCTGACCCTTTTTTTTCAGAATACAATGTTAAAATTGCTTATTACTAAGGTGAGATGTAAAATGTTACATATCATATGCGACTACTGTAAGGCTCGCTCGTTTTTTTTATTTAATTAACCTACCGTCTCACTGCTAGGAATGTCTTACTAATATGAACTGTGCTAGATTGAAAACTCGTATTGATTTTGACTTTGAAATATGCGGTCGCTCAACAGCGAAACAAGATTCAATCAACTTACGTTTCATCTTGTGGCAAGTTGAGCGTGATGCTAGGCAGCACGTTTGTCCCATACTTCATGTAGCCGACCACTCCCACGACGCCGTACAATCCCGCCACGAACACCATAGTCACGTTGAGCACCCCTGGGCAGCCCAGGAAATGCCTCGGCTTGGCCATTTCATTCTCAACAGGCATTACCACGTTAATGCCTTCCATAGCGAAGATCGCCGTGCTGTGGACAAAATGAATTGTGTCACTTATGTCTTAGAGTTCAGAATTGTTAGTTGATTGAAGCTGATATGGTGTCCCGCAGGGCAGCACTTTAAGGTCGACATTTATGTTCACGACTTGTGTAAATTGTGCATAATTTATACACACAAGACATTGATTTTGACGACCTCCTTGGTCGAGTGGCTTGCACACCGGTTTTCATGGTGTCGCCATCTCTGAGGTCCCGGGTTCGATCCCCGGTCGGGTCAATTTAGAAATATCTGTTTTTCTAAATAGTTTCGGGTCTGGGTGTTTCCTATGTATAATAAGTATGTATTTAAGTATATTAAGTATGTTTATCCGTTGTCTAGTTAACCATTTTATCGAGTTTCTTAAGGAAGCTCTTGTTGGGGCTAGGATTACCAATTATGGTGTGAGTGTGGGAAACATTTATTTATTTATTTTTTATTTATTTCACTACTTAGTTACAGGAAAATGTTCGTATAATAGTAGCCCCTAGTAAAAGAACTCGTCACACCCAACTTTTTCATATAGGTACTTACCGTTCGCGCGCACAAACTACGGGGCTAATGATATGTCTATTCGATTACCAAAACGTACAATAAGTTTTATTCAGATATTGATATATTTACAACATCCAAAACTATGTTTAAAACTGCAGTTCATAAGCTTCAGTGTTTTAATTAAATCTTTAAAATATTTTTCATCATCATCATCATCATCAGCTCATTTTATGTCCCCACTGCTGGGGCACAAGCCTTCCCTATGGATGGATAGGGAGAACGGTAAATAAACCACCACGCGGGCCCAGTGCGGATTGGTGGTTGTTAACGACTGCTAATGCAGCCGGGACCAACGGCTTTACGTGCCTTCCGAATATTATCCAAATATTTTTATGTAGTATACTACAATTAATAACCAATGGTCATCATCAATTCGAGCGTCCATGTAAACCAACCACAATATTACACTCACACGCACTTATACACATCGACACAACACAATCAGATTCACACCTACTCTGTAAGTTATCATTCGACAAAATTTCATCTACTTACCTATTTTTCTTTTTAAACTACCTACCTGCGTTCATTAATTATGTCAACATTTTTTAGTAGCATGATATGTTTCTGTAATTGGCTTATGTTTAAGTAACATCTTCTGTACCTTGTGTTTAGTTAAATGCTGTTGAAACATTGTTGAAGAAATAAATAAATAATTTTACTATACATAGGTACATAATTATTAAGAGTTAAATATGAAAATATCAGGATTTCTCGGTATCATTTATTTTTAATAACTAAAAATAAATTGCGCATTATACCAGACATAAGACCATGAATGATAACTACAGATACTTATTAAGAGTATTTCTGTTTTAAAGTTTACAGAAAACTTGATCCAAAATTAACTGCAAATAAAAGCCGAAACATGCGACGCTCATTTGGCATGTAACATAGTGATAAAAAACAATGGTGAACATTTAAAACGAGTATAAAACCAAAATATTCTGTTTGAATTTTAAAGATATTTATGAAACAGTCTGTGCCTTTTTCAATTCCAACGCAATCAGTCCAAATTATTTATTAATTTCGCCTTTAATATGCCGTAGGTAGGTACTACAACGATGTAATTAGATTCTATATAGGAGACAGAATATATACACTTTTTAATATTAGGTAGGTACAATTGTAATAATGGTAATTTGGGCGCTATGGTATTCAGTTTGAATTGTTACGAACAAGTATATGATGAACTAATGGGACTGACGAAAAATTCATGATATACCTATGATAGTTACCTACTAGGTATTTTTTATGATAATAGAAATCCTTTCAACAAACAAAACTTCAACACTCAGTTTTGTTGGACTTGAAAGCGTCCTGAATTTATCATAACACTCTTTCGATATTTAATGTCAAATCTAAATCACATTTTATAACTATAGTAAATTGACACCCAATAACAAACTGAGGCCAATTGTTTTACAAGCAAATAACATCGGCTTTGCACGTTCGTCAGGGAGAGCCGCCGCCAGACGTTGCCATAAAATTTATGGTTTGTTCCGTAGATAAGCCATGTGAGATTGCCAAGCGGCTGATATAGATCTTCTAAAAGTACACATTTGGGACAGTTAACATAACAATAAAAGTTTCTAGCAAGCTCTCATACTTACTTGTTTTTGGCGATAAGCAACAGTATTTTACTACTAACTTTTAAAAGTACTTTTTAACATTAGACAACATCACTAGTAAACTGGTGTCATATAGTGTCAAAAAGTACCTACCTAATTTTAATAAAAAAAAAAACAAAAAGTAGTCGCAAACATCCTGTCATGAAAAATTGTTTTAAAAATTTAACAAGGTTTAAATTTTTAAGGTCAGAATCATGGACTCATTTATTAGTTCATGGTCAGAATGCAGTTTCTATCAAGAAACATTGCGCGCACAAAGAAATTTGGTGACTAGTTTCTTTGTCGTCTAAACATCAATTAACTATTAGATATTTATTTATTTATTAATCTGGACACATATTTTAACGTATCGCTAATATATACAATAACAAAAGAATCGTATTTTATACTCGGTTTCGATACGATATACCGGCGAATCTTCTAAGTATGCGCTGATGCCTGAATTCGAAAGAAAAGGGAAGACAGAAGGAAAAAAAAACGAAAAATTATTCAACAATTAAAAATTAAAACTGAATTATAAGATATTTTAAAAACATTTTAAATATATTATATTGATAAAGAAAAGCTTAATTTGTTTCTTACACTAACAGAATAGGTCGTCTTATCTTCAGCTCAAAATCACTGTGTTGATGGCTTAAATCCTTCCTAATAAAGTGGTTCCTTTGATAACTCTTATAATGGGCTGCAAAGATAAGGTGAAAGAGCTTGACTTAATTTAAAATACTAAAAGCACTCTCAAATTGGGTAACAAACATTTTATCTGAAATAAACAAAGGCTGAATGACCTTGTAAGCTGTTTTTGTTTTGTTTACATAATTTTTAATGCAAATTTTGTTGCGAAACAAATTACAAAAACACAAAAGTTGAAAATGTTTCCACGAGCAGGATTTGAACCTGCACCCTTCTGACATACCGGGTCAGGTGCTCTCCCAATTGAGATATCGTGGGTCTTACCAGCCCGCCGAAATTATTCAACACTGTTTACTTTTTTACTTTGAAAGCCAAAGGCGCCCCCATTCAATGTCAACAACTACCGTCGTTAACATCCGATCATAATATTTTTACAAATACCTACTAAAGATCAGTTAAGAAGTAGGCAAGCTATTTATAAAATATTTTTGTTCTGTTTATATAATTTTAACGCAAATTTTGTTGCGAAACAAATTACAAAAACACAAAAGTGGAAATTTTTTTTTTCACGAGCAGGTTCAAATCCTGAAATTTTTTCAACTTTTGTGTTTTTGTGACCTTGTAAGCTATTATCCAATTAATTGATATTCCACCGCCTTTTGTTGTTTTCCAAAGTTTGCTAAGTATGAATTTTCGCAGAGGAGTATAGGGTCTCCTTTCCTCTTTTTCGCCCCAATAAACCTTTTAACAATAAACTTATAATTAATACTGATCAAAATATACCATGGAAGTACATTTTTAACTAGTCGTACCAACATAAACTATTGTTAAGTTACGCCATTCCTCTTTCATATCGAAAAGTATCATGATCGTATTTTATCAAAAACATGCATTGTCATATTATCTGGTTGCAATTAAGTATTCATATTTTTTGACACTAATATGTAACACTTAGTGATTTGAAATTAATTTTATTAAGCGTTTTAATACCTGTGATGATTCGATTGTGGTGACAGATCTACCTTAAAGACAAATCTTATTAATTAGGTAATTGAACTTTTTAAAAATCTCTTTAAAACCTTACAGATTTGACACCAGAGGGAATGGAAAGCAACAGTTTAAAAGTGTACGAATGAAAGTCTATACACAGTCTTTCATTCCGAATTAGTCCGAAATTCTGAATTGCTAATTCAACAGACCCTTTTCACGAACATAACCTTGCCCAGTATATAATTATGTCGCCAATACTCAGCAGAAAAGACGCCAGAGCCAATTTCCCATTTAACCGAATAAAAATAGACATTGAAATACGACTAAAGAGACTTAGACCCGAGAATCTGGGTCTCTGTCAATTGTAACGAAATTACGTATCACTCGCGGCTATTTCCATTGGGTCGACGTGTCAATATCAGCAGCCTGAATAAAGAGAAAAAAGGTCCGATTTTGTCAGTTTGATTTTGTTCATAGTAAACTAAATTTAAAATAGATCTAAAATAGTTACCCATTAAAGTCGTCATGAAAAGGCAGGTATATTCTGCAGGATGAGCAATCCGCTACTGACTAAAATAGTGCTATAAGAGCTTGTGGTAAGCCTCCTGACATTTAATGTCACTCGCCGCAAAATGTATGGAAGAACAGATAGCGACCCGAACCTAAGTCCTTCTTGTGGCATGGATGTAAATATGAATAACATTCGTGAAATCATACGCGAGGAGATGCGAGGCGCGATGAAAGAAATTATGAGTGAATGCATTCTGAATTTTAACAAAAATATTATAAAAGTCAGGTGGATAAATAATAACTTCAACCGTTGCTTACAGTCGTTTATTCCAGCACTAAAATCACAAACTCCGGTATAATGTTTAGAACGTCTATTCTCTTCGAGAGTCAATCACACAATGCCCATTTGACTCCATAATTAATGTTAAAGAAGCAACGAGTGAATTGAACACACGTGGTGGGGAAAATAAAGTCAACTCACTAACAATTATTATGGAGTCAATAGAAAATCTTAAATCAATATAAATTAAAACATAGTAAAATTATTATGACCACTAACAATATAAATTAAACCATAGTAAAATTATTATGAATGAAGTAAACAATATGAAGGAGCAACTAGCTAACATTTCTACTCAAATAAGCGACTTTAAAGATTCCCTTTCATCTCTCAATGAGCGCTACGACAACTTCAATGCAGCCACTAACACAGAATTAAAATCACTAAGACAGGAAAACGAGTTAATTAACTCCGAATTTCACTCATTAAAGACTCGCTTTAACCAATTTGATCAGTTATCTCGCTCAACCAATTTGGAAACCCAGTTTGTGCCCGAGCGTAAAGCGGAAAATATAATAAATATAGTAAAACAAGTGGGAAAAGTTATTAAATGTAACGAAGAAGAAAAGGATATTTTTTAATGTTCTCGTGTTGTGAAACTTCAGCCTGACAACCCTCGCCCATGATACAGCCCGCAACGTATGAGAGATTGTTTTTTGACAGCTGTTATACAATTCAATAAGGACAATGCAGATAATAAGCTGAATACAAGCCACTTAGGAATATTATCTACCAAAGCAAGCCCTATCTACATCAGTGAGAACTTGTCACCAGAAAATAAATCGCTACGTGCCGCTACGCGCAGCCGTGCTAAGGAGCTTGGCGATACGTATGTATAGGTGCGAGGCGGGCGTATATAATATGTTCGCAAAACCGAAACATGCCAGTCCATTTTTGTACGCAACAAGGAAGTATTAGAGAAGCTAGAGTAGTCTTTTTATATAGTGCCTAATTAATTACATATATTTATAAGATAAAGTTTTGAATTATTATTGCCTCTCAGTAGTAAAATTAACATTTACTACCAAAATATCCGAGGCTTACGCACTAAGACATGTAAGTTATTTCTAAATACCTCTCTCTCCGAGTATGATATCATAATAATGAGTGAGACTTGACTTAACAGTAGCTTGGAAGACTCAGAGCAAACTAACAAGAGCAAACAGACTACAGAAACTAAGTAATTATGTTTATATAATATTGTACTTACATTTAATTTAATTTTAATTAATAAATCAGAAGTTTTAATTTTATAAATTTTTGAATCCGTTTTTAATTACTTACTTAAGTCATAATTCAAATTTTGTTTTTAATAAGTATTTATTTTGTTTTTTAATTTTATTTGATTGTAATTTTATATTTGTTATGGATTGTTTATCCGCAATAAACTATTATTATTATTCTCTTTTTTAAATATAGGTACATCTTAAGAAAACATTTTCACAATATTTTATATAAAATCATATTTACAATATAAAATATTATAAAAACTTAACCTAGGTGGCCACCGGCAGCAGAGATAGACCCAAGCTATCGGTGGTTAGGGCTGCAGAGTGAGAAACCTCCTGACAAGATGTGCTGTGTTAAGGAGTACTGCATTTTGTATCTGACCCTTGACCCAACCTTTCAGCGAGAGCCTCTCTAGATATTGATCGAGGCTCTTGGCTAAAAGACCGTTTGCCGAAACGACTATCGGTACAATAATGGTTGAATCCACATCCCACATGGCGGTAACCTCGTGAGCCAAGTCAAGGTACTTACTGCGATCGTGAGTGCTTAGCACCACTGGTTTGTTTATTATTATCTCCTTTATTTATTTTCTTTCTTAAAACTAGATTTTTACAATATTTTAATATAAAAACAATAAAACATTATAAAAACCTAATCCTAGAGTACCACCAGCAGCGGGGCAGGGCCCAAGCTACCGGTGGTCAGGGCTGCAGAGTGAGGAACCTCCTGACAATACGTGCCGTGTCAAGTTGTACTGCTTTCTGAATCTGACCTATTATTATTATTATAAAGGTTTCCTCAAGCCGTGTGAAACGAAACGTCAGTAGTTTTCTAGAGGGAATGGCATCACGCACTAGTGCATCCCCGTTTCCTACTAGATTCTCCGAGGGGTTCGGAACGGATCGAACCGGTAGAAGCCGTGTCTGTATGGTGCGTTTCGATGTTGATATATTACTCGTAATTATATTATATATGATTTTAAATAAGTATAAATTCATAGTAATGAGGAATAACAATTCAAGCTATAAGCTTAATTTTTGCTTTGATATTGCGGCCGTAGTTTTTTTATTCGCCTCCACGAGAGTCTTGAGTGAAGTCTAGTTGAAATTATTGATCTCAATGTGTATTTGTGTAACCAAACAAGACCTTTCCATAATAACGACATCTCCAGTACCTCAATTTTTATACTGATTGTAAAAGTAGCATTAAATAACTGCGATGTTGTCTCATACTCAAACAATTTAAACTTTGCACTTAACTCTACAAAGTTAACTACAAAGTTTAGAAAGTAGTGAGTACCTGCAGCTATAGTTGAAGTATAAAGTTCAAAAATAAACTTTTAACTTAGTCCTGTGCTTTGCATTATTGGTACATTAAATAATAAAACAGAACGCTAACTTGTGCTTAGAAACTTATACTAACAATTTTTCCATTAGATTTTTTATTTAATGATCTATTTTTGCCTTATTTTATATTTTCTCGTATCTAAAAACATAATAACACAACATTCAGCCCTTGAAAAAGCGGCAGTGCCTTGTTATACTTCTATACTATCATCATATACTATCGAGGCACGAGCCTTCCCTATCCCTTACGCCATAAACCACCACGCGGGCCCAGTGCGGATTGGTGGTTGTTAACGATTGCTAATGCAGCCGGGACCAACGGCTTTACGTGCGTTCCGAAGCACAGAAAGCGAGATGATAAAATTTTTGGTCACCCATCCGATGACCGGCCTTTGCGAAAGTTGCTTAATCTCAGCACTCGCAGACCGGGTGCGTTAACCACTGCGACATCGAGCTTTTCAATCGATCGATCTATACTATTAATAAAGAGGTAACGTTTGTGACTTTGTTTGTATGTCGTCACTGATAGAATGCTATATAGGTGCCTTGCGGGTAACATTGTATTATGTAAAGAGGTAAAGTTTGTAAGTTTGGATATAGGGAGTAATCTCCGAAACTACTCATCCGATTTAAAAATAACCTGCGGCCGCTCCTCTTCCATTTTTGAAATTTTTGAAAAGAGTATAATAAGCGTGTGTGTCAAATACATGGTAGTGTGTGTAATGTTTGTTTTATTGATTTAATGTATTTTTATTCATAATTAAAAAAAAAATTAACATTCTGCAATCCTACTCTATATAAACTATAAGTGTGCGAAATTTCATATCTCCTCCGGCCGCGCAATTTTTGTAAAAAAGGGGTACAAAGTTTTTGCTTCACGTATTAATATATAGATTTGATCATGGCTGTCTATGGAGTAAACAGCTGTATAGATTGGGAGCTCTATTGGAATAAAGATCACTAACGTCGTCTATGTCATTTCAATCAATGTATGACGGCAAGCCAAAAGTTCAAAGTGAGCATGTTTTTTTGGAAAATGTTACAATAACTTTGCGCGCATGCACACACTGATGGTAAATAAAAAAGATATAAAGAAAATTAATTATCCTATATTTGTTACTGGGAGTCGATTTCTTTACACGTATTGCGAAGTTGAATCAATTAAAAATGAAAATATAAGTTAAATACTTTTTGTATCTTTTTTAAGTCGTTTTAGAATATCAACTTTATTAAAAAAATTACCACATACCTAATGAAAAGTGGCCAGTTAGTTACGCTGACAGCTAGCTCAGCATCAGTGTCTTCCGGGATATCAGTGAAGGTGTAGTAACACGTGATGCCGAAGGTCGCCAGCAGGCACAGGTTGGCGAACATGGAGAAAGGCACGAGGAACTTTAGGTATCGGATCTGGGTCATCAGGATCAGAGGCAGGAGGAGCATCCCGCAATAGACTTCTACCGCAAACTTGTGTGACGGGAAGAAATGGTCGAATATCTGGAAATATTTAAGAGTTAAGCCTTCGTGTCCTATACGCCAACCATTCAATTCCGAGTAAAAAGGAAAAGAGATTCAAAAATTTCTAAATATTTTTATTTTGTATTTTTTTTATTTTGACGACCTCCTTGGTCGAGTGGCTTGCACACCGGTTTTCATGGTGTCGCTATCTCTGAGGTCCCGGGTTCGATCCCCGGTCGGATCAATTTAGAAATACCTGTTTTTCTATATTGTTTCGGGTCTGGGTGTTTCCTATGTATAATAAGTATGTATTTAAGTATATTAAGTATGTTTATCCGTTGTCTAGTTAACCATATAACGAGTTTCTTAAGGAAGCTTTTCTTGGGGCTAGATAATTGGTGTGAGCGTGGGAAACATTTAACTGCTTATGTATTTTAATAACTTGTTGTATACTTTAAGTACTTAGGTGTTGCCACAGTTTTAAATACTGTGGTATTGCCAATAATTACCATTGTTGGCGTACACGACAGTGCCCGCTATCGCTTGTCGATTATAGCCGACTGTGGCGGTCAAAAGGTTTTTCATTTCATGTTTCAAAAATTAAACTGTTCGTGATATTTTTTGCAAATTTTATAACTAGCTTTGTTTATCTAATACATAGGCCATCTATTTTGCTTAGCTTAGGTGTATTAATTGTTTTTATATACCCTTACATTAACTACTGAACATAGGTTAAGTAATTAACGAAAATAAATATTCTTTAAAAAAAATTCTCTACTAAATAAATGCTATTACAGTTTTCATGGATACTTCAATGACACTATAAAATAAAAAATACATTTTAAATCTCTCACCTAAAATTACTTTTATTACTTTTATATCATATTTGTACATCTTTTTTTTTCTTTTCTTGAAAGTAAAACTTGCTATCATTATAGCGCCTCCTCTCTTCTAAACCTTATTACGTGCCCGCCAGGGTCCATGATGATCTCCTATTTATGTTCACTATCTATTGTTTACATTGTGGAATGCAATAAATAATTGAATTTAATTGAATTGAATTGAATTGAATAGGTCTTCAAAAAGTTATATCGAAAAATAAAATTGATTTTGAACACGCAATTTTTATTTTCTCTAAACAAAATCACTATTTGAGTTAAGATTTCAAGTTTAAACAAACTGTAACTATAGATTGTAATACACCATTATAGTTCACATCACTACTTAACGTAGTAGACTTTCTTTTGAGATAGATCATCTCATCTACTTACGTACCTATTTCATTTACTGCCAATAGTATAGTCGGCAACATAAATCGCTGAACAATGACAACTAATTAGTCATAATAACTTTACTAGAAATTGAAAAGCGTTTGTAAGAATTCTTTTTGCTTTGACAAAGTTTTAGTCACGTTTGTTGCTGACTATAACATCGGTAAATGTTATCAAAAGCCAACTTTGATCTCACAATCGTATGCAAAAATAAATAAAATGGGTAAATGGAATGTAGCGATCGTTTGTAAACAGCTCATACTCGTATTGTTGGTATTGGAAATCTATAACAGTATCTATCTATCAACTACGATAGGTAAGTATTATTAAATTTACGTAGGCCACAACTTGCTGAAATATTTTGTAGCATTAACAATGTAATAAATAATGTGTAGTTATTATCGAGAGATGTAAAAATAACAAATGAAAAAAACAAAAAACCCGCCTGCGTAAAAAAATAATAAGTAACTAAATAGAAAAACAACTGAAAAGGCCGGAACAAGATATAAATTCAATTAATGCAACATCATACATCACACAGTCAGACTCAGAGGCACGCACAAAGTGAGAATGATTTGATTTATCATTAAATTTTATGCCTCCGACTGCATGTCATGTATGAAGTTGTATATTAGGTTATTGAATTTTTATCTTATTCCGGCCTTTTCAATTGATTTTCTATTTAGTTACTTATCATTTTTTACGCAGGCGGGTTTTTTGTTTTTTTAATTTTTTTATTTTATTTATGTCTTTTTAGTGAGACAAATTTCATGATATACCTTTTTGAAATCCTTGTGTTGAGCCCTCTAATTTGATACCCATAATGAAGTATTCGAAAAAGAAAAAATAATTTTTCACCAACTCCAATGGCGTTGCACAGCCACCATGTTTGTTTTTTTTAACGTCACTTATCTAAAAACACTTGGGCAGCTAAGACAAATCTAACGATACCTCAATTATGTAAAACCGTTCAGCGGTTCTGGAGATATGAGGTAATAAAGAATATTACATACAAGATAGGCGCGAAAAACATAACCCTTCCTTTGCAGTCGGGTAATTAATTGAAAAATCTTTATTCAATTTAGGCATAATAGTGCACTTATGACGTCTTATGAACGTCGAATAGGTGTAATAAAAAAAAAATAAAACAAAACAAATGAGTACACACAGGAGCTGAGGTACTGAGGAGCTCGATGGCGCAGTGGTTAACGCGCCCGGTCTGCGAGTGCTGAGGTTAAGCAACTTTCGCAAAGGCCGGTCATCGAATGGGTGACCAAATATTTATCATCTCGAGCACCTCCGTGCTTCGGAAGGCACGTAAAGCCGTTGGTCTCGGCTGCATAACAGTTGTTAACAACCACCGCACCGCAGTGGGCCCGCGTGGTGGTTTATGGTCCGTTCTCCCTATCCATCCATAGGGAAGGCTCGTGCCCAAGCAGTGGGGACAAAAAATGAGCTGATGATGATGATGATGATGAGAGATGATTAATACACAATAATAGTAATATTATATAATTTGTTGAACAATACATATTACCTATTATATTTAATGCGATTCTATCACTAACAGAAATGGAATTACAAATTGAAGGGTCCACTGCAATAATGATGAATATCCAGAAACATTTAATTCTTAACCAGTAATGCCATTCGGTCACTTGACTAAGTAGTTATGAATGATTATTTTCCAAAGAAATAATATATGATACATATGCTTTAACTTTAATAAACAACATTTTATTATCTTCAGTGGGGTTACTCTTGAAACACAATTACAATAATCAATTACCAATCACAAATCTAAAAAATTCAAATGGCACTCTTAAAAGCGATAATAGCGCCCACATTGGAATTAAATTGCGTGGAAATTGAGTAAACAAATTATTATCGAGATGGGGCATTCCGAAATTGCGAAACTTATCCCAATATCGATACATATTAATCGCATTGGAATTGTATTGAGATTGAGTTTGCGTCAAGAGTAGCCTACCAGGTCTGAGTTTTTTTTACATCGTTTATAAATTCAAAACCCAATTATCTTAAAACAAAAGACAAAGGACATTCATCATTATTGCAGTGGACCCTTCAATTGGAAATGGAAGACTTGGCGTCTTAAATGGACTATTAATATAAAAGTCAATGGTATCTAAGGTTTGGTCCCCTCACTACACTATTATCTTCCATTCTCTCGAAGCCGGTAAGCTAATGAAATACTAGATAAAAATAAAAATTAAGAAATATCATTTATTTATTATTGAAAATTACAAAATTAAAATCTGAGATTATAATAACCTAAAGTAACTAAAACTAATACAAAACTAAAATACGGCGTCAAAAAATTCCTCCGCATCGCAGTCGACTGGTAAAGTACCCAAGAGACTGGCGGCATTTCCACGTTGAATGGCAATGCTTAGTCTCTGGCCAAGGAAAAAGCCAGCCTTTGGGTCAGGGGAAGTGTCAACCAGCCGTTTGGAGATGTCATTAAACAAAACATGAGCATTCGGACCCCACGGCCCGAGGGTTTCAACCCCAAACGGCTCGAAAATATAATTACCGATAAAATTAAGTGTTTAACTCACATCTTTGAGGGAAGACGCTATGAATATGACGTAGACACTGGTACCACCCAAACAAACGCCGACCATAGCGTAGTCTGCGAAGTGCCTGATAAACAAATCAAAAATATATATATTTTTTCTAAATCGAAAATAGTAAGTAAATAGCCTTTAACTGTCCCACTGCTGGGAAAAGGCCTTCATCATTGAAATCAAGTCATCACTACAGGGGGTGCAGCGCGGAATTTGAAAATTTACGTGTTTTTAAGTCACTGGTGCTAGGCGCTGAATAGGTCTTATACATTAAAAGAACTAGTGTAGGTTAGCTTGATCCTTTAACAAGATCATGGTTGTCTTGGAATTTGAAACAAATATACAGAAACTGCATAAACAATACGTAAAATAATGATATCTAAAAACTTATTTCTTCAGAAACTTTGTAAATATAGCACAAATGAAACAATGATCCGACATCAAAATGTTTGTATTGATATTCCGCAGGGCACTGTTGTCTTATTTTTCAATTAAAAACATGAATATGAAAATATTAAGACTTTTATTATTTTTTACCCAAACGCCTATGATTTTACGAAAGTAAACATTGCTCTAATTAAATCACCAGCCTACTCTGTACAGATATTAGCGTGCGAGCGTATTCGTAGTCGTGCGCCGTTGTCACACCACTGCCACGCGCCGCTCGCTCGCTAAGTATCATAAAGAAACTTGAAACTCGCAATTTTGCGTCCGCGCTGCACCCCCTTAATCACCACGCTTGCCAAATGCGGGTTGGTGATCGCAAACCCGGGATATATATGCATCGAAAAATTCGAATCACACTTTGCCCGACCTGGGAATCGAACCAGGGACCTTCGAGTATCGGGCCGAGCGCTTTGCCACTTGGCTATCGAGGCGTTCGAAAATATAATGTTTTTTAAACGTAAGTAGTTAAATCATCTTTAAAAGAAAAAAAAGGATAAAAGACATTTATTGGTATCACATAACAAAACACACAATTAAACATACAACATGTAACAAAAATAATAAAAAATAGCAACAGTTTACATACATTGATGCATGAAATCAATGGTGATATAGATGACATTTTGATTAGTGGTATAGTTTTAAGACCAACCTTACCGACATCACACTAATATTAGGAATGCGAAAGTTTGTGTGTATGTGTGTGTGTAGATTTGTTGTTTCTTCACGTTGCAACGGATGGATGGATTAGGATGAAATTCGGCATACAGATAGTTTATAACCTGGATTAACACATAGAATATTTTTTATCCTACTATCCGACATAATTTTGGAATTAAAACTTTTATATAAAAAATATATATACCTAATAGTTTTTGTTACCTCACAAGCGTCGAGTATTTCCTTAGCCTCTGAGGACCATGCTTGAAGACTTTTTCACAGGTGTCGGTGTAGCTCAGCGAAGGCACTCGACAGTCTTTGCACACATCGCGGGAAGTGCTCACCTGTTAGGAAAGAGATAATTTATCAAGAAAATAATGATATATAAAATAGTTATGGAAGATTTTCCACGCACATTAAAGCTGGTTCAGTTGATATTGTTTTAACCGACTTTGTGGTCTAGAGGTTAAGACCACCGGTTTAGACCTAGAGATCCCGAGTTCGATTCCCAGCAGGGGGTACATGTTTATGTAGGTAGGTAGGTCGGTTTGGTTGGTAGTAGGTAGGGCTCGTTTTTCTGTCCCTAAATATGTCGCCATAACATCAATGTTTGTAGTATTGTTGTGTTCCGGCAGCTAGAGATAAGATCACCAGTGCCTCACTAGTTGAGGATCCTGGGTGAAGTGCGCTTCCATCATTGGCCTTATCATCACTTAACATCAGGTGAGATCAAAGCACCGTGCTTACCCGTAAAATATATTAAAAAAAAACATTTAAACCAAAATGAGGCGAATAGGATAATAGAGCGAACTGTAAGAAGAAAAGAGAAAGCATAGTAAAACGTAACTATATCGCGTTAGCAGCCCTACTAAGTCTGCGCGTTGAAGAAAATAACAAACGTATCAATTTAACAGAATCCACGAAGAAAAGCGAAGACAAAATGTAAAACAAAAGAACGAAGGCAGATAGAAAAATATGAAAAGTTTTACATAGGAGTTTTTTCTTTGTGACAACCCTTCGGACTGAAACACAACCGCAAAATAATGCTACTTGGTGGCAGAATTGTTAGGTACAATGTAAAAATAAGAGCTCGAGCGCGCGAATACCAGACACAATAGAACTGGTGGTCAATCGACGCGCAAGTGGTTAAAATACTTTTTTTTTATTCAGTGCACTGTTTGTGTTGCCTCGTGTTTATAGTGGTTCCAAAATTTGCAAAAAATGAATAATACACACTCTGTTCTTCATTATAGCTTAGGGTATCGATATTTTTTTACGTTAGCACATGGCATAATATAAAATAACATATGGGTAATTAATAATAAAAAAAATAAGTAACCTTTATCGCATGCCCAATGCAAAGTATTATTTCAAACTACATACATATACATATAGTCGATGTAGTAAAGGAAAAACAACTGTTATTGGTTAGATTAATGATTTATGTAGTGGCTTATACATATTTATAAAAAAAACTTGGTATAAAAAGCTCTTACTATAATAACTAGTTGACTACAAGTTTATATTAGACATTACTACTTATTGTTTACAGTCCGTAATAATTGAATAAATTGCCTGAAATTGCCTTAACATTAAGCGGGTCGAAGGCTTGCTTGCCAACCAGTCGAATAAATAAAACAGACAAAAGCGCTGGGCACACTGAGAGCGAAGCCATACGAAAATAAGTTCGTTTCGCTTCGCACATGACGCTACCGCGTCTTTTCATACTCATAATAGTTTAGATCGATGGCGCGCAGTGGTTAACGTGCTTGGTCTGCGATATTTAGAAAAAGGTCGGTCATCTGATAGGTAAACAAAAATGTATTATCTCAAACTCCTCCGTGCTTCGGAAGGCATATAAAGCCGTTGGTCCCGGCTACATTAGCAGTCGTTAACAACCAACAAGCCGCATTGGGCCACGTGGTGGCTTATGGCTCGTGCATTCATAGGGAAGTAAGTATTTAGGACACTATATAACGTTGTAAACACGATCTTTACCACTTAGTTTACAAATAAAAGTTTGAGTTTGAGTTTGAATACTCGTGCCCCAGCAGTGGCTATATAAAATAGCTAGTGAAGATGATGATGATGATGATATAGCTGAGCTCTGTAGTTCGCGTTGTCAACTCAAGAATGAAAATACGTGGTAGCGACATGGGCGAAGCGAAACGAACTTATCTTTGTTTCGCTTCGCTCCCAGTGTAGCCTACGCTTTAGGAGCAATATTACTATTTTATGTAACAAGCGAGCTTTTATGGGATGTGTTCAGATAAGTATGCAGCGTGACGTCATAATGAAAGTGACGTAGGTATTAGACAAAGTAAGCAGGCAATCAGCGTGACGTCGTGTGATCATGACTGTATGTATGGCTTGTTATCCACCACCGTTTACCACCGGATACGCTGCCTGGCCAAATGCGGGTTGATTATATAACATCTGCCTTCTTTCAACGACTACGGGTATCAACAGCATAACTTCCGAAACACGGAGTCACTTATTTTAAATATGATGCATTTTATTTTTCCATGCTGCTGACGATCACGCTTGCAGTTCCAATACAGCAGCTACTGTCAATGGTGTCTTGTTCTAGGCATACCTAGCTTGAGATCATGCCAAAGGCTTTTAGGCTTATCTATGGCCTTAAACATTAATCCCCTTAACCTATCCAGAAAAAACTAATAGGCTTGCCCACGTAATCATCGTCTAACGAAGCCATGTAGATTAAAACACGATTTCTATCATTTATCCCTACCCACCGATTTGTTAACCCACGCTTATTTTTATATTACTTTTAAAATGGACAATAAAATTAAACTTTACTTAAAGTCTAAGGTACAATCAACAATGTAGAACATACAAACCAATCCACTCAGCTGGAAAAAGTAACAATGTTGAATGAAGATGGACGGCGCCGCGAGTAAAATCTCTAGTAGAAGATCTATTGTAATCTAATTCGATTCGAGGAGCTTTAATCGGATCTGTACAGACTTCAGACTCTACAACTGCTGCAACATTTTGTTACCGTTTTCAGTTCAGTCATGGCTTAATGTTCAGTGTAGTAAATATCGATAGTCATCAGAATTTATGCATCTGTAGCGTATTGGACACCCACAATAACCACATGCCCATATTTTGTCAGTTTGATGCAATGTAAGTTTTGATGTTCAAAAAAAAAACTACCTACCTTTTTCAACTATGTACTTTTTAATATGTGAATAACGTTTTTGATAACAAAGATAGTAAGTTTCAATGATTTCAGCAGTAGATGTAGTACATTATTATGTGATAACATTATGTTGTTATTGTCTGTGGTTAAAAATAAATAAATATTCAAAAAAATATGCATTTTGTCTATACTCATATTCATCGTCATCCAAATGTCCCACGGATGGACCTTAATATCATATTAAAAAAAGCACATGGGTATATATTAGCTCATAATTTTGCGCGTTTTGTTTACGCTAAGCTAACTATAATTTTATAATTTGTATTTTCTCTATAAGTGATTATTGTAATCTTTTGAGAAATAAACGTTTGAAAACTAAAAATAAATAAAAAATGTATCATGCTGCCGCTGGCCTAATGTGGTTTAGTGCTGTTTCACGACTGGCGTCTTTTGGTAACACCTTAAACCAAAAGCTTAAAGTGCCTTCTAAAGACTGGATGAGCTCAAAATATTTTAATTATGTCACCCATTAAATGGACCTGGTATTGCTAAAGCTAAACTTGCATTAACCTGAACACGCTAAATAAATATAAAGTAACTCTTGGGTAAATAAATAAAAACAGATTTCTCTTTAAGTCTGCTTTCCACCATCCGTCCAATATCCGTCCAATAAGATCGCTTCTTTTTTCTTGCGGTGTTAAATGGATTTAGCCTATTGGTGGTTATTTTCCGCGCGCATCGCTTACGTACCTCGCACAGCTCTATTAAAATAAGGCAGCCTTAACTGAATGTGGATTCGACCAAACTTAAATTTATACGAGATTAACTATACCACGAATATATCTATTCCACGATTTTATTCTCGAGTAAAGGAATTTATCCACACAATCCACAGACTAGTTACTCTTGGAATTGTTATTCTTCATTATTGAGTGAATAGCATGTAAATGGTGAATGAACGTATTATCCGGCCAATGGCCATTGTTCTACAAACGAACTATTTAAAAGGCAACTCTATTTTGTCGTCTAGAGCCTAACTGTAGCTGTCAAAGTCGAATGTCAATGTCATGTGGTACGCATAGGCCATTAAAATACTCTCGGATTATCTCTGTTATTCCACGCTGGACGGTGGTATAGTGACTATTCCCTAATAGGCAAGCTACTCCGAGAATAGTGCGTGGTAAAACGAAATTTCGGTTTACCCTCGAATAACTAACGATTTAATCTAAGAATTAAAGTTACTCTCGCTTAATCTTATTATATTTAATCCTTTATTGCACATAATAAAACACACATTAAAAAAGAAGTTATACAACACATATACAAAGATGAGCTTATATCTAGAAAAGATCTCTTCCAGTCAACCCTAGCTGCGGTGTAGATCGGAAGTTTACGGGATTGCGGGGTTCGCAGGGTTTGCTTACCAAGATGTGGACGCAGTGTGTGGCGATGACAGCTACTATGATGGTGCCTATCGACCCTGGAATCAGGCCTGTGTATTTGAAGGCGGCGGGCATCGCCAGCAGACCAGACCCGAGCGATGACTTCAGTAGATGGAAAAAGGATCCCACCGTTCTGTAAACACAAATTATTCCATTTGTAAGTAACCGTCTCTGTGGCCTAGTGTAGTAGATCACCAATGTCAGAGTCGGGAGGTCTTTGATTCTGAGTACTCCAAGTACGAGTTTGTACTCGATTTGGTTGGTTGTAGGGCTTGTTTTAAGTCCGCCTGGCTAGCTCCTACCGTCTTATCTAATTATTTTGCCAACTGAAATGTTAGTAGCGTTCGGTTGTTGTTTTGCAAAAATGATTCGATAAGCCGTTACTCAGTAGGTAATTGATGGGTAGTTCCCATTTGAAAACGACAACTATTAATGTGAGGAACTAATGGACTAAAATGATTAAAAACAGGAAATAAGTGGGATTTTTTCTATAATTTTCACACACAATACCAATCACAAAACGAAGACAGCCAAAGCACAAAGACAAAAAACAAAATCTATAAAAATGTCAATATTCAAAAAAGTATAAAAATAAGAACATAAAAAGTATCAAAAAGGTTTTTGAAAGAGTCTGCAACACCATTTGTTCTATAGAACTGACGTCACCGGTACAAAAAAAGAAAAAAACATTCTCAATTGTTCCATAGAACATTTAGTATCTATTTTTCTCAAATTATAAAATAAAATATAACAAGACTCCTTGATGATTACTAAACTGGCCACTTGAATCAATTACCTACTTTAACGTGTTTATGCACAGAACTGTCTTTATGACTAGATTGTATTTGAAACACAAATATCCATAGTTATGTAGTACGTTACGTGGGTTCGTTACAATGCCTCTGTATGAGTATATTAAACTTGAGCTAAAAAAATTGAATTTGATTTTTTTTTCAATTTTAATCTAACTCAAATAAGAGCCTCAGCCCGGGTAAGGGTTATTTATTTCTGATAACATGACGTTGACAAAAATTCGTGACAAACATTGTAAGTATAGAACAGTTTTGGAAAAAAAGATTCCCAATTTAGGTATATTAATGAGTAAAACTGGATGGAAAGGCAAGTATGTAGTTCTATGGAAAAAAAATAAGAGAAAATTGCCTTTTTTTTTTGTTCCGTTGACGTCAGTTCTATAGAACAATAGGGAACTACCGTAATTGTTTACCCATTAAATATTTATTTTCTCTAGTTTACTTTTGAGTGCTTGCTTGCTTGAGTGCTTTCTTGTGACTTTTAAAATCGATAAAGCAGCAGAGAAGCACTTAACTAAGACCTAGGACTGTCTTTTCTGGATCATATCAATCACTGTATTTTTTTGGATATAAAGAGAAAACATATGTTGCATGTGTCAAATTCCTTGTATTCTAGACAGCTTAAATAAGTTCATCAACCCATAAACGGTTGTTGAACTGAAGGTTCCAGTGCAATATAAATGTAAACGTTTAAGATAACGAAATAAACTATTTTCATTTTCACTTTTCATTACAAATTACAAAAACACAAATGTTGAAAAAATTTCCACGAGCAGGATTTTTTCAACATTTGTGTTTTTGTAATTTGTTCGCAACAAAATTTGCGTTAAAAATTATTTGAACAAATATACAAATGTTTTGCAGCTATGCCATTTTAATATCAATATCGAAGCAAAACTGCAACAGGCTCTCGTATGTCGCTTACGGAGTACACAGATGCCTTCAAGTAGCAATAGTCTGCCCCGGGCGGCGGCGAAGCAGTTTGTCTGGATATAGTTCTAAGTTCAAAAATATCTTTCTTTTCATTCGTGTTTACGGGCAGAGCAGCTTAACTTCAGAACAATGAATAACTAAAGCTATGTATAAAAAAAACAAACAAACTACATATCTTTTCATTGGTATAAAATAGATTTTTTTTTGGGGATAATTTTTTGATTGCCTTAGACGGCATTCAGGGGAGCAAGAAACTTAAAGGGTTCCTCAAGCCGTGTGAAATAAATCACCTTCGGAATTTTTCTAGAGGGAACGCGTACGGCATCACGCACTAGTGCCTGTCCCCGTGCCCTACAAGATTCTCCGACAGGTTCGGATTTATTTTATTTTTATTTTAATTTTATTACACAAAACAGATTTACAGTAATAGCCATTCAGTTTTTACATGGATTTAGTAAAATATGTAGGTAGACTGCAACTCCACAGATACGTGTAAACAACATGCTTAAACTTTAAATCAAATCATTAAAAAAAAAACATGTAAAATTAAATTAAATTGTGAAAATTATACATTATTATGTTGATTAATAAATTGAATTATACATTAAAGTTACAATTACATTATGGAAATCAATACAAATTAAAAAACTACGAAATAAAAAATAACTAAAATGAAAATGTTTACAATTGCAAAAATTACATGGCATCATGTCAGTCTACTGAAACAAGCCTATGCAACGACGACTTCCACTTGAAGAGCGATGAAGCGTGGATATCAGGCACACCGTCCATTGGATCGGGGATCTCGGAACGGCTTAGAGAGGTTGTCTCTGCGTGCGTTACTCTAGCTCGTTTGTATGAAACTTATCTTCTGCAGTCTCCTTATTTTATGCTGTCACGTATTATGGTGGCAGCGCGCGATTTTTCTGTTCATTGCGTTCTTCCCATACCGTCGATTCGTTGTATGACGCGCATTGAACTAGAAATTCACTTGATGCATTGCAAGACCCTCGTGCCAAGGCGAGTGAGTTGAAGATACAAGACTCTTTCGTGGTAAAAAAGGTATAAGTACCGTTCTGATTGAGCGAATGAAAAACCTTTCTCTGCCGATCATTTAAGTAGGTAATTGATTAAGTGCTAGGCCGTGATCAGGTGGCGATGTTACCAAAATTCGGTCGTTACTGAGCTTAACCTTAATATCTAAAGCCATTTGTTAAGAGTAGGGCGAGGTGAAGTTGTAAGTAACGAATTTACGGAAGTATACCCGTTATGGCATTTGGTAGAAACATAAAAAGCCCTAGTACTATATTTTAAGTGAAGAGAACTAACTCTTCAGTCGTGCAAATAATTTTGACTGCTGCTTGTTTTGATTCCCAATACAATCAACAGCAAAATTAGGTGATCAAAGCGTATTGTCGGGGAGTTTCTTATATTTATATACCTACCTCTTTTGATACTTTGCCTATGCTTTTATAATGTATTTATGTGGTTTTTAAAAAATAACAGAAAGATACGTGTTTTTCTTCAATATTAAAACCCTTAAGTCTTCCCCGTACCTAGATTTATGACAACCACATAAAAACAAGTACAATATAAAGCATAGACAAAGTATCAAAAGAAGTAGGGATATAAATATAAGAAACTCCCCGACAATACGCTTTGATCACCTAATTTTGCTGTTGATTGTATTGGGAATCAAAACAAGCAGCAGTCAAAATTATTAGCACGACTGAAGAGTTAGTTCTCTTCACTTAAAATATAGTACTACACACACATTTTAGTTCCGACAGTTAGCGATTAGATAGCCAGTAATGATACAGTAGCAAAGATTTCCGGATGAAGTGCGAAGCGAAGAGTACGAAAGATGTGTGCTGAGAATTCCTCGTTGTCAAGGTCACAACTACCATCCTTTTACAAAAACACAAATGTTGGTCGTGCTCAGGATAGCTTAATTGGAAGAGCACCTGACCCGGTATGTCAGATGGGTGCAGGTTCTAATCTTGCTCGTGGAATTTTTTTCAACATTTGTGTTTTTGTAATTTGTTCGCAACAAAATTTGCGTAAAAAAATTATTTGGACATTTACCATTCTCTTCTTTATATCGTTACAAGAGATTTAAAACGCATCATCCATGCCTTACATAATGCATTGTATCACTCAAAGAAATCGAACTATCAGAGTTTTGTGAGCATAAAGTACCTACGTAGCGATTTGATATAAAGCTTTCAGATGGATAATAGGCTTTCGTGGACCCAACCGACATTCTGTTGAATAGATTTATAATGTAGTTGATGTTGATACAGTAATGCTCGTAGATGGATTGAGTTAGTGTTGTCGATTTTATTGACATATACATTAACATTAAGCTTATGCTTGCAATAGATATTCCATGTTTTGTTCCCGTCACGTAAACTTCATTTCAAATTAAGTAAAGGAGACAAGAGGAGCTCGATGGCACAGTGGTTAACGCGCCCGGTCTGCGCGTGCTGAGGTTAAGCAATTTTCGCAAAGGCCGATCGTCAGGTGACCAAAAATGTATCATGTCGAGCTCCCGTGCTTTGGAAGGCACGTAAAGCCGATGGTACCGGCTGCATTAGCAGTCGTTTACGGTTGTAAGCAGCAGTCGTGTACGGATTGGTGGTTACCAATCCGCACTGGGATGGCCCGTTCTCCTTATCCATCCATAGGGAAGGCTCGTACCCCAGCAGTGGGTATATAAAAAAGAGCTGATGATGATGATGATGAAAAGAAACAAAACACGAAATAATTTTTTAAAGCTTATACGGAGTTTATTTGTAAAAGGGTATTATTGATATTATTATTATCTTCGCAGACTCATAGGAAATGTCTTAAGCTTTGGATTGGCTTGGCTAGAATCTGACTAATAATTAACAGTTTGTTGGTACCAATTAATTAGTTTTCTTTATTTTTGTAACTTATTTCACTATTTAATCGCAAGTGGTGGTTACCGTACAAAAACTGTTAAACTAGAAAAAAAAAAGTTACAAAAAATGTAGTTGCTTGAGTTTAATTGATGTAATAATGTATACAATAACCCCCTTATTCATAAAAACTATTTAAGCATTATTTAGTTAATCATTGTGTTGTCTCTTTTTCTCAAATTCAAAATGACGTTTGTGTGACGTTGACAAAACAATATTTAACTAAATAATGTTAAAATAGTTTTTATGAATAAGGGGGTAAATACACTTACGACGTGGGGTGAGCCAGTTTTCTGTGATCCAATGGATTGTAGTCATCTTCTTTGTCGGGGTTTATTTTATGTAGCGTGACAGTGGACTGCGTTTGCGACGGTGTTGAACTCTCCACGATATTGAAGACGCTGTAAAATGTAAACATTAAAATAAAATAGCAAAGGTACATTAAAATCACTTTAAATATATCATCATCAACACAAATGTTAAAAAAATTTTCACGAGCAGGATTTGAACCTGCACCCTTCTGACATTCCGGGTCAGGTGCTCTTCCAATTGAGCTATCGTGGTTCTAACCAGCCCGCCGAAATTATTCAACACTATTTACTTTTTATTTTTTTTAAAAGCTAAAGGCGCCCATTCAATGTCAACAACTACCGTCATTAACATCCGATCATAATATTTTTACAAATACTAAAGATCAGTTAAGAAGTAGGCAAGCTATTATAAAATGTTTAAATAATTTTTAACGCAAATTTTGTTGCGAACAAATTACAAAAACACAAATGTTAAAAAATTTCCACGAGCAGGATTTGAACCTGCACCCTTCTGACATTCCGGGTCAGGTGCTCTTCCAATTGAGCTATCGTGGTTCTAACCAGCCCGCCGAAATTATTTAACAGTTTTTACTTTGAAAGCAACGCAAAAAATTATTTGAACAATCACTTTAAATATATCATCATCATCATCATCATCATCATCATCATCATCATCATCTCGGCCAAAAGACGTCCACTGCTAAAAGGCCTCTCCAAAGGATCTCCACAACGACCAGTTTTGTACTTTTTTTTTTGGAGAGAGTTTGCTGACGGCCTCAGATGGCATTTTCAGCTTCACCGGGCTTTTTTGAGGGCGGCGAGAAACTTAAAGGGTTCCTCGAGCCGTGTGAAACGGCTGTGAAACGGAAAAGGTATTCTAAAGGGAACGGTATCACGCACTAGTGCGTGTCCCCGTGCCCTATTAGATTCTCCGAAGGGTCCGGATCGGATCGGAGAGCGGAACAACCCGAGGGCGCCTCTGAAGGCTCGGACCTCGGCTTGGGTTGACCAAGCCGTGGTGGTGGGGAGAAGCACCCAGGTACATGACTGTACCTGGTATAGAGAGCGTGTGAACCAGCTCGACGTACCCTTGTTCTACGAGTACGGTGTCTTGGACCTAAACTAGTGTGCATGTTTAGTGTATTCTGTAAATGTGTAGTGGCATTTCAAGGATTGGGCGGGGCCGGTTTTGTGCTGCTCGCATTCAGATCGTCGGTCCACCTGGTTGTAAAAATATAGGGCATATAATACAAATATCCAAGGTATACTATCGACACCATGTTGCGCCACGCATCACTGTACATGTAACATAGTTTTAATATTTATATTTGTTATTGTATGTTTTAACCGCGTCCGTGGTTTAGTGGTTAAGGCCACCCAGAGGTCCTGGGTTCTATTCCCCGGTATGATCGCGCCAAACTTCTAGTCCCCTCTGAAGTTGCTTCGCGCAGCTGTACACAGTCAGGCCCTACCGCTCGTCCCCGCCTTCGCCCTACTGACGCCTATTTTTTACTACTGCGACGCGAATCGCGCCAACTTCAGAGGGGACTAGAGGTTTGGCGCGATCTGTACATGTTTGTGTACTCGGTTTGATTAGTGGTAGGTCGTGTTTGGCCTCCTGGCTAGCGACCTTATCTAAATATGTCAATTTGTCGTCATAACATCAATATTCGTAGCATTGTTGTGTTCCGGCAGCTAGAGATACGATAGACAGTGCCTTAGATTGTAAGGACTCCTGGTGAAGTGCGCTACCACCATTGGCCATATCATCACTTAGCATCAGGTGAGATGAAGGCACTGTGCTTACCAGTGATATATAAATAAAGGTATGTTTGTATGGGCCATTGTTGTCTAATTAAAATAAAATAAATATCCATAAGTGTTTCAAATGTTAGCAGAAGCCAAAACACAACACAAGAAAAATCATACCTTTTGTTATGATGAATATAATACAATTGTTACCTTTGTAATGCAATCAAAACGATTGCTTTATAACTTTTCAATAACAAAAACATTTTTACGAAAAATATTATTTTGGAAAAGTGTTGAATGAATTTCCATGAGCGGGATTAAACCCGCAATTTCTTAGTTAGCTGGATGAGAGTAGCCGCGGATCGTGCTCGGTGGCGTGCACTTGGAGAGGCACTCCAATCAGCCTATACTAGTCCAGCAGTGTACTAGTATAGGCTGATGATGATGATGATGATGATGATGATGATGATGATGATGATGATGATGATGATGATGATGATGATGATGATAAACCCACATTTACTGATAAACGACTAAACGACTGTACAGATTTTAATGAAAATTTTAATGCGTTTTTTGAGTTAAATTGTAGGATGTTTTAAAAACCGTAATTGAATACGGGCTTCTCACTCACATACTCACTTAAGCGGGCAAAAACGCGAGCGGGCCGGTAGCGTAGTATGTAAAGGCCGCAACGGAAAAGCGCCTTTGTCAACATGTATATAAATAAAAGCCTTTCTCAACTCAAACATTGTCAAGCCCCAAATATTTTTGTTACGAATCATCGGTTCGTTCCAGAATAATGGACGATTAAAAAGGGCTCAATTTGTATAAACGAAAAGCTCCCGATTATAATAAATTGACGGCCGTTTGTAACAAACGTCCTTTTATGTTAATAAAAAAAATACATTAGTCTCTCCTCTGATAACGGGAGTGAGCAACTTCTGGTTAAAATCATTGATAAAATTAGGGCGGGTAGATCTGTATGGTGTTTTATAAAAAACAGAACATTGTATTTTCTTTTTCAAAAAGATAGGAATGCTTATAATATTAACATGACACCAAAAAGCCTTCGCCCAAACGGAGGATGTATGCGGTCGCGGGCACGGTCGTGGTCGGATGTGGTAGTCAATATTAATAGTGTGGTTGTGATATTTTTTTTTATATTTACGGGTAAGCACAGTGCCTTGATCTCACCTGATGTTAAGTGATGATAAGACCATTTGGTGGAAGCGCACTTCACCCGGGATCCTCAACTAGTGAGGCACTGGCTATCTTATCTCTAGCTGCTGGAACACAACAATGCTACAAAGATTGATGTTATGGCTACATATTTAGATAAGATGGTGGTGGCCAGGCGGACAAACAAAGTCATGCCACCAACTAAACCGAGTACACAAAGATGTACCCCCCCTGGGAATATAACCCGGGACTTCTGGGTCTAAACCGGTGATTTTAACCACTAGACCACAGAAGCAGTCATAAAGGCGGGTGCCCGCGTACACTCCGCCAGCTTCGCCGCCGCTCGTGTCTATAGTAACGTGATAGTTTATTGTTGATCAAACAATCGCGACCGCCCCCTCTTTTTTTTGAGACAGTTGATTGACAGATTGTCACAGGCGACATTTTCAGCGTCGCCGGGCTTGGACTATTGGGGGCGGCGAGAAACTTGAAAGGTTCCTCAAGCATGGCATCACGCACTAGTGCGTGTCCCCGATCTCTTCTAGGTTCCCCGAGTGGTTTGCATCAGATCGGGAGAGGAGTAACCCACCGGCGGCGCCTCTAAAGGCTAGGACCTCGGCTTGAGTTGACCGGGGGTGAAGAGATGCGCCCACGAACATGTCTGTACCTGATATAGGGCGCATGTCAACCGGGTCGTCAATCATCATCATCATCAGCTCATTTTTATGTCCCTACTGGCATGGGCATGGATGGATAGGGAGAACGGGCCATAAACCACACGCGGGCCCAGTGCTGGTTGGTGGTTATAACGACTGCTAATGCAGCCGGCACCAACGGCTTTACGTGCCTTCCGAAGCACGGAGGAGCTCGAGATGATACATTTTTGGCACCCATCCGATGACCGGCCTTTGCGAAAATTGCTTAACCTCAGCATTTGCAGACCGGGCGCGTCAACCATTGCGCCTTCGAGTTCCTCAGGGTCGTGAATGTGAATGCATATTGGCATTGTGAGGATAAGGCGGGTCCGCCACTGCGCTAGTGTGAACCAAACGTACTCGCGCGGGCAGACCGCGACCACGGAATCTCGGAACATAACAGCTCGCAACATTTGGAGCGCAGCTGTTGACTCTTGGCCCATGAGAGGTTATTTGTGTGCGTTGCTGGATCGTGTGAGGAGGTATAACGTCTACCGCCCACGACCGATTCTTTGCCGAGGTTTTAGTACCGATGTTTTGTATTACGTCTGCGTTGCAACATAGAAATCCATACGTTTTATTTCCACTGACTAAAAACCGCTCTGAAGCTTACCGTGAGACTCCTTATTTCGTGCCGCGACCGTGTGACTGTAGGGAGCCCTTTCAGTCGCATAATCTCTTTCGTCATAATATAGTTTGGCATAACAGTTTCAGCATAAAGTTTACTCGCATAAATTATGCTAAGCAAAGTGTTATAAGCCCATAATGGTTTCATCGGCATAATTTAAACTTACTATAATTGTCTTTATCATAATTTTAATCAGCATAAATGTAAAGAACATAATTGCTACACGTTTAAAAAAAAAAATATGCCTAAAGATTTATTCTGAATGAACGTTATGCGAAACCAAGAGTATGGCAAAAAACGTTATGCAGCCTTAAAATATGCCTCTTTAATTTATGCAACCCAATATGGACCCGACACTATTAATACCGTCTCTGTTTGTGCGAGCGTGCGGTGCTATTTATACAGATGTAGGTATCACAGAATATTCTCATAAATATTCAAAAAGGATTCGCCATGCGTGAGTGTAAGTCAATAAATGAATACAATAAACTGAAGCTACTTACGTATCCAATCTGTTCTAATATTATAAAAAGGAAACCTTTGTATTTTTACCCGACTGCGTCAGAAGGAGGGTTATGTTTTTTGAGAGAAAAAAAACAAAAAGCTATTAATTAGTAGTCTTGACCCCGAAAGACTGTTAGATCGACCACACGATTAGAATTTTTTAAACGAACTAGGTACAACGTCTACAAAATTTAAAGGATATGGTCATTTTTTTATGGACGTAGATATAGTTTATAATTTTCATTTACAGCAATGTTTTAAAGAGTTTTGTTTTCAGGAATATTAGTAGATTTTACGAGTATTCTCATGTTTAAAAACTCAAAGAACTTGTCAGTCAAAAGTACTAGACGTCAAGATTTTCGTTTTTACGGCTTAATCAAATTATTGACAATTGGTGTATGCGCTATGACTTTGCTATTTAAAAGAGTAAGGAAAGAATAAGGCGTTTTAATATAATTATTTTATGTAGGTTTCGAAATGCTTGGTTATTTACTTTACTAAAGTAAAAAGTATGAAATAAACCAAATTATTAAAATAAAACAAAAACCCGACTGCTAAAACAACTATATAAAACCCTATTATATACTCGTAAAAACCGGACTAACAAAAAAAGTTAACTGCAAAGAGAAAAAAATTAAAAGAAAAAAACAAGCTCTACGATACCAGAGTATTTAAAAATGAGTATTTATAAATACATTGAATATTGATAGACAGTTTTTGGATACGTGAAAAAATGTACAGTAGTTGTCTACTGTACATTCTTTCACGTATCCAAAAACTTTGCACTTTAAAGCTTAATAGTTCACAAACGGATGCCTCAAATCAAAAAACTATTTCCACAAACTCGCAATATTTTTTAAATTGCTATCCAACGCATCCCCACACTATGGGTAGACAAGAAAAAAAATACATCCCCACTTCACGTGTAGGGGAGGTAACCTAAAAAAATTTTTTTTTTTCATTTATTTATTTACTCAAACAAAATGATGATACGACGCCGACGTCAAATAGCAGCAAATAGATAGTATTTACATTTTACTGCATTGCACTGTTATAATTTATGCAAGTCGTCTGCGTGGCCAATCAATGTCACTAAAATAATATTACAGAAAAAATATGATTAATATAGTAATTAATAAAATATACAAGAATTTTATTTTTATTATTTTTTATATTATTTTATTATTTATATTATTTATTTCGATTCCCACTCGTGCTTCATGAAGCTGGTTGATTTTTTTTAATAAAATTTTATCTTGTAAAGGTATCCTAATTGATTTAGTTACAATAAAACAGTTGTTTCTTATCGACGAGTACTGTCACCTATTACAATTTACATCAGGTAAGTGGTTTCTCCGCAGAAATAATACCTTTTATTTACTACATCCATTACAAAATGTAATGAATTACGTACCAACACTTACAGCGTCGGTCACCAAACACTCGTTTGTCGTAATGGGCCACATCAATCGTGAGTGACGTTGAAGATATTTAAGAACCTATTAATTTAATTGATACACACTGGAAAAAGAAATCTATTGTGTATTGTGGTCGTTTGAACAGTTTTCTTTTGGTTTGCGCGTCACGAGCGTCGTCGCTTGTCAAGGATTGTCAATGTCATGTCATTTCTGAGAACACGAGGTTTCGTCGTTCGTCTTTTCAGTGCTGTTGTTGTTAAAACATAAAACTGACTAAACTAAACTATGTATTGTTATATATTGTAAACAACATAAAACGCAGCCTTCACATGGTTATATTTTACAGCACACAATCCTGAAATATAGCCATGCAAAAAAGTAAAAAGGACACCATGATAAAATGCAAAACCATATTACAAACACTCTAATTAATTAATTAGATATTTTTTGTTCAAAGCTGACATGTTTTGACTTCTGTTTTTTGGACCATGAGGTTTACGACCAAGAACAACGTGTCAGCTGGACCTAGAGTTGTCACTTTGCAAATTTTCTTTTATAACAAACAACCTCAATATCTCCGCCATGGCCACAATTCACAATTTTCCGAGGCTCTATGCTCGGGAGTTTATCTGCCATATTCAGGATTATACAGGCATTACCGAACATCCTGTATTGTACGCTTGAAACGCCTTAGTGGCCGAGTGGCAAACCATCGTATACAATCGTATATCTATATACACTAGTGGTCGCCCAGTGGTCGAAATTGACCGTAATTTTATTAAGGCTGCATGGATTGTATCCTAAGCAATGAAAAATTAAAAAAGATAAAATGTGAGTTTGGATTGGCTGTCAATGCCCTTTGGCATTTGGCCGCTCCTCTTCCATTTTTGAAATTTTTGAAAAGAGTATAATTATGCGTGTGTGTCAAATACATGGTAGTAATGTTTGTTTTAGTGATGTAATGTATTTTTTATACATAATTTAAATAAAATATTAACATTCTGCAATCCTTCTCTATAAAAACTATAAGTGTGCAAATTTCATACTCCTTCGTCTGCGCAATTTTCGTAAAAAGGGGTACAAAGTTTTTACTTCATGTATTAATATGTATATAGATATAATGACTTGTCCAGTTTTGAAGTAAAATGCATGAAAATAGTCCCGGCTGCATTAGCAGTCGTATACAACCACCAATCCGCACTGGGCCCGCGTGGCGGTTTATAACCCGTTCTCCCTAACCATCCGTAGGGAAGGCTCGTGCCCCAGCAGTGGGGACATAAAATGAGCTGATGATGATGATTCAATTTTTATATCTATTTTGACGACCTCTACCCGAGTGGCTTACACTATTAGTTATTCTGTGCTTGCACGCCGGACTTTGGGCGGCTATGAAGTCCCGGGATCGATTCCCGGTCGGATCAATGTCAAAAAACGAAATTTTCGATATTGTGTCGGCTCTGAGTGGTTGTGGTACCGTCGTTGTTTCTGATTTCGATACAATGAGTGCTTTAGCTACTTACCTTTGGATCAGAGCAATGTATGTGATGTTGTTGTCTAATATCTATTAACGATTAGTTCTATTTACCTTCTTTATCAGACGGCACGACTTGAACCGTTAGCATGGTCCGAGGTCACAAAGAAGACAACACCTATGCATCCTTTTGATTTATTTCGCTAAAAACTAATAATTTTGTGGTCGTACCCTAGGAGTTATAATCTAGAATCTAGATCAATGCTGAGTATTAAAAAAATATTGTAAATTATCATTGTAGGTAATATGTTTCGTGTACCTTTCTAAGTAGGGATCTATAGCTGTAAAAAGATAAATTCGTACACAAAACCTAAGGTTTAGTTTTAAGCAAGTTAATTTCCGATGAGCGGTAATGATTGCACAATACAAGCTCATTGACCTATTAATGTAATTTAAATTATACACAAACCGTACGGTGGCCGGTTAAGCTTGGTCTTACAGGTGCACTAGGCATATAAGCACTGAAGCAGCGCCTCCTGGCGGAAAACGAGGTGTTTTAAAATTTTTCCATACAAATTCTTGTTTTCGTTAATGTGATCAAATGGCGAATGATACTCGCTCTAAGCATTCGAAATAACCGGCCAAGTGCAAGTCAGTCTCTTGCAGTAAGGCATCATCATCATCAGCTCATTTTATGTCCCCACTGCTGGGGCACGAGCCTTCCTGATGGATGGATAGGGAGACCCGGCCATAAACCACCACGTGGCCCCAGTACGGATTGGTGGTTGTTAGCGACTGCTAATGCAGCCGGAACCAACGGCTTTACGTGCCTTCCGAAGCACGGAGGAGCTCTAGATGATAAATTTTTGGTCACCCAACCGATGACCAGCCTTTGGAAAGTTGCATAACCTCAGCACTCGCAGACCGGGCGCGTTTTAACCACTGCGCCATCGAGCTCCTCATCATCATCATCATCATCTCAGCCAAATGACTTCCACTGCTGGACGAAGACCTCCCCCAAGGATCTCCACAGCGACCGGTTTTGTGCTGCTAACATCCAGCGGCTTCCCAGTAAGGCATAGACAAAATTAATTACATCACTAGATTATAAACGTCCTACTGAAAGATAATGTAAACGGAAGAGAAAGGAAAAGATGCGGTATTTACGATATTTTCCGGTATTAGTCGAAAAGAAATGTGCCTAAAAACGTAGGTACAATATGATACCAATATAATATAACACTTTATTTTATTTATTCCTAAAATATAATTATTTCGAAAGTTGTTTATTTATTTTATGATATTGTCTTATATGTCTGTCGATATACATTTCTACTAGGTCTTTTATTATCTGCCATTAAACCTTATCTGACTTTGAAATACCTGCGTCTGATGATTACAAAATAAACAACTACAGCACATCAACTTGTTACGCTTTACAACTATAAGATACATATTGTATAGTTAAAATATACGTGTATGTAAAATAAACTTATTAATAATGTTTTTTTATATTGTTAATTACTACATTTTCTGGTGTTCTGTGACTACATAAGTAGTCGTTAACAACCACCAATCCGTGGGCCCGCGTTGTGGTTTATAACTTGTCCTCTCTGTGCTGGTGTTTCCATCAATGGGGAAAGATCGTGTCCCAGAAGAGGAGACATGAAATGGTGATGAATCATTTAATAAAACTTTATTTACACAAAATAGTAAATATAAAACAAACTGACCTCATCTTATTACTAGACTGCATTTTGGTTGATTGCACCAATTTTTATCACACAAATATACACTTTATAAACATCACTATAAATTACTTTTTTCCCGTTTCACTAATTTTATTATTCCCCGTTTAGAACCGACCAGTTTCATACGAATTGAAGCAAAGAACTGCTATTATCTTGTGAACGCAATCGTATTACTAGATTCTCAATACAAGTGGGGTGGCCATGATCTAGCTTGATAACAGACTATTACTACTATTAACTACGACTACTTTTAACGACTAATATTAAAATCTTTATAATAATAAAAACTTATCTGTTGTCATTATACCTTAAGTTTTAATTAGACCGTGTAAAATTTAATTCTATAGTAGAAATAATTAAAACAATTAAAAATATATTTGTATATTTTTTTACTTGAATATAGGAACTAATATAATTAGTGCCTGGCCTAAGTCAAGCCACAAAATAAAATAACCCAATTTGTAAGAACGATCTAAATATAAAACTTGTAACAGGTTAAGCGCACACCCGGAAAGTAGTTTGTTATAAATCGACTTCTCAATCGATTAAAAATATTTAAAATATAGGTTTTTTTTTCCAAAATTAATAAAACTTACTGACATTACAGTCACTCCTTCGTGAAATAGTTAAAACAAACGAAAATAAAACGTAAGTCAATGCAATAAGGGGCTTTTTAAAATGCGGTAGGTCGGTAGGCTAAAGCGCTAATTAATATGCCCATACTGTTTGCCCTCGATGAGTATAAGTAATAACTTAAATAAACCAATTTAATTAAATAAAAGTAAAATTATTTTGCATGTTTCTTAATTATAATTAAATATTCTAATTGGGGTGTCTGAGGATGTGCGTTCACTCTGTGACATGTTGTATAAAGAAAAAATATTGTATTTTACTTTTATTTTTATTTTTCAGTGCTTACTGCTGCATTGAAGCTGAATTAAATATTGCTAAAATACAGTGAAAAAATTAAATGCCTACTTGACCAAGCCTGGAATATTATAGTTTTTCATGCTTCAGGAACTAAAAGTACGAGTGTGCCATAATCACAAATCACAACTCTAAACTAACAAAAAATACGATCGTTGTTACGTCGTTTGACGTTGTTGAATGAAACTTTAAGAATATATTGAATAAAGTTTTAGTTCCTAACCTAAGAATTCGGAAGAATGTTATAAGATGGTGGTTGCAAGCAAGGCGGAGTTAGAGCAAGCGTATTAGAATGGTGATCTTACCACTAGAACTCATAAAGGGTGCATATTTGAACGTCGAAAATTACAATACCTACGGGTAAAATGTTTATGTTCAAAACTTTGATAATTTAAATATCGATCGTCCCGAAATATCGAAAATTGTTGTAGTCATAGTCATAGTCATAGATATTTATTGCACCAGTATTAAGTCCCAAACATGGCCTTGCAAGGGCATTGCAACAATAATAATATTAATTATACCTAAGTTCACTATTTCTAAGTCATTTATACCTAAATTCAAAATGCCTTTTAAGCATATGAGTATGATACCTTTTATGAACGTCATTGTATGTATTTTCTAATTTAAACATTTCCTGCATGAAGAATCATGTAAATTTATATTTTTAATGACGATTGCTATTTATTTATGTAATTTTTTTAATAGGTGGATAATTAAGAATAGTTAATTTTATCGTAAGTCATTTATCATTAATAACGCTCACAATCATCACCACCAGTATAGACTGTATAAACATCCCACTGTTGGGCTCAAACCTCTAATATGGACATAGAGAGATAATTATGGGACATGTGGAAAGGTTGGACAACCTACCACACTGGTCCTCATGTGCTCAAACCTTCTAACATGGACATATAGACACATAATGGTACATGTGGAAAGGTTGGGTTATAGTAAAACCTACCACGCTGGCTCTGATACGAATTACTGGTTGTTGACTAGGTACCAAAATAAACTATTTGAATTTGTATATCTCACATAAGTCGTGGTCACCTTAGCTGGACAGGTAGATGCCAGATAACTCCGTTGTGCATCTATAAGTCGTCCGAGTAATCTGACGGTGCGTGACGAGTCTGAAGTGCGCATTGTAATACGTTTACGAGTGTTACATAACTTATAACTATAAAACAAGCATTACAATTATATTTTTATACGTCATAATAATTACGTATTACACAATATTTTTTCAAAAGTCTTTATATTGACTGATTTTGTGAGAACCACCATAGAAGCGCGGTTAAAATTTCAATATCAATCGGTCTACTAACCACTAGACCACTCTAGTATAGTACTATGACTCTAGTGATTAGACCACTTCGGTTCCCGGGTTCGATTCCCAGCGGGGAGTACATGTTTGTGACTCGGTTTAGATGGTGGTAGCGCTTGTTTTATGTCCGCCTGGCTAGCCACTACATAAATAAGTCGCCATACATTGATGTGTTCCAAAAGACAATGTGATTATACCTGATGTTGATGTTTGCGTTAAGAAAAACAATAAATAAATAAATCCTTACTCATTGGAGCTCGCTTTTGATTTACAGTACAACTACAGTCAACTACAGTACAACAACAACAATTATATATACAACAACATATAATTATATATACAACAATATATATATAATACAACTTACAATTACAGTATTTAATTACACCATCACAAGTGCTCTCTGTGTTCATTGTCCTTTGAAGCTTAAGTTATAAGTTGTTAAGTAAATTCGTGTTCCGTGCACACATCAAGTAAACTGCTGCACACTGGAAGACTTGTCGTTGCGTCTGTCGCCGTGTCTAGTCGCGTAGAGCACGCGCACACACGACGACAGTCGTACGTACGACAGTTGTGAGCGTCAGTTTCGGGACTCCCCTAGTTTGTCGTCGCGACTCTGCGACTGACGCCAAGTGTGCGGAACTTTGAACTAAATATAAGGTCACATTTTATCAACTGCAAATATTTTGAGGATAAATTCAACAACATTATTTTTATTTATTTATTAAATTTATTAATTAAAACGGTAAAAAACAAATTACATTAATTAACAGCATAAACACAACAAAATAAAAACAAAGCAAATTCAATAAAAATAAAAAAACACAATGTTGAAAAAAAAAATTCCACGAGCAGGATTTGAATCTGCACCCTTCTGACATACCGGGTCAGGTGCTTTTCCAATTGAGCTATCGTGGTTCTAACCAGCCCGCCGAAATTATTTAACACTTTTTACTTTGAAAGCCAAAGGCGCTCATTTAATGTCAACAACTACCGTCACTAACATCCGATCATAATATTTTTACAAATATTAAAGATCAGTTAAGAAGTAAGCAAGCTATTTATAAAATGTTCAAATAACTTTTAAGGCAGATTTTGTTGCGAACAAATTACAAAATCACAATGTTGAAAAAATTTCCACGAGCAGGATTTGAAACTGCACCTTAAAAAAATTTTTATTTAAAAACAAATAAATTCAATTATACAATAAAATATTACAGTTCATTAATTACAAAACAAAAATAACAAAGGGCTTTTAAAATTTAATAACATAACATTACCTCATGATGATGATTTCTTTTTTTCCTTCACCTCTCACAGACACTCCAACAATAATTCGGGCCATCCATCCCAACCCATATAAACTATTCTTATGAAAAAACCTTAAATTTTTATACGCTTGCTTTCAAGAAAAACGCCAAAAGACATTTCGATTAAAAAGTAAAATAAACCACTTTCGGTAGTTTCAATTCAAAGGAGCCGAAACAGAGAGGGCGCAATGCCTTCACCGCTTACACGTGACCATAGTTTCATTCAAAGGAGCCGACAGAGAGGCCGCTCTTAAAAATATTACATTTTTAGTGTCAGGAAAAGTAAAAAAAAAACTAGCCTGAATTTTATTTTAAATGCTAGGGCCTTATTTCTCTGATATAATTAGATGTTTTGTCAAAATATTTGCAGTTGATAAAATGTGACCTTATATATGAAAGTTGTCGGCCGCAGCCTATTGTCGCGTCTAGTCGCCGAGCTGTCACAGTCGCATGCGTGTCGCCTAGTGTGCGGAGCCATTATAGTTTGCATGCATAACTTGCATCTCGCTCGCACCTGTAATTATTGTCTAGGTATGCAGCCATTAAATACCTTGCAATTCTGGTTCAGAGACAAGTATAGATCATAGAGTTACTAATATTACGATACGACAAAACACAAGGGGATCAACGTATATATAGGTAGTATAAGCAGAGACATGTTTAAAAAAAATGCCTTTTCAAGAAATCTGCTCTCCATGGCGCAAAAAGTTTCCAGAACTTCGGAAGTTGCAGTTTATTAGTAACTTACGAAATGACGGTTTGGGTGACCAATTAAAATGTCTCGAGCTCCTTCATATTTTACAATGCACGTTAAGCAGTTGGTCCCAGTCAGTTGTTGTTGTTGTAAAACAAAATTATAAAAGGTAGTAGTCGCTTTTTTGCTACTTCCTCCAACGTAATCGGAGATCTTAGTATTAGATCCTCTTTCATAACAGTTCTCTCTTTTATTCTTCTCGCACTTTCATTCTGTAGTAGTCGTTTGACCTCTACAAATAGACTTAGCCCAACTTAATCGTGTATTATGGCCGATAGCTGCATAACCGATAACCGATGGGGTAATCGAATTCTTGAGTGGAGACCGCGAATCGACAAAAGAAGTGTAGGACTCCCTCAGACTAGGTGGAGCGACGATTTTTGTACGGTGGCTGGCAAGAGCTGGGTGAGAGTAGCTGCGGATCGTGCTCAGTGGCGTACACTTGGAAAAGCCTATGTCCAATAGTGGACTAGTGTAGGCTGATGATGAATGATGGCCCGATCTCCACCATGTGCTATTATTCATGAGAAAAGGCCTGTCTAAGACTATTAGTGAAACGTTAATATTTAAAGGCACAAATAATGATAAATCACACGGCGGAACTAGATGTACTTTTGTTACGTGTTACAAACTACCACCACCAATAAAAATATAATATCGTTTGAACAAGGATAAACGTATTTACCAGACTGCGTTAAAAGAGACTGTCCTGTCTAGACCTTTCTATGGCCGGTGAACCGAAGCGTGTTTACGTTAACGAACACTTGATTCTGTAAAACCAACAATTTATACAAAATCTGCTACATTACGAATGCAACTAAGAGATAAGTATTGCTTAGTAATAAGTACCGCATTTTCTTAGGAAAAAACAACACTAGAAACTTTAATGATTTGAAAATTAGTTATATCAAGCGTGAAAAGAAATCAAACCATACAAACGAGCTTACTTTGAATATTTTTCTTCCAGGGATTGATTCACAGACACTCAATCTAATATTCGGATTTGATATTCGGTTTGAAGTGTAAATTACTGCCTAGCCATACATGCCATACCGCGCAGAGTTATTAGTTATAAGATTAACCCATATTTCAATGCAATTTTGCCGTAATTTTTAAATGAACTTCATATTTCCATAGCTGGATTAGTCAGTCTAATGTCTATGGAGATCTGAATCTTTTCCGTTCACTCTGAGGACAACGGACTATCATCATAATAAAACGCTTTGAGTGCCTACTGTGAGTTTTTTTCACTATCCGTATTCATTTGATTACGTTTACGTAAACGAAAATTTGTATGGCAAAAAATTTTTAACTCTTCTCGTATGTCGCCAGTAAGCGCGGCTTGGATTTTGCGATCGATTACACAAACGCGATTCTTCCTATTCGTGATTCCTATACAATATGGATTCCACACAACTGCAGTTTACTACATTCGCGATTCTACACAGCCGTTATTTTAACGCAATCGGGATTCTTTCTATTCGTGATTCTACACCATTATGAGTTCATCGCAACTGCAGTTAACTACATTCGTAATTTCACTCAGCTATTATTTTTCATCGTAATCAATAAATTTATACTATCTCAGTCTATAATTCGTAATGTCGTAAATCGTATAGAATTACCAAGGTTTTCCTTGGCCAATATGGTCTTGTAAGAAGCGTTGAAGTTAGAACTCCTAATGGTAGGACTCATGTTCGTTCTCTTTCTAAACTTAGTATTTCACCTATAGATAATATTTTTTTTGTTATTATATTGTTATGTTCGTAGCATATTGATGTAACTCATTACTTAAATGTATCTATAACTTTAGCGATCGTATAAGGTTTGAATAAAACTTGTAATGTCATAGCATGTTGACAATGGTTAACGACCCAAATTGTTAAGGCAATAAGGTTTAATTTAAAGCTTGTTTTAGTGGTTTATACGAAACCCTTTGTGAGGCCGCAGCATGTTGGAATGTTACCCAACACTAGTAATGTGTAAAGACAACACTAGCCTAGCGACATACCTACAACGGCCAATATAAGCGTTGACGCCACATTGTCTGGGCTCTCTTACCGACATCGCACACATAGACGGTCCTGGAGCTCTATTTTTGAATCGTTCGTCTGAAATTGGATCGACAGTCGCCTTCCAAGTCGCATGGCGCTTATTTTCTGCATTTTTGAATCGTTGGTCTCCGGTATTGCCAATATATTTCAATAGGTTGAATTTAATCCGTTTCACGCATAAAAAATGAAAACCGTTAAATACCGCAACAAAAACGAAACGTAAAATACTCATTCTTTATGGCTATGTAAGTAATTGACTTATTCCATAGGTACACTGATTTAGCCAATTTTAAAAGGTAGATCTATTCCACGTAGGACATAGGATAAGTACCTAAGTATTTCAATTCAATTCAATTTCTTATTTTTAGTTCCTTGTAAGTTGGTTGACACTTTGATAAATATTTGACGTTTAATCTACCACTCGCCGCCCGCCAGCGCTCGCCAAACAACGAGTGGTTGTGACCACTCGTTGCAATCTAGCGATTCAAAAATACGGAATTTCCGATGTCGAACGAAAATTAGTAGAAATCGAGCGCTCATCGCGACGCGAACGATTCAAAATAGAGCTCCTGTTTCCTTTGTAATCTCACCTATGTACAAAGTAATAAATCGCATTTGCTCAGTACAAGAATCAGTTTTATTTCAACGTGGAACAGCCCACTACCCCGAGCGCAGCCTACCGCGCCACACTTAACGTAAGTAAATGCTCAGTAATGACATTCACCCGCAAAAAAAAGGAAGTGAGGGATTTGGGAGTCATTCACGACTCAAAATGATTATTCCACGATCATATATCGTCTATCGTAGGTAGGGCTTCCAGATCTCTCGGCTTTGTAATGCGGTCATCAAAGATTTTAAATATCCTTAAAAACATTGAAAATATTACATGCTACTTACGTACGCTGTCATTTGGACTACGCTTCTCAGATATGAAATCAGAGATACGCTGTTTATGTTGAGCGCCTTGAGAAAATACAGCGAAAATTCTTACGTTATCTAAATTATTGATGCAAGATCAAAATTAGTAATTACCTTGATCTTTGTCGTCAGCATCACTTCTTACCTCTTTCATACCGACGCGACATTGCAGATTTAATTTTTCTATAAGTACAAAATAGTTACTTCGTCGATCGACTGTCAGGAACTACTAGAAAAAATCATGTTCTACATACCAATTAGATCCTTTCGCAGCAGCTCCCTCTTCTATCTTTCTAAAATTTGTAGCAACTATCGTCAAAATTGTTTTATTTACAGAGCAACTAAAACCTTTAATGACAAGTGTAAAGACAGCAACTTCAACATTGATCTGTTCAATACCAGCCTACCTTCATTGAGAAGGCAACTTAGTAAAGGCTTCTTCATAAATTAAATAATTTAGTATGTAAATAAGGACAAAATAAAAACGATGCTATTTTTTTTTGTATAAGATTAGGTAAATATAATTAAATATAAAGCACATGAGTAAATACCCGAAATTACTCATGTGATTGTAATTAGCTTTAACGTTAAGCAAACTTTTCTGTTTTACTTATAAGTATGTAGCTATTTATTTATTGCGTAAGTCGATAGTCTTCCTAAGATAATAAATAAATAAAAATAAATAGTAAAAAAAATAAATAAATTATTCGTACCCAATGTGTTAAAGAATCGGAATCATATATTCTAGTCCCGTAAAGGAACATTTATTTAATTTATATTTCAAAAAGTTCTAAGCGCTTCAGTAAATATCGACGTGGCCAGGCTGCAGTGCAGCGTACACGGTACAGCCCGGTCACAAAAAAGTGCTTTTTCAGGCAGATATGTATGTGGTACATTTAATCTAGTCACGGGTACAGCAAGAACAATAAAAGAACGTTTCATTGATACGTCTACATATTACGAAATTTTCTGTAGCGGAGCCCTCCAGCGCAACACGCTGTCAAGCTTAGTTCATAAACCCATATCATCATTGCTTCTAAGCAATGATGTATGAACTCCGACGATAGATGGCGCTGTAAGTCGCTTTCCTACATCGCGCTATGGTTTTGTTTGACAGTATTTATATATAATCTGACAGTTCCTATAACGATGATAAAATCGAACCAATATACTATTTCGGAATTTTTTATGTACATCTTTTAGCGGATTTCCGCCGAATAGATGTATCAATTAATTGTACATCCAAAGGTTGGAAGAGAGCCTGGAAGAGACCACTCTTAGTAATAAGACTGCACTGCGTGTACTTTTTATATCATTTTTGTCAAAATGTTTTTGGTGTACAGTATAATAAAGTGTATCCCTTATTGTCATAAAGTATCTTAATTAAGTTCTAGGCCGGGCTGTTGTCTGGGCTCAGACGTAGTCCTATAACATTTTTATTGTATTTTTCTTTGTCGTGTGTATTAATGTTGCTTACTGTTAATCTAATATTTTGGGGTCGGCTTTCTCTGTCTCTGTTCTTCACTGTTCATGATCCTTTGTTTACAAAGGATCATGAACAGTGAGCAGATGTCAAGGTGGGCTTCTATTGGGTCTTAATTTCTTAACCGTTACCAATCAAATGAAATAAATAAATAATGAATTATATATGAATAGTGCTCGATGGCGCAGTGGTTAACGCGTCCGGTCTGTGATGACTAACGCAAAGGCCGGTCATCGGCTGGGTGATCTAAAATGTATCATCTCGAGCTCCTCCGTGCTTCGACCACCAATCCGCACTGGGTCCGCCTGGTGGTCTATGGTCCGTTATCCCTATCCATCCTTAGGTAATTCTGTTACCCAGCAGTGGGGACATAAATGAGCTGGTGATGATGGTGATGACTAGTGGTCATCCCAGCCTATTGGTGATTGCAACATGGGTGCAACTCGCGCGTTACCAACGCTGAGGCTATAGTTATCATTCTATGGTCATTTTATGTTAAAATTGTCTAAACTGACCACTGGACTACTAAGATAAAACTATCGATCAATTTATAATAGAATTTTTAACTGTATTCAAAACAAGGAGGAAATTATCAATTCGTCTGTTTTTTCTTATATCTCCCTTATCTATGCAGCGATTTCGATGATTTTTTTGTTTGATAAAGTTTTCTTAGTATAAAATTTCAATGGTATGGAATTCTCAATGTATTTATTTGTTGCAGCGACTCGTCACGGCAGCTGTAAGAGCACCCACCTTGTACCGCCCACGCCGACTACGACGTTCCCTTGTAGAAACTCTCCGGAAATGTGGTGCAAAAATTGGTCATAAAAAAAGGTTGGTGCATCGATGTACAGTCACCCGCATTAGTATGGTACCAATGGACAAGTTTTCCATATACATTTTGGCTTCAATATTTCATATATTTATAGATATATTTTTGCTGCAAGTTATTACATATTATTAACATTTTATTAACATTCGGATAACCTTCTCTGTATAAATTATAAGTGTGCGAAATTTCAAAGATGAAATTTCGCACAAAGTTTTTGCTTTACGTATTAATATATAGATAAGATACATAAGACTGCGTCGTCCAAATATTGACCCATTTCTTTTTTCTCCTGTTACTGTAGACGAAATCAAAAAGATTATCCTTTCCATCAAATCCGGAGCCGTAGGGCATGATGGCGTCAGTCGCCGCATGATTATTTAAATATTAAACTACATCAGCCCTCCAATTACCCACATTATAAATTTTTCTTTTGTATTAGGCCAATCCCCTTCACAGTGGCGTAAAGCCTATGTGCGTCCCTTACCCAAGATTCCCAATCCTTCCCATCCAACTCATTTTCGACCCATATCCATTCTCCCATTTCTATCCAAAGCACTCGAGGCGTTATCAGTTATCAAAAATTGACAGTTATTGTGGTCATTAGAATTTGATTGACCGATGAAGCGACTGCATAAAAAACTCTGAAATATGGATGCGCCTTTCAAGTAAGTGATCATATTTTATTAATTAGTAAAGAAATACGCCGATATTTTTATATTTCCGTGTAAATTAGTTACATTATTCAAGTTGGTAATAACCTTGGAATTATTGTGTCAAAGTTGCTGGTACCATATGGTACCCCTAGCCGCTTTCCGTGTCTTTTCCTTTATAGTATATTTTTCTATTTTTGGTCTTGGACGTCTACCAAAAGTATATAAGTAGGTAGGAGCAATTAAATTATTATTAATAATACGATTTTTTTAATTGCAGATGCAATTTGTACGAGGCACTGGCCATTTTGGAGGATGACGAAAATCTCGAACTGCTGGATATCTTATAGAGCCTCCAGAGCCTGTCATACAATCGGTCGAGTTCTCAGACGAAGATGCTATTATTCTATATATTCTATATTATAGGTAAACAATTTTAGTGGCCGGCAGCTCAGCGACCTTTGCGAGATAAGATTAGCGGAAAGCTCGCGAGTCTCACGACCACGTCGTTGCTCTCCTGACCTGAGCTCAGATATCGAAGAAAAAAGCGAAAACCTCTTCGCATAACTGGGTGAAAGAAGATTTACGAAGCAGCTGCCGACTTTTCCTGAGGGTGATTACTTTAGGTAAGTACAGGGAAAAATCACCTGTAGACATGTTTGAGCTATTTTGGGGTGAGGAAATTATCAATTTATTAGTTGATCAGTCGACGAAATATGCAGCTTTAATAATAAGGCTCGTACCTTCGTCAACCCGTCGAAGATGTGCACTAAAAGGATATACATCGCGAACACGGTTGGAGTGTCCTAAATGTAATGAATGTGCTGCCTGTAATTTTTTATTCCACTCTTAATTTTTGTCTTTGTATAATAAATATTGCTTACCTTATACCCTATTTTATTTTAATTACCTATCTTGTAGGTTGTTATAATTTTTAACGGCAGTAAATCATAAAACTTAAATGATCTGTATAATTTAAAGTATAATGAACTGACACGGTAAGAGGCTACCGGTACCATATTATGGTAAACCAAGGTTTTGGGAATATTTCGGATGGCTAGCCGTACTACTTTAGTGGCTCCTGTCTGTCGTCGAGATGTCCAACCATAGACTTGCGCTTACGAGTCTCGTTGCGGCAGTCCTCTTCCTCTGGATTTGAAAGTATCCCGTGGAATCCCGTTCCAGGGAAGTTGAAGTCGGATGGTTGTACATGTCCAGCTGATCGACGAAGATCCAAATTCGGTTCAAAATTCCAAATCCGGCTCGAAGGACTAAATGTCTAGGATTAGACTTGTTCGTAGGACTTTTGCGTGAAATTAAAATATAGTTCTTGATTTTCCAAAAGTGTATAATGCGTTCGTTACAACGGTTAGCGTAGTTGCAGTCAGTATAACCAAAATCGTATGACTAGCAATTTTTGAAAAATTATAAAATGACTGTACAAAGCAGCCCCCGCGATTGGTGCCCTACAATATGGCGTTACCGCGGATGTCTCTGATTGGCTGCCGTTGAATTATCGCGCGATAGTGGGTTTCTTATGGTTCATCGTAGATGGCGCCTCATTCGTCAACACGACTTCATAAAGGGAAATAAAAAAAGTAAAAAATAAATTGACTTAGCACAAAGTAATTCGTATTTTGATTTAGTTAATCAGAAATGGTTAAATAAGTACAGCTCTAAAAGCAAAAAATAATATTGGAATTATATTATTAATTACCTATACGCATATCAGTTTTAAAGAAGGTCTATTGAAGTCGGGTGGGGCTTTTACAATAAAAAAGTGGAGATAATGGAACAACTATAAAAGTTTAAATGAAACAAAATTGCCCCCCAGCCGACCACCAACCACCCGACTTCAATCATTCTTTAAAACTGATTTGCGGATCTAGATAATTAATAATATGATTCCAATATTATTTCTTGCTTTTTAGAGCTGTTTTTTGTATATTTATTTTGTTCTATTCATGGAATAATCAGAAGAAGTCAATAACAGTATAAAAAATTAATAAATTGTTCGTACCTATGTCTTAAAGAATCAAAATCAGAAAACAGTTTCGTATCCTATATGCCAATGCCAACACTACATTGGAAAAACTACCGAAACGCCTATCGACAATCTTTTTCAATTACTATAAGTCCATTGGCTGTCAAGCTTAGTTCATAAGCCCTTATCATCATCGTTAGTCAAATTCAATGATGTATGGACTCCGACGATAGATGGCGGTGCAAGTCGCTTTTCTACATCGCGCTATGGTTTCGTTTGACAAAATTCATATGTAGTCTTGAGTTTGGCAGTTCGTGAATGTTTGACAATAGAGTGAGACTAAATGTGACTCGTCTCTAAGTCTATAGTATTAGTTAATAGTTGTTTAAATTTTTGAAGGTACATCTTTGAAATACTTTGAATAGATGTATTTAGTTTTAAATATAAACTAATTAATATTAGGGTTTTGTATGATGTGATGTGTGTGTGTGACAATCAAAGTAAAAAATCGATTATTTATTAATCTATTTTTGTAATAAAAATAATTGATTTTGTTTTAACAATTTTTTCATTTTTTCTAAAGAGATCAATAATGAAACACAATAATCACAGCTTTATTAATTTAAGGCGAAGGGTAAGGCACACTAGCGCCACCAATTGATAAATTGACAATTACTAAAGGACCGGATCTTTTTTTTAACATTGCGTACCGTCGGACAACAAGAAAACATCCATAGTATTTATTTAATAATTGTGCACTACTTTTTGTTGCGTGGTTTATTCACAAAACGGTATATCGCATTTATTCATAAACAATGGCCACTTATTGTTTTCTAAAGTTTACGCGAACACTACACATTTAAATGAAACAACTTTTACGGATCTACTCGCGTTTATTTTACTTTACACATTATTTAATGTTTATCCTGACGTTTCGAATCCTTTGCAGGGTCCGTGGTTACAGGGAGACTGCGGTGTTGGTCATCTCATAATTAGTAAGTAGCTTGTATACCCTCATTTAAATTTATCAGGTGCGTTCCGTTTTACGCAGAAAAAGCTTACAGTATCTTTTGGTCTGGCAGTATGGTGTTAGGGCTGGGATTTAATATTTTGTATGATGGGGTCCCAGGCTGGTAGTAGACTCCAACCATCTTCTCTATTAAAATTAGGATGTTTTTAATTTCAATAGCCCGCGTATTATCATAGGGATGAATCGTTGTTCTCTAGCAAGCACTTGTGGTTTATCAAATCTGATGTAATGGTTTGGGCCTCTCTAGGGAATGGCCACTGTTGGTGTTAGTGAATGAATACAAAAACAAACCTAAAAGTAGTGCACAATTAATAAATAATAGATGTTTGCCTAGTGCCGGAAGGTCCGCAATGATTAAAAAAAACCAAAGTTTAGCAGTTATCAAATTAATTCCATTAGCGGCGCTAGTGTGCCTTACCCTTCGCCATAAAGTAATTAAAGGACTTCTTGGCGGGAAAGTGAAGTCTGCGGTTTTGTTTTATTTTCGAAAATTTGTGTTATATCGAATATTAATGTGAAATAATGGTGGATTATTAGCCGTTAAGTGTTCGTGAGTATGCATGGGTATTGGCAAATGAAACAAAACAGTGCAACGTCACTTTTAAAATTCTCTTAAGAAGTCCCCCCGAGGACTTAGTAAAGCCCCACATTTTTACTGAGATACTCGAGGGGTTGGGGGGTATATCATTTCTCACTTCTCATTTCTATTATCATTCATCATCATCATACAGAAAAGAAATATTGTTTATTTATGTATTACATGTTAGAAAAATTACTTTGACACTGGCTAAATGTGAACAAAGCACAAAGCCATCAACAAAAAGAAAAAAAAGTAATTAAATAATACTTTGATAGATGACAGTAAACAACGTTAGATGGCGCTGTCAAAATATCAACAAACGTCTTTTTCACAATTATAATTTATGGTTAATTGAACTTAGGTACCTGAGTAAGTGATTTTCAACCAAAATTATACGAGTTGCTGCATCCATAGAGATTTAATAAACAATGTAGTCCGTTTTTGACGAACTGCATCATCAGTAATCATCACACAAATTTTAGAATTAATATTTACAATACTATAAATTAAAAAGTTGTTTGAGTAACACGCCCGCGTCAAGCGTTGTCCACAGTAGCCGTCAGGGGGCGCTCATTCGTTTCAGAGTTCATAGATATCACAGGTTGATCTTTCTGCAGTTCCTTAAATCTCTACAGATGCAGCAACTCGTATAATTTTGGTTGAAGTTCACTTAAAGTAAGTTCAAATAACCATAAATTATACTTCGTTGCTGCATCCTATGAGATTTAATAAACAATGTAGATGTTTAGCGACATAATTGCAGAAAGATTAATAAAATGCACAAATCTAATAATCAACATTAATTATTTTAATAAAATCACAATTTCAATTCACGTATCCTTATAAGTACTTTAAACTTATGTTAATAATTAAGGCTGTTGATATACAATAATTGAGATCAATTTAAAATCAGTCAGTTATTCAAAATAACTTTATACTAGTCACTAGTAAGTACTGCGTTGGCGAAGGCTCTGTCTTGTTCTGGATTTGACAACGGTAAGTTATAAAATTTTGCGAAGCATAAGGACTGGCCGCTCCATCCAGCTGCGCGCTTTATGAGCTCCAAGGACAAGCCAGCGCGGTGTGCTGCTGAAGTAGCCGCGTGCCGTGTGCTATGAGACGAGTACACATCAACATCAACGCCACTGAATTTAAAAACCTGCTTAATCCAGCGGCTAATTGATTGGGAAGAAGCATTATAATAGGATTTTTAACTGTTAAAATATGTTTTTCTGTATCAGACTTGTTTCTGAACTGATTTGTTTTATTAATGTAAACAGAAAGAGCTTTCGCAGGGCAGATCTCTGGCTTATCACAATAGAAAGGGATTGTCAATTTAGGATTTACTTTACTAGGTCCCGAATGGGCTTCGCACAAGGCTGGTAAAAAGGATTTTGATGACATCAGGATTATGAAAGTCGCGCAAGTTTCGTAAAACAAACCCCAAACGACTGAAACAGCTACGAGTGGGAGCGGAAACGTGTTCGTCAAAAGTCAAAGAAGGATCAAATGTGACCCCCAGGTCTTTCATAGCGTTTGTGCGAACAATGCTGTCATTGCCTAACATATATTTACGTTCAACGAGATTACGTCTGCGGCTGAAGGTCATAACATAGCACTTAGCACAGTTAAATCCCAAATCATTCTAGTTACTCCACTTAAGTAAGGCGTTAACATCGTCTTGTATTCGTTCACAATCCGCCTCGTTATTGACTTCTGCATATAATTTTATGACGTCAGCATAAAGGAGGCAATTTGTATATTTAAGTACATCAACCACTTCGTTTACCATCAGTTAGAAAAGCAAGGGTCCAAGTATTGATCCCTGGGTCACCCCAGAGGGTGTTGGGTTGGGTTGCGATACATAACAACCATGGCGTACAAATTGCTGTCAGCCTTTGAAATAGTCGGAAAATAAATTAATAAGCTTGGAAGAGAAACCAATAGCATCGAGTTTTGATAAAAGGATTCTACAATTGACCCTGTCGAAGGCCTTGTAATAATCAAAGTATATTACATCTATTTGCTTTCCTTTATCCATAGATTCTGAGATAAATTCCACCAGAGTCAATAAGTTTGAATTTACTGACCTTCCTGGCCTAAATCCGTGTTGTTGACTACAAATATATGGCTGGATTTGCTTAAAAATATCATTGTAGATAAGGATCTCAAAGACTTTCGCAGGCGCTGAAAGAATGGCAATGAGCCGATGCTCCTCAACTAACGACTTATTACCACCTTTGGGAATAGGGGTTGCTCGAGTCAACTTCCACGTAGAGGGAAACACATCAAGTAGCAGAATAAGGTTTATCAAGTGGCAGAGAGAAATAGCGATAGATTTTTTGCACATTATCAGAACTTCCGGCGGTACACCATCAGGTCCAGGTCCAGGTCCAGGAATATAGTGTGGAAAAGAAACAAAGTGTACAAAAAAGTTTATTTAATCGTATGTAAGTTATGAAAACGTTTGACATATTGCTTAATACTATTATTATTCTACTACATCGATGTATCACAATTCAAATAATTACGTTGCACAAAGATTCTGACCTTGTGATGTTTTTCATATTTTATAACGACAATTTTTACGGATGGTGTATGTCTATTCAGCAGTATTTCTTACTGCTGAATAGACATACACCATCCGTCAAAATTGGTTTATTTACACTGATACATGTTCGTATTTTATGACATTAATAAACATCACCGTACAATCGAACATTCGAAAAACGTAATCAAAACGTTTTCCCAACAATTCAAATCCTACAGAATAATGCGTATTATTTCTTTTATTTTGCCTTTTCATTATGAAACGTTTTTCATTACAAATAACGTAGATATGGTACATAAATAATTAATTAGCTCAGTTTAATAAAATACTGGAACACTGTTTGCGAATGACATTTCAGTTATACTTCCGTGCAATAAAGTAGAAGACCTAAATGATCATTTAATATAATACAATATCTCAAATAGTATACTGTCTAAACAATTTAAAATAAACTTCGCTAAAACAAAGTTAATATAATTGAAGCCTTATTAAAAAAAACCACTGAACAAAACAATTACTTTTAATAGCCATCAGTTGGAATAAGGTATAATAAGTTTTTCAACATTTATGTTTTAATAATAAGTTATTCTCTTCAAGGTATTGAAGTCGATGTCCATTGACAAAACTTAGTTTCATATTGTCTAGAATGTTGTCTGTGAATAGCTCGATAAGAGCATAATAAACCATGCTCTTATCGAGCTATTCAAACAACGATGTAGAAACAACAATCAGTGCTTACAACGGCTATTGTGAGCCTCGTTTCTGCTAAATTGAAACGTCGACATTTGGGTCTCATTGACCTTATTTTGTCATTATGGAATAGGGAATGATAGAACCACGCCACTAAGGGATTGCGCAGACGACGGATTTTCTTGTCCGACAAAATAGATCTCTTAGAACTTCATCGATCAGCCACAATTCACAATAAGGAGACTGCAGGATTCAAGCTTCATACATACCGCACTCGAGCACCCCACTCATACAATTTTCTTCACCCTCTCACGGACACAGAACAGCTCGGAACAGCTCGGACTGCTCCGAGCTGTTCCGAGCGCGTTTGTTTGCCTATAGCTTACCTTCAGTAGTCTCTTTATTTGCACACGATGGACTAAAACCGAACAATAAGTTCAAAGTGTTCAAACACAGACCAAATAGGTTTGTGTGTTCAAACCTTTTTGTAGCTATGTATCTTCTTACTGTCTATGATAAAAATAAGACAATATTATTCATAAGACGATGTAGTAGCGAGTTGGTGTATTTTTCCAATAAATTCATGAATTTTTCTGAGTTGTTTTAGTCCTGGGCACCCAGGAACCAGGGGAAGATTACAAATACAATACAAAATTAAAAGTAACAAAGCGTCTGGGCACTCCTTTATACATCTTTTCAGGCCTATGGGTCTTACTTGTAGTTTGCAAAATACGAATATCACTAGAACATTTAAAAAGCTATTGTTGACAATTATTAAAGTAATATAGACACAAAAATTAAACATAGACAATTTTGAACATTCGCATTCCGTTCTAAATTAAATGTTCAATGCAGTATTATGCAATTATGTTCAGGCTCCTTCAGTAAGAAGTTTTCTTTATACCCCATCAAACCTTTTATTATACATAAAAAGTGGTGAAGAAGTTATCAATTAGCTGATAGAACTGCTATTAAAATTTAATAGTAGGGTCCTCTGTTCGTTGACCAACTCCATATTACCAATTACCTATTATTAGAATAAAGCCTTAATTTAATTATACACCGAATTCTCGTAATAGTTTGATTTCACTATTCAATTCACTAAATATTTTAAAGCTCGATACACATTATTATGTATAAAGGCCTAATTTATAGAGCGTCCACGTAGGCCATAACATTACCAAGAACATTTAAAAAATATTTATGAAATTACAAATATTATGTAAAGTAGAATAGGTACCTAGTGATTGATTAAGTATTGACACTTTCAATATACACTTGCGTATGCTTATTATAGAAAAATTTTTCGATTGTTTGGTTAGTGCTGTAAAAACTCGAGTCAGTGAGTCTACATTTTAAGACTTGACTCAAATCACAAGATTCGACTCATATAGACATAGACTCTACTACTCGCTGCATTACCTATGAGCTGAGTTTCCGCATAGACTCGAGTTCGACTTCATTGCTCGAGTGTATTGAACGCTCGAGTCTTGTAAGTAAGAGAGTTCAGTGTTCACTGACAGGCAGTACAGTTTGGTGTGGGGTCTTACGATTGGGACCTCAAGCGGAAGAGTCGCGGCTGGTGGAATAGTAAATAATAAAAATGAAATAAAATATTATATGTACAAAATTCAGTAAAATTTAACCCTGCTTACACTCGAGACTCAGTTGAGTAGAAGTTGCTCGAGTTTTATTCAAAACTTGAGTTAAGTTACGACTCGAGCTCTTTTTAGACTCGAGTCTGGGCTTCGAGGACTTGCGCCACCAAGCCCTGCAAAGTTAAGACGAATTTATAAATTTAAAAACCTCCTGATTTCGAGTATTTCACAACACTAGACCCATCTGCGCTCGGTGCGGGTACTCAAAATCAATCGTTTCAATTCTTTGCTTCTTTGTAGCTTCGCTTTAAATATCGAAAGTCTTTGTCGCTCGTCCAACAAAATGCACGGTATGGCTTCCTGAATTTCATGAATGAGCAAACTTTCCACTCTGACGAGAAATAAAATAATTATAATAAATAATTGTGGTTATATTCACCCAAAGATCAAACTTGCGACATGTACTTTTGAGTGTAACATTTCAATGAGGTAACAAGTAATTTTCTAAACATTAGTCTCTAATAAACAAAATAATTTAGTTTACATAAATAACAGTATTCAACAAAATATTAACAGAAGTGTGAAATAGGTAAATTTTTTATCTAGGTAAGTATATAATTTATGTATTTTTTTCATCGAAACTGAAAACTTTACAATTGAAGCACACAAGTGGGCGTGTCCTGAGACAATTCCTTTGTCATTTTACAGTTTCAACATAAGAAAATTAGAATATCAAATAAACATATTTATTTATAATCATCTCAAAAACAAAATGGTTACTCGTCCACCAGATTAGGTACAGTGTAGTTAATTTTTTAGTATTTACATTAGATGTATTAGATGATGTGTGTTTGTGTAAATAATTCTTTGGTATTTACATTAGATTCCACGATGACTCCTTATAAAGCTATAAAAACCACAAAACATAGTTACATTGGTTGCCTTATTAATAATCACAACGCTCTTAATGACTTTCAGTATGTCCCAGCGCTGACTTGAAGGCCGGATAATTCACTCATAGAGCGGTTGTGTCGGCGTACTGGCCTTGGGCCCCGTTCTGGGCCAGGTGATGCGATACAGGAACTGGCTTCCTTCGCTTCCTGTTTCGATTACCTGTAAGCAAACGCAAATTAAGAAACATGCTACTTATTACTGTAATTTATTCTATAATGGCAATGTAAAGTTGATTGCTTATTGGTTTGTGTGCGTTTTACTACGGTGTGCTTGGCGCATGGACCGACGCAATTTTTAGAGGATTGTTGTGGTAATTGGCTACTTTTTACCCAAAGAACTTAGTGTCACGGGAATGGAGATATGTTAAATTATTTTCTTTTTTATTTTTTTCAAGGAAGGTTTACAACTATTTATACAAAAATATTGAACTATTTAAAATCTTAAAACTAATTACAAAGCCCCACAAGTAAACATTTGGTAAACACAAAATTACAAAAAAAAAAGAAAACAACAAGCATATAGAAATAGGTATACAACAAAGTATACTACCACGTTAGTGTCAAATACTGCCGTTCAGTAATACGTAATAAATATATATATTTTAAAAATGTTAATTATTGCCCACTAAAATATATTTTGACATATAGTTCGCCTAATAGTTTTTTTGTTTATTATTATTATTACTTTTTTTATACATGTTGTGGTTGTCCTCTATAACTATGTTGTGTGTTTATTTGTAATGGAAAGTGTCCTGCTATGATCGGGCATTTTCCAATATTTTTGACGCTGTAAGGGAGAAAAGCGCTGGATACTTGCTGAGTTTCTTGCCGGTTCATTTCAGTACAAGATCTCCCGCCCAGAGTAGACTTACGAACCGATGGCATAGTGACATTCACAAGAGCTACTTGCTACTAAAATGATTTTGAATTTGAATTTGAAGGAAAATATAAGCTTCCATTCCCGTGATACTTAGGTATATGGGGTTTATGAGTAAAACTAACAAGTGACCCTCATGATACTCCCAAAAAGTTGTTCACCAAACATCCTGTATCTATAACCTTCCAATTGGCAGAACTTTAAAGTCGCGTTTTTTCAGTAAACGTTACCATCTAACTCGCGTAAAACGTTCAAACCCGTGGAAAGTTCAATTCTCCTTTTCTTACTTCTTACTAATAACTCTAGCGGACTGTACCTGTGTACCGGGGCGCATCACAACCGGCGCGGGTAGGGCCGGGTGCACCCCGCTTCCCAAGGCAGTACTTTGCGAACCGCTGCTAAACACAATCCTCCCCTTCCAGGCCATCCAGCTCTGTTGGACAAATTAATTAAGAACATTTAAAACAAAGCGGTCGTTGTGGAGATCCTCGGGGGAGGCCTTTGTCCAGCAGTGGACGTCTTTTGGCTTAGATGATGATGATGATGATGATGATGATGATTTAAAACACTAAGTGCCAACAATAAAAAAATAATAAAGTCCGAATAATTCCGTGTTTTGTCTCTTTTACTCTAACATGAAATGACATTTACATGACAGGAACAAAACACGGAATAACTATTCAGAGCTAATTCTTACTTTGTTTATTTGTAAGGGGGTAAACGTTTCATATAATACTCCACGTTTCATAATATGCATCGCTATGCATAGCTTTTTGAATCAAGAAAAGTGGCTTTTACAGAGTCGTCAACGCGCGAGTGTTGCTAACGAGTTAGCAGGTTAATTGGGTAGCTGACGTTTCGGACACATTATATTCGGACACAGTGTCCGAATTGACACTTTTTAATTTTATTATTTTTTTCACTGACGATTCGGACACCAATAAAAATAGCTGTCCCAAATAAGGAGTTAGGAGAATGTCTCTAGTTAACTGGGCCATTAAAAACAACTCAATAAAACGAATAGACATGGCCCACCCAACATCAGTGTGAATGGAGCTCCCTGCTAAAACCAAGCCTTGAAATAATTAGTTAGTTCACTGGTTACTGTTAGTCAATAAGGAAACTTTTAGCAACTGTCAAAACGATTTGTTTCAAAAGAAATTGTATGAGAAAGGAAATTATGACGTTACTGTTTTGTATGTTAATTTATAACTTTTTTGGTTATAGAAATTCATGTTCAGGTCAAAAACAAATTGGTTCAAACACAAATGTTGAATTTTTTTTTCCACGAGCAGGATTTGAACCTGCACCCTTCTGACAATAGCTAGCTCAATTGGGAGAGCACCTGATCCGGTATGGTCAGGTGCTCTCCCAATTGAGCTATCGTGGTTCTAACCAGCCCGCCGAAATTATTCAACACTATTTAATTTTTTTTTTACTTTGAAAGCCAAAGGCGCCCATTCAATATCAAAAACTACCGTCGTTAACATCCGATTATAATATTTTTACAAATACTAAATTGGTTAATGTTCTAAAAATAACTGTTACGTCATTTCATTTATACGTTTAATGTTCTGGAATCAATTGTTGTTGTTGTGAACAAGCCTATTGTAACTCCTCACAGAATTAGATTTGCTCGCACAAATTGATTGCATTGGTTAAAATAACCGACGATATTCATCGTGGTATGGAGAAACGCCAACTTACTCTATTGACATTATTAGATTTTAGTAATGCCTTTAACTCAGTAGATTTTGATATTCTCCTCGGTGTTTTACGTTCTCTTGGCATATCTCCTGCCGTGGTTGATTGGTTTCAAAGTTACCTGCTGGGGCGCCGGCAGCGCATACGTATTGAGGATTCTTTCTCATCATGGTGCAATATTAATGCTGGTGTCCCTCAGGGTGGCGTCTTATCTCCTCTTCTTTTTTCAATCTTTATAAACTCTATTACACAGCCGCTTTCATGTTCCTATCACTTGTATGCTGATGATCTCCAAATTTACACACAAGCACCACTATTAGACCTTTCTCGTGCTGTTGAGGTCACTAACAGGGATCTTGAGGTTATATTTGACTGGAGCAAATCGTTTGGTCTCGATGTCAATCCAAGTAAGACTCAGACAATCATCATCGGCAGTTCCTATTTTGTTTCGAGGATCGATTTTGGGCTGTTACCTTCTGTCAACTTCGCCGGCATTAATATACCATACTCAAAGACAGTGAGAAACTTGGGTGTTGTTTTTGACCAGTGTCTCACTTGGCATTCGCAAGTTGATGCTGTTCGGAAAAGGGTCTTTGCTGCGTACAGTTCACTCAATCGTCTTCGTAATTTCTTGCCGATTAGCACAAAGATCACTCTGGCGTAAACTCTCCTGCTCTCCATCATTGACTACGCTGATGTTTGCTACGCTGATCTTTCGGAGGAACTTCTAAATAAACTGGAGCGTTTGCAGAATCTCTGTATTCGGTTTATTTATAACTTGAGGAAGTATGACCATGTTTCGACTTTCCGAGCTCAGCTTAAATGGCTGCCAATTCGCCGGCGTAGAGACTTACACGTTCTTTCCTTTCTGTATACTGTCCTCTTTCTACCCACTTCACCTTCATATCTTCAAAATTGTTTCTCCTTCCGTTCCACTTCCTCAAGCCATACCTTGCGTTCTGCCTATAACCTAGCTCTTGCGACTCCTCTTCACTCAACTGATTTCCTTTCCTATTCCTTTTCTGTGCATGCTGTCCGATTATGGAACTCTTTGCCAGAGCACATCAGAAGTGCTCGCACGTTGGAGTCGTTCAGGGGTCAGGTTCGGAGTCTTTTTTTAAATTTACCTTAGTTATGTTTATTTATTTTATGATTTATATTGCATAAGCTCTGTTTATTATATTTATTTCCCTTTTCTATGTTTTATTTTTATTTATTTTTTATTTGATGTTATTATTATAATTTAGTTTATTTTTACTTGCACCCATTTTTATTTTCTTTATTTTATTATTTTTCGCCCAAGGTTGCCTGGAAGAGATTGCTTGTTAGCAATAAGGCCGCCTATTTTGTACTATATGTTTTTATAAATTTGTCAGTATCTGTTTTTTTGTGTGCAAATAAAGTTTATTATTATTATTATTATTGAATTGAGCAGAATAATTAATTATGATCACAACTATGCGAAAGCGATGCGCGTTTCTGGCGCGAGGATGCGGGCACGGTGCGGGACAGCAGGTCGCCAGCAAGCAGGCTTGACTGTCAAATTGTCGATACGTAAATCAAGTGCGGTTTAATAAGTAGATATGCATTTAAAAAAAAATAATCATATAACTAATAGTTCAAATAATTTTTAACGCAAATTTTGTAGCGAACAAATTACAGAAACACAAATGTTGAAAAAAATTTGAAAAAATTTCCACGAGCAGGATCCTGCTCAAGGAAATTTTTTCAACATTTGTGTTTTTGTAATAAGTTAATACTAGGACTTCTTGGCAGGAAAGTGTCTGCGGTTTTGTTTTATTTATTAATGTGAAATAATGGTGGATTAATAATAACCGTTAAGTGTTCGTGAGTGTGCATGAGTGTTGGCAAATGAAACAAAACAGTGCAACGTCGCTTTTCAAATTCTTTCAAGAAGTTTGCCCGAGGACTTAGTTAAGCCCCCACATCCCTACTGAGATACTCGAGGGGTTGGGGGGTATATCATTTCTCACTTCTCATTTCTATTAACATTCATCATCATCATACAGAAAAGAAATATTGTTTATTTATGTATTACTTGTAAGAAAAATTACTTTGACACAGGCTAAATGTGCTAATCGCACAAAGCCATCAAATAAAGGAAAAAAAGAAAAAGTTAATACTAACACATTATGAGTCTTGGTCACTTTAATAAATAAATATTCTATTCTATTCTAAGTATTCTATGCAGACTGAATCAAGGATGGTGCTAGCCTTGCGGTATTAAAACAAGACTTACAATACCAAGAGAAGATACGGGAAAAAAGCCCGACCAATCCAAGCACAATATGTACCCTGTAGAAATAAAACCCGGGAACGTGGTACAAGGCCTATCGTCTAACCACTAAACCACGAAGATGATATAAGTGCAACTAACACGTAAACGGCGTAAGCCCTTCCTTGGGCGTAATAAAAAGCCTTCCTAGAATCGTACTGCGAAAACATATTAGATTTATTAGGAAACTGAAAGAAACATTCTCAGTTTTTGTTTTTGGTATAAACTTTGTTATGAATAAATCATTCGCGTACTCCAGAGATTTAAAAAGGTTGGTCGGCATTTACATACGCACATCGCTTATTTAAAACGAAAGCCTTCACTTTAATTTTATTTGCGTTATGCATTGCTATCACCAGCTTATTTTTTCCCATACACGTTTACGATGAGTCACGACTTGAACGTAATTATATAATAAAAACTACGGTAACTCTGGTTTACAACAAAGTTCTATAAGAATTAAGTTATGTTTTCTAAGAGAAAGTTAGATAAGTTTTCGTTTGTATTTAATGTTTCCCGTTATATTATTTTCTTATATTATATTTATATTTTGTTATATTTTAGTGACTGCACAGGTGACGACTGATAGAAGAGAGTGGAAGAAACAGACATTTTGTCCCAACCTCAAGTGACATGAAACCAGGACTGCAAAAAGAAGAAGAGGTGTCAACCATGTGGCAGTAGACCAGTAGTCGTAACCAGTGGACCACCGCACCGTCGTCGTGGTAAAATACATAAATATATCACATAAATAACAAACATACCTGTGCGACCAGTCTGGCTGCCCCTCACTATACATGCTGTGACGTCTTGGCTGGAAGGAGGGGGAGTGGCCTGCTTACCACCATCGGACTTTTCAGGAAAACATCCCCTGAAATACTAAACAACATTAAAAATGTTCTAACGTTCTTCAATTTATTCATTTAGCACCATGCGCAATCTGTAATAAAGAACATTTTTAAATATCAGATTTTTTTTTGTTAAATCTGTCTTTCTGCTTAATAGGCTTTTTTACACTGTTGGGAGTGACACAAAAAAAATAACCAAATTAATTCCTCGTTCGATATTTTAACCGGTATCAGGAGGCCATTTTAGAACCGGTAATTAATTCTAACGCTATGATTTCAATTTATGAGTGCTCCTTATTCTCTTATTTAATGTCACTGGTAACTTGTTTTTGACACCGAAAATTCTCAAACTAAATATTGCTATATATAAAATATTTCATTTCAATTTCAAGATCACCTTTCAATTCAAAATCGCCCTCCAGAGTAAGGACCAAATAAGCTATCGTAATTATATCCAACCGAAAGTTTAAAAAACACCAGATGACAATGACCTCTAGTAGTTGGTGAAGTTGAATAAGGCTTTTAATCGATTGCGAATGAAACTCGCACCAGGCACCCTGATGATTGTTCACCGTTGGGGCTTCATCAGTGCAACTTCAATTAACCTCTCCGGTTATTCATTTTTGCCTCCTTTTATATAAACTCAAAGCACAGAATTCGGTATGAACAACAAATTATGAATTTAAAACACTTAATCACATGACGGACCAGATGGTATAATCTCTTCTTATTTTGTGGTATAGTGTCAATTTTGACAATCACTCAATTCCTTTTAAACGATTTAAGACCATAATTATCACCAACACTGTTTTATACTACCTATTACAAATTTTAATTATACAAGAGAATGAGAACGGATTTATAACGACAGACACACAAAATAAATATTTTTTTTTTAAATAAATAAATTTTCTAATGAGGAAGTACTTTGCGTTCTTATGTCGCCATCTCACCTGATGATAACTGACGATAAAGCTGAAGGCGCAGTTCTCACGGAATCCTTGGGGACTTTATCTCTGACTGACAGAGCATAACAATCTCAGATAACAATGCTCTTAAGGTTTCTTATCTACCATGTTTATGGTAGTTATGGCGATGGACTTAGAACGAGCCCTACCACCTACAAAATCGAGCTCAGTATTTAGTTCCTCTGGAAATTGAATCCGGGACTGCTGCGTCCCCCAGATGTATACCAGTAAAAGTTTTACAATTTTACAGACCTATTTTTCAAAGAATACGTCCAGCTTTACCAAATTTTTATCGCGTAATAATTATTTATTTATTTCTTAATTAAATAACCCTTCCATTGTAATTAATCTCAACACTTACTAATGTAATTAATTACATTATTTTTAGAGTAACTAGCGAAACGAAACAAAAAGGTTTCTTAATTATAAGACGTACAAAATAATTTCTATTTCGTAAACTGTAGGGCTTTTTCTAGTGTTAATTAAGTGTAGTAGTCAGTACTCCGTTTTCATTAAATTTATTGCATTTACGAAGCTAAACTATGTTTTGGGTAATTCTTATCAGTATTTAAAAAGAAGATTTAAATAATTTATAGTATTTTTAAAGTTGATAATATTATAGATGGCTCTAGCTACCTCAATTGGTCACGAAAAAAACAAAAACATATATGTACCCGAATTGAGAACATCCTTTTTTGAAGTCGATTAAAAATCTTCATTGCCCATTAGAAAAGATTGCTTCATAATTCAATAACTTGATGAAATACTGAAAGTAATATTACGAGAATATATATTTTATCTTTGTCTTTATCCGTAAAGCGCTTTCTACTGCCTTAATAACAATGAAAAGAAAATATATTTTCTCGGAGTTATCGTATAAAAGTTGTTCACAAATAGAACGTCCGACAGACGACGTTACGACCTCAGTTCAGTAAAAGTTCGCTCAAAAGTATTCTTATGAGTATCGTGGGGGTTTGGGAAATAAATAGGGGAAAATGCATAGACTGCTAAGCCTTAGATCTATCTTCTTTACTCGGAATAATATTAATTTAAAATTGAATAAAGTTTGCTTAATATTATCTCAGTAGATCCTGCAGAGGTTTTCCTCTCTCTGTGCGACACACACAAACACACACACTAGTGTTTCTTCAGCGTGCAGCGTAGGCGTTTGATAAACGTATGCGCAGTGGCAAACGTCGCGTAAACGCCTGTACGTTATGCCTTAGCTACGCTCCACAGCGCAGGTTTTTTTAAATGTTATTAAATTTTTATTAAATTTTTTTAAATTATATTTTGGGGACAGCAAGAAACTTAAGGGTTCCTTAAGAAATGTAATCGACACATGTGATACCTTTAGAAGGTTTCTAGATGGAATGGCATTACGCAAGAGTGTCTCCGTTCCGTACTAGATTCCCCGAGGGGTCCTGATCGGACCGGACCTGATGAAAACGTAGCGCTGCTGGTCAACCATGCCGCGCAAACTTGTGTTTTGGAGGGATTAAAGTGGACTAGGTTACGGCGGCCGCAATTCGAGACATGACTTAACATTTTTTCCGATCCGAGCGATCGCCTTTTTTGGGAATCGGGTGGACAAGGGCTGTCTTCCAAGAACTCGGGACAACGCCAGTAGTGTAAGAGAGCCGGAAGAGGCGCGTTAGAACCGCCTCCAACTCAGGAGCACACGTCCGAAGCACAATGGGAGGGACTGCATCAGGCTCACTCGACTTATGAATGTCAAGGGAAAAAAGAGCCTTACGAACTGACCTTTGCAGGAACTGAACGTTTGGCTTAGAACTAGCGCAATGCGGTATGGTTGGTGGCGAGTTTTCCATATCATCCAAGGTTGAGTTTGATGCAAAAAGAGTGCCCAAGAGATCGGCTTTCTTCTTTGCAGTATGGGCCAGATAGTCATCGGTCTTGTGCAATGGTGGTAGGGACTGCTAACAGAAATTCCCTAAGATAGCTTTGGCGAGAGACCAGAACGCACGCGTACCCGAAGGAAGACGCACTAGCCTCTCGCCAATTCTACCTATGAATGATGACTTCGCATTGGCAAACTGTGCGTGATCCAAGCCATTCGACGTGGTGGGCAATGAAGTCTCCCAATACCACAATCTCGGCAGAAGGGATCCGTTGAAGAAGGGAGTCTGTCGCCGTTAAGACGCTCTCGATGAGTTGGTGAGTTCTATTGTTACCGCTGTGGGACCTATACAGGCACGCGTAGACGCGAGGATTGTGTCCGTAGTCGACGTGTAGCCATAAGATGGAGAAGTCCTTATCTTCAAGATTGCCGAGGCGATGGACGCACATATCCTCCCTGACGTAGGCACAAACACCGGCTCGAGGCACAAATGCATGTTCCAAATTGTATCCCGGGTAGCGCAAGTAGGAGATGTCAGGAGGGGGGGATATCTGCGTCTCGGTGTGGAAGAGCAAGGCCGGCTTCTCCGTCTCGAGGTGGTAATGGACGGCGCTCAAGTATTCCCCTGATGTTGCAAAAGTCCACGCGAAGCGCAGGAGGGGGTGCCAAAGGTCTTGCCTTTCTCCTGCCTGCAGCATGCTTTGACACGAGCAGACTTTTGCCTTCCCCAGAATACGTAAGGCATTCTGAGCGAAGATGCTCAGGAGGGGATTCCTCGACACTGGATGTGTCGGTACCCCCCTGGGCTAAATCTAGATTTAAGTTCGCTGCCATATTAAGTGTGAGAAGGAGGGGGGGGCTCCGGAACCCTTACTCGCTGGACGAAACACAATAGCATCATTATTTCACGCCGAATATTCGTGAATGGGTGGTATTACGCCGGGCGAGTCGGCCCAATGCGTGCTGCAACGCAGCGTGGCTTTACCACTCAGTCAGTGTCACTTATTTAGCACCACCCAGGGGTCACGTGTAGAGTCTCAAGGCTAGACCTACGAACGCGAGTGGCTTTAAACCCCAAAGTAACGTACGTTCGCTTAGCTTCGCTTACGTACGATAGGAACGTAAAACAACACTAAAAAAACCTCGTAAATTCAGACGACCTCCGTAAGCGCCGGTTTCTGGTGTTGCCATCTCCGTCGTCCCAGGTTCGATTCCGGTCAATGTAGAAAAACGAACTTTTTCTATATTTTCTCGGGTCTGAGTAGTGGTGGTACCGTTCGTTGTTCCTGATTTCCATATCACAAGTGCTTAAGCTACTGTCTTTGGAGTCAGAACATTAAATTCGATATTGTCATATTTTTTAAATAATAAAGTTGTTAATATTCTTTCTTCCTCTTTCCTCTTAAAAAAAATTTGGTGGTTTACACCTACGCGGTATGGACACAAGAGTAACACTTTTGACTAGTTTTGACTCTTATTCCATTGTATTAAGATTAACATTGTTTTCAATGTTAACGCTCGTGTCTGTACCTACTATCAATGTTAAAAGGCCTGAGTTCATGTGGAATTTGGGCTTATATGCCGATGGCGAAAATCTAGTTTCAGCATTGGACACTAAAACCTAAATCTATTCGTCGAGCTTGGCAGCGGTGAAGTTTATTGCATTCATATGCTAAAGAGAGCATGTTCGGTTCTAATGTATATTACCCATCATGGTTTAGTTGGGCTATTGCCTGAATTCTAATAAGTGGTTATTTTTAAAGATATTGGCGAACGTATTTACAAAATATTATCTTTGGTTGTGAAATGTTTTTTTTATATTAAAATGTCATTGTCAAAATTCATCATCATCATCATCAGCTCATTTTATGTCCCCACTGCTGGGGCACGAGCCTATGGATGGATAGGGAGAACGGGCCATAAACCACCACGCGCGCCCAGTGCGAATTGGTGGTTGTTAACGACTGCTAATGCAGCCGGATTACGTGCCTTCCGAAGCACGGAGGAGCTCAAGATGATAAATTTTTGGTCACCCATCCGATGACCGGCCTTTGCGAAAGTTGCTTAACCTCAGCACTCGCAGACCGGGCGCGTTAACCACTGCGCCATCGAGCTCAAGATTATCAAGATTTATCAAGATTGTCAAGATTATCTCTGTTTTACTTTAGAATATTTGGTTACATTGTAGTTTTTCGTTTTCGGTTTTTCGATTTTTTTTGAATGTTTTGAAATGAATGTTTTCTTTTTCTAATTTAAGCACCTTGTGGGCTAGCAGAGTTAGGGTGACTGATACTGCGTTGTTTTCAAGCGGCAAAAGTTATATTCGCGGCTTATCTCTATTTCCACTTAACATCAGGTGGAAAGGAGTCATTTGCCGGTCTAATTATAATAAAAATAAATTTTTTGGTTGTTTAGTATACAATGGGTGTTGGCTCAACTTATAGCTAAAATACTCATTTTCACCTTTGCACTGCAACATTGGGACAGTATTTTCCTTTACTTTAGTACATGGTTTAATTTTATTAAGAGTGGCGCCAAGTTATCAGAACTCTGCAAAGAAATCGAAACGATAAAATAATATGTAAAGTAAACGAGAGCAAATAAAATTGCGGGCCTGAATACAAAGTGTTTCATTTCAATGTGCAACGCTCGCGTTTTTTAGAGGCATTATTTAAGCCTGGTATTTTTAGCATTGTTGGTGGCAATCGGATCGCCAATACATTTTCACCACGTTCGTTGATGTATCAAACTCCTTCTGCGCAATGTTGCATTTTTTTTAAGTGACTAATTTTAAAAGCGTTTTACCACTTAGTGTTTAAAAAATAATACACGAAATCTCAGATGTACGTATTAACAACAGCTGATTTACTAGAAATTAAGTACGTAAGCAACATCCTCACAATTTAAAGGCAGCTTCTAAGAATAAATATAAATAAATAATAAATTATACGATATCAAATATCCTTTTACTGGCCTAAAATACGGAAAAACTAAATGGAAGGTAGGGGAGAGAGACTTTTACCCAGCAGTGCAATGGCTAATGGAATGACGAGTTCCACTTTAATACGTTCAAGCCAAAGGCAAAAGGCGCGTCCTCCCGAGAACTTTCCATATGTAGCACATGTGCCTTAATTGGTTCAACACAAGACAACTTTGCCATAGTTTGGAGTCTCAGTTTCGTAATAAATCTGGTGTGGGATTTATTTGCTATTGGATCGATAACGTCAACACTTTATCATGGCTTCCGAAGTATGAAGAGCTCAAGATATTATGAGTAAAACATTTTTAAAATTTATTTTTTAAGAAAATTATTTCACTTGGGGCCCAAATGCGAAAACTGCCATCACATCTGTACTAGTAATGGTTGACAAAACAAAAAACTTATTTCGTTTTCTGTTCCCATGCTACCGAATCAAAATTAAATTAAAGTACTATCTAAAATTCTATTTGTTATTAGCTTCAGGCGCTTCCGCCTTTGAGTTTGCCCTCGTTTCATCACTGTTTGTCTGTCACGAAAATAATTTCGTTAATAGGTACTCGTATTTGATTTGAGCGGAACGAACATTGTATTTGAGCGGAAAGACCGGCAACTGGACGAACAGACAATCAACGGGCTCCCAACTATCTCTCATATAGTATAATGTATCTACCAATTTTAAACTAGTTGTTTGTTTCCCGCGACTTCGTTCGCTAAGACTACAGTATTTCACGAGAACCTGTTACCACGATAAAAAGTATCCTATGTCCTAGGTGAAAAATTCCATTTAAATCCATATAGCCGTTCTCAAGTGATGTGCATACCAATGCGTTTCATTTTTATTTATATAGATTTAAAACATTAATGCTTACTTTTCATTATAGACAAAGAAAAACGGGGATTATCGCAATAAAGAAAGAATATCCTTTATTAAACGAGATGTTTCGAACGAGTTGCACCACCGTGGTCACATGCTGACTTTGATTGACTTGATATTTTGGGTTGCCTATATAATTTAGTAGTTTAGCCAGAAGTCCCGGCGAGTACCTACGTAGCTATCTACCATTTTTTTTCATTTTTAAGCTAGGTAAAATGCTTTGCTTTTAGGTAAAGGCTAGGGTGACCACGGGTTGTGTGGGACTCTCCTTCTCTTCCTTCGTCCAGCCACTAAAACTCGACGAGGGTAGGGAAGTTAAACCTATCCACTAAAAAACTTAGCACCATCCCTTCTCTTCCACGGGGATGGCTCGGGATCACGAGTGGCAACCACCTACGTACCTACCTACATAATATTATTGTTCTCGGTTTATTTGGTAAGAGCTTGTTCCAAGACACTTTGCTTCCAATATCTCATCTTAGTTTGTCGCCATAACAATGTTAGTGAGATTCCGATTTCCGACAGTACCAGAATCTTTAATTACATAGTAGCTGGTTTGTCCAAGAAAACTAGATCTTCAGTGGTTGACGATTCTGAATTCGTCGCTTAATATCAGGTGAGACGATATACAAGTGCTACGTATAATGAAATGAAATGAAACAAATTTATTTGGGACAGAACAGTTCAAACATACATATAAAAATGGAAAAAAGCATAGGAGTCTCAAAACGGTTCCGACTCAGCAAAATGCTAGCTTTGAGGTTAGCGCTGATCTTCTGTCGGAGACGATTTAGGTGATGCTGCGATAGCAACACAAACGTAATAAAAACAAAAATAGCAGCCTTACTTAGGTATGTATCAAAAATAGAATAGGTTAATTAGAATTAAAAAAATATATAAAAAAATAAATAATAGGCTATAATGTGTAAAAGAAATAAAAATAAGGACAAGCTAAGAAAACTACGCCATGATTTTGTAGTAGTCATACTAGGAACGCCTAGGACACTAAAGAGACACCACCGTTATTAGCAGATATTTAAGATTCTAGAATAACCCCGCTTCTACGGTATCTACGCTACAACTTGAATTTATGTATTTAAAAAAATATTGTATCATTCAAATGTTAATCGGGTACTCCAAATAATGGTGAGTTGCCACTTTTAATTTAATTTCTAGAATTAATCCCACTCCGACACTTACGAACAGATGTCGTAGTGAAATTCAAATAGAGCTTTATATTTGTATAAAACTGAAAAAGATTTTGCCTAAAATAAATAAAACATTGAGTTTTAAATTCTTGAATGATGAATTCACAAATATTAGTACGTTCAAATGTTTTCGAACAACTGCGCTAACTTTTTGTAGGATCGGGCCTTACAAATAAACAAAGAATAAGCTTGGAATGGTAATTGCGTGTTTTATCTCTTTTACTCTAATCTGAAATGAAGTTTACATGACAGGAACAAAACACGGAATACTTATTCGTAGTTTTTTCTTTGTTTATTTGTAACTTTGTAAGGGTGGGGGTAGGTAAGTACAATGCTTCTATTTTCTTCATGTCTCTCGTAATCATCGCATTTCCGAATGCAACCGAATATTAATTTCCATGTCCATTAATTATTAGATTTATCATGAACAATAATTTGAATTAAGAACAACGCATTCATTGTTGTTTTGTTTTTGATTCTCGTGTATATTTTAAAGAGCTGTAAAACCATAAATCGTAAACACATTTATGGTTAGTAGAAACTCTATATACTCTATCATCATCATCATCATCATCATCATCGGCCTATCTTAGTCCACTGCTGGACATAGGCCTCCCCTAATGAGCGCCATAGCGCCCTGTCCTCAGCTTGACGCATCCAGCATCTGCCTGCAGTCTTTCGCAGGTCATATATACTCTATAACTGATAAAAATCCGACGACAAGACGAAGTTTGCCGAGATATAACTGTACATCATTCTTAGTACCCTTTTAAACAACTATTATAGTAACGGTGTAGTAACAGTGTAACTACCACAGTTTTCTATTTATCATCACCCCTAAAAACGTGAACCACGTAGCGGCTCCTACATTTACTTTTCCGATTTTCTTTTGTAGACGTAAAACTTCGGCGTACGTGACGACATTAGGAAGCAGGGCCGTTTTCGTCCATCCATTTCTTGAAATTAATAACATCGAGTATTTATACTACATACTCTTTAAACAAACCAAAGAGAGAGAAAAAAGTATTTGGTTCGTTGTTAGGGAGTAATTTTGGTGACATTTTTGGTACCATCCCAATTAAGAAACGAGAGAAATATCTTGAACTACAAACATTAATTAAAAATGTATTTATTAGTAATAAAAAAAATGAATTTTGCATTTTTTTTATTATTTCCCAATTAATAAATAAAAATATTATTCTAATTTTCAGCAATAATCTTTACCTTTATTATAAAAAACTAAAGGACTAAAGATAAATCTAGTTTAGAATTTGATGTTGTCTGCAATGAGTTTAAAATAAGGTTTAAAATTTATTTAAATTTTTACTCATAATTCCACACTATGCTTTTTGCCTTACTATGCGTAGATTTATAATTGGAAGGACCAAAAATAAGTGATCTTACCTAAACAGTCTGCATGCTTTGAACAGTGTGATGAACGCCTGTCGGAACTTGCGGTTCATGAAGCAATAGGTGATGGGGTTGCAGCAAGAAGAACAGTAGGCTAGCAGCTGCAGCAGGACCACGCCTTTGGACCCTATGTACTGGTACAACTCTTCAGGGTAGAACAGGTAGATCTGTGGGAGAAGGATACTTCAACATTTTTTCAACATTTGTGTTTTTGTAATTTGTTCGCAACAAAATTTGCGTTAAAAATTATTTGAACATTTTATAAACAGCTTGCCTACTTCTTAACTGATCTTTAATATTTGTAAAAATATTATGATCGGATGTTAGTGACGGTAGTTGTTGACATTTAATGGGCGCCTTTGGCTTTCAAAGTATAAAAAGTGTTGAATAATTTCGGCGGGCTGGTTAGAACCACGATAGCTCAATTGGAAGAGCACCTGACCCGGAATGTCAGAAGTGTGCAGGTTCAAACCCTGCTCGTGGAAAAGTTTTTTCAACATTTGTGTTTTTGTAATTTGTTCGCAACAAAATTTGCGTTAAAAATTATTTGAACATTTTAGAAGGATACTTTTTTAAAGATCACGTGGACGCTGGCGTAACATATTACTTTTCACTTCTCATGCTCGTAAAGTTGTTCTTTATGTCAAGAGAAAGCTGCATAAAATGGGTTTTATGCTCTTGTGCATAAAATAATTTCTTCTTTTAAGACTAAGGCAATTAGGCCTTACAGCCACATACACAATACACCTTCATTTAATTGATATGTTCTTATGAGATTTAGGTTGTATCTTAATTTAATTACGACATATGTATTACTATCTAAATACAAATTTACGATTAATACGGGCGTGCATTTACGTAAAAAAAATATAACGCAAATATTTATAATAACTTGGAATTACGGCTCAGACCATAGTCAAACGTCACATAGGTGAAAATTAAAAAAAAATTAAGAAAAATTGTATGGTGGGTTAAATTTTCTTGTATATGCTTAATCCTTGTTTTATTTCCTTGCAATCGAAGTGAAAAGCAGAGTGTAAAACTCGAGTATAAAACCCATTTTACCCTCGACGTGACTATCCACCCTGCCGTACCGGCTCGGGTGGCTATATGCACGTCTCGGGTAAAATGGCTCGTTTTATGCTCTTGTTGTACAATCTACTATTTAACCGACTTCAAAAAAGGAGGAAGTTCTTAATTCGACTGTATTTTTTTAATGTTTGTTACCTCAGAACTTTCGACTGGGTGAAGCGATTTTGATGATTCTTTCTTTATTTACAAGCTGGTGCTTTCCGTGTGGTCACATTTTAAAATTAAAATTAAAATTAAGACCAAATGGTCTAGTTCTGATGATGGAATCCTTAAGGACTTGAGGGAACTCCTCAAATATTATGAAAAAAATAACAATAATTCTACCTATATACTCTCCTAAGAAAGAATATAAGATTGAGTATAATATAGGTTAATTACAAGTAAAAAGAACAAACTGAACTACGCAATTATTTTTTACTTTTTTGTGCAATTTTTTCAGTCAAATTTTTTTGGATTCGGTTTTTTTTTGTTTAAATTTTTGTTTGAATAGCTTACGGGTAAGCACAGTGCCATCATCTCACCTGATGTTAAGTGATGATAAGGCCAATGGTGGAAGCGCACTTCACCCGGAATCCTCAATTAGTGTGACACTGACTATCTTATCTATCACGTCATAATATTATGGATTTTGTACACATAGTAGATATGTATCCACTGTAGGCCTCATCTTTACCTAACACCAAGGGATTTTAAGGAGGATCGTAAGCAGATGCTGTCCTATTCAGTTCGATATTAAAAAAAACTTTAATTGGATGTATAATCATTTAAAAATGAAGTACATACATGATAGTAAAGTAGGTAAAAAACACGTAATGAAAATATAATAAAAATAAATAATAATAATAATGTATATGAAATGAAATGAAATGGAAATAAATTGATTTCGGACAGAACAGTTCAAAGATACAGATAAAAATGGAAAAAAGCATAGGAGAGTCCCAAAACGGTTCTGATTCTGCAAAATGCTAGCCTTGAGGTTAGCGCTGATCTTCCGTCCGAGCCGGTTTAGGTGATGCTGCGATAGCAACACAAACGTAACACACAAAAATGTACAAAATACAAAAACAAAAATTTAATTCTTGATTAGCAAAACTATACTCAGTAGCGTGCACTTGAAGAGGGTTATGTCCAGCAGTGGACTAATAGGCTGATGAAGATAATGATAATAGTAAAATCATTGTTGATAACTTACTGTATTAATTACATGAAGTGGGGTCCAGCAAATGAAGAACTCTAATATTATTACGAAGAGCATCCGTATTACCTGCAAAAAAATCCAATTCGTTATTTTTATTAAAATGTTCATTTATAAAAAAAATATTTTCACGACTAACATCAATAATAAAGGACCTTTACATCAATAAACAGATAAACACTTAAAAAAGGTTAAACTATCTCTAGATCTTTTTTCAACATTTGTTTTCTTATGCAGCGTACCGAAGAAGGTCGTTTTTCAGTCCAAATACCTTTGAATGCATCGCCTGATAAAGCTTTGGATGATTGTTTTAATTCAGCTAAATGTAGATTTTTTAGCTAAGAAAAAAAAAAATATAAATTTCCTTTGTTGAAGTATATAAAACCTTTATCCATGAGTATGAACGGTTATTTATCGCCAATCAATCGTCCGGTACACCGGGGAAAGGGGTTCTCCTCCTATCCACTAGTCCAGCCACGACAAGTTCAAAGGGGGGAGAGGAGGCCTACCCACTTAAGACCAAGTACCATGTTTTATTCCCACGGGAATGGCTAGGGACCACGACTCAAAGGTAAGGCAAACACTGGGTAGATCTTTTTGTTTGCAAAAAAAAAATTAAAGTGTTTCTTTTACGTCTTCTTTTTTTCTGTTATAACTTTGTGGAAATAGTAGCAAAAGTAGCACTTGATAAAGACGACATTTTCGAAAACTATTTTCAGTTTCGATATAGGTATATATACGAATTTATAGCAGTAATTAATACAAAATTAATTTAATTAAACTAGGTAGGTAAACTAGGTATATTTTATTTTATTAATTATTGTTAATTATATTTATTTATTTTTTTTTTTTTTATTTTTTTTTTTTTTTTTTTTGGGGGAGGCCTTTGTCCAGCAGTGGACGTCTTTTGGCTGAGATGATGATGATGATGATGATGATATTTATAATGAAACTGTGCTTTAGTAAAAGTAAAGTAAAGTAATTTGGTATTTAGTCAGTGCTTCCAATACATTCAAATTGATTAATTAATTAATTAAATTGTATTTTGTCGTTATATTTCAATTTTAATTGTATATGGATTTTATTCTAAAATTAACTATTATTATAGTTTGACGGGTGTCGAGCAGTTTAGCGGGTCGGTCAACACCACACTCCTCCCGGGTGAAACAACCTGGTCGAGAGGGTTCGGATGCGAATTCTGCCCTTTAAAAATAGATAAGTTTGCCATACTATTGAGGAGCTCGAATGCACAGTGGTTAACGTGCCCGGTCTGCGAGTGCTGAGGTTAGGCAACTTTCGCAAAGGCCGGTCATCGGATAAGTGACCAAAAATGTATCATCTCGAGCTCCTCCGTGCTTCGGAAGACACGTAAAGCCGTTGGTCCCGGCATCAGCAGTCGTTAACAACCACCAATACGCACTGGGTCCGCGTTGTGGTTAACCGACCGTTCACCCTACCCATCCACCGGGAAGGCTCGTGCCCCAGCAGTGGGGATATAAAATGAGCTGATAATGATGTTGATGATAACCTTTTACAAAAATACAAATTAAACTTCTAACTATAAAACACAAATGTTGAAAAAATTTCCATGAGCAGGATTTGAACCTGCACCCTTCTGACATTCCGGGTCAGGTGCTCTTCCAATTGAGCTAACGTGGTTCTAACCAGCCCGCCGAAATTATTCAACACTTTTTATTTTGAAAGCCAAAGGCGCCCATTCAATGTCAACAACTACCGTCACTAATGGGCGCCTTTGGCTTTCAAAGTAAAAAGTGTTGAATAATTTCGGCGGGCTGGTTAGAACCACGATAGCTCAATTGGAAGAGCACCTGACCCGGAATGTCAGAAGGGTGCAGGTTCAAATCCTGCTCTTGGAAATTTTTTCAACATTTGTGTTTTTATAATTTGTTCGCAACAAAATTTGCGTTAAAAAATATTTGAACATTTATAAACTCCTAACTGTCTAAAAGTTGGCAATCCATCTGGATTAGTTTATGTAAAGCTCTCCCACGCTTACCCACCATAACGTTGATTGACACAAAACTAATTACCGTTAACCATTTGAATAAGCTGCCGCAAAAATGAAGACTACTCGGAGATCCAAATTAGGTACTCAAATGGAATTAAGCTTTCATTTTGTTGGTTTCCTTTTATTGTCTAATCCGAAGTAATATCAAGTGTTTTATGGTCGTAATATTTAATACCTGCCAGCGTTTTAAGATGCCTATTCAGTAATTTGCGTATAGCTATGACGGTGGAATTAACTCAATTACTCCGTTTTTAAATAAATAAAGGTATCGAACTAAATTGCTATATATGTTGCCAAGCAACTAGCATAAATAAACGTATTGTAAGAACTACTTCAGTTGCTATTCTCATGCGTTAACAATTGTGAAATGCGCTCAATCATGCATGGTTTATATACAAAAGTATACAACATACAACGCCAAGCATAATATAATATGTTATATTATAATAGACTTTATTTTAAAATTTTATTGTTTGCAAAATGCAGATATATAAAATTTTCTCAATAGAAAACAATCTTATGTTACCTATAAACAGTATCTACATACATGATTATCTTTTTCATTTACTAAGTCTTTTTATTTTTTTATTTTTTTTATTTAAGTACGTTGATAAAAATTCAATGCTTATTCGTTATTAAAAATATGTAAAAATCCAGTAAATCACGATCTTTTTCTATCCCTTTTGCCTGTATGCACATCGATAGTAACGTATGCACTCTTCTTATTTGTAGCTGAACATAGACTCTGGTTGGTACTTGATCAGATAATAATTAAGCTCTTTGGGAACACCTTAAAATACCTACATTAAATTGTCAATTACAGTTGCTAACGTTATTAATTTACACGAGGAACATAATTAATTTATAATAAAGTTGTTCGTTAACGTCCGTGCTAGTTTCGCTAAAAACTGTAGGACAGACGCTGTGTCTTTCACTGGATTTACTATGCACATGTTAGAGCCCCTTTATAACAGCATTTCTCCAGTGTGGGTGTTTGATACAAACAAGACACTGGCAAAATGTGCTGAACGCACAAAGACACAAATTGAAGAAAAAGAACAATGAAACGTGAACCAATGCAATGTATGATGATAATACAAAATAACAGAAAATTGGTTAAACCCTGTTGATTACTTACTTTTCGCTTAGCCTCGATGCTCTTGTCAATGTGTGTGGACCTGATGACGTGTCTGAACTCCAGCGTGTCCACGGTGTGCATACAGTACGATTGGGTGCTCTTCGTCTCCGCATCAGATTTCTCCTCAGGTTCCTATACAAAGACAAAGACATCATCATCATCATCATCATCATCATCATCATCATCATCATCATCATCACCATCATCATCATCATCATAACCATTACCTTCATCACCATTATCATCAACATGTAATAATCGCCTAATATTTGAGGTCAGGCCTTTCCTACACGCTATATATATAGGTATACATTTAATATCAGATGGGGATTGAGCTCCAATCCACAACACTAGGCCAATAAGTTTAGGTAGGTACTGCTAATGTTAATAAAAAAAATCTAATCTAATTTTAAATCTTAGTTAAACTTCATGTTAACTAGTTAATCTGCCTTGCTAGCTAAGAACTTAACATTTAAATTGTTTGTCTGCAAATTATGTGTGGAGAGATGGTCTTAAAATTTTACAACTTAATTACTATTTTCGAGAACAGTAAATTTCAGAGGGCAACCATTTAATAATGAAACATTTTAAAACACAATTAGAAGTGTACTCATAAATTTATTTAACTGATGAGAAAAGGTGCTTGCTTACTAACCATATGAAATAACTTTTTCAAAAAAGATTATTATTTTACGGTGTTTCTAGAATGGCTTAAATATTCAAGGAGCATACTGATTTAAACATTGGGTTATGTAGAAATATTTCATTGCCGGGAAGGGATCCCGATAAGTAAAGAAAAAATTCATTTGCCAATGAGTAACCCTTTTACACTTAATAATGTATAACTATTATTTTAACTCCGTGCCGGGCCGGGCCGCAACTATGCATTGATAGACTTGTATTAGGGTGAGGATGCCTATAATGAGATAGGCGCCAAAGGAGACCCGGCGTTTTATGCTTAAGTTGTATACTTTTTTAATTTTTTAATCTGTAATTCATTAGCACTGGCAATATCTGTCAACAAGTGGCAATGACGTATAACGGCATTGTTGACATTTCACTTTTTTAAAGCAAAAGAATTATGGTTTATGCAGCCACGTTAGACATTTTAAAGTAACATGTCTGCCTTTTGCAGTGTTTCCATATTAAAAAATGTTAATAGTTAAATAACTCTTATGCGCGATTCGATAAAAATAAGTCAAAACTTGGTTTAGGTAGCAAATAATATTAGCTTTAAGTACTTTATGACCAAATTCTATTGTATATAAGCTTAGCATTTTTTCTATGGGAAGTGCCGGTTCTCCTTTGAAATAGCAAGGTATTGGCCAACTTACTGACGGCAGCCACCTGGCGCTAGTATCGCGCGACGCGTTAACGAACACCTCTCGCACGCCAGTAGCCCCCCGCTCAGCCAGCGATGCAAGAACGCGCAAACGGTGATTTTATCGAAAGAAAAAAAAACATTTTTTTCACGAGGTATGTAAGAATGTTATTATTACATTAAATATTATGTGTTTAACGTCATTGCGTCAGTTTTATACTAAATTTTACGAAACAGGTCCCATATTGGTGTTACTGCATCAAAAACAAAACTAGGTGCTTATTTTGTTCAATTTCGGTGTTCCCGTAGAGCACGCGCACACCCGACGACAGTCGTACGACAGTAATTGTGAGCGTCAGTTTCGCGACTCCTCTGTATTGTCGTCGAGACTCTGCTACTGACGCCAAGTGTAACAAGTGGACAAAATAGGTAAGTATATAAAAATTTCGGCCGCAGCCTGTCGTCGCGTCTAGTCGTCGAGCTGTCGCAGTCGCGTGTCGCCTAGTGTGCGGAGTCATTCATATGAGACACGCTGGGGTTCCTAACATGAGATATCTCATATTAGGATTTAGGCGGCACGTGAATAAATTTTAATTTTTGTTTTAGATGCAAAAGGAAAACCTGGGACCACAATGCTATGATACGTGCCGTAGCTGCGGTCCGAAGTAAACAAATGGGTTATTTAAGGGCATCAAAACATTTTGGAGTCCCTAAGGCTACTCTAGAGCGCTATGTTAAAAATAAGGATGCCAATGCAGAAGATCTTGTCACACTTCATAAGGGTAGGCGTCCAACTTTGCCAGACTTTTTGGAAGACGAGTTGGAAAAGTAATGCAAACAAATGGTTAAAAGATTTTACGGTTTACGACTTATAACATCAAGTTCATGGCATTCCAATTAGCCATCAAAAACAATCTTGATCATCCTTTAAGTCTGCCGGGAAAAAGTGGCTAAGAGGATTATGAGGAAGCACCCTGGTTTATCAGTTAGGACTCCAGAAGCTGTTTCTGCTGCAAGAAATAAAAGATTTAATCGTAATGCTGTCAATGATTTTTTTGATTTATATGAATCGGAAATAGAAAATGTCAAAGCTTTACCACACAGAGTGTTTAACGTCGATGATACGGGAATAACTGTAGTACAACATCAACGATCTAAGATTATAAGTGTAAGAGATAAGAAGCAAGTTGGTGCGTTGACATCCTTGGAAAGAGGGAAACTTATAACCGTTGTAACGTGCATGAATGCCTGTGGTGTTATGTGCCGCCGTTAATTTTTCCAAGGAAAAATATGGCTGAGGATCTAATGGATGGTGCACCTGCAGGTGCAATATGCGGTTGTCATCCTTCAGGTTGAATACAGACTGACCTGTTTACAAAGTGGTTTCAGCATTTTATTAATTTTACCAAACCAAGTAGTGACGATTCAATTATTTTGGTTATAGATAGTCATTACAGCCATACCAGGAATATTGAGGTGATAGATTTAGCTCGAGAAAATAATGTAATAATTGTGTGCCCACCACCACATGGCACATATAAAATGCAACCAATGGAAATTGCTTTTATGAAACCACTGAAGGCTTATTATGCCCAAGAAATTAAATCGTAGCTACGCAATCATCCCGGTCGCACTTTGACCAACAAATATGTTGCACGGCTATTTAGCATTGCATATGAATCTGCCACTATAAGTACCTCCATCAATGGTTTTCGTAAGCGGGGATTGTTTCCTTGCAACCGCCATATCTTTACAGATCAAGATTTTACGATTTTTAATGAAGATACTGGGATTGAGAAATCAAATGAACCTCGTACACCAGACCATGACGATTCTCCTGTAAACACTGACACCAAAAATCACAGACAAGAGGCATTGAATGGTCAACCAAATAGAACTCAAACTCAAAATATTTCACCTCATCATGAAGTTTCGACTGAAAATACTGATGATCACCGAAATGAGGAACCACATGATTAATCAGATAGATCTTTTGCGACTAAACATGTTTCATTTGATAAAGAAGTGTCAGTTGAGACTCCAAGATATGAACGTTTTCGAACTCCTTCACCTAACAACACCATCACAGATTAATACAAAAATCCAGTGGCTAGCACATCTCATGTTATCACCTTTTACAATTTCTTTTACAATCGCTTTGCCACTCGGCCATCAATTGTAAGGCGTTTGATTGTAGTAATGTACTATTATCCCCTATATTTCCTGATACGTGGGTTACGGTTTTAAGTTTACTAAGCGTAGCGCCAATACGACCTGAAACGACTACAAAGACTACAAGAAGACTAGTCGCTGACACTATAGTAGCTCCTAAATAGCAGTATTGTCGTGTTGTGCACTTCTAACTTCTTGATATTCGTCTAAGCCGCTTGTTCCCGTTCTACTACTGCGTTTCCACTGGTGATATAATGCGTAATAACTTCTCAAATTGCCAGTCGTATTGGCGACAAATGACGCAAATATATTCCCAATTGTTGCCGCCGTCGAAAGGGAAAAAGATGAATGTCCTTTGCCTTTAACTTATTACTGTCTTTGTTGTAAAACACCCTCTTTAAAAATCGACGTACTGTAAGAAACGACTCTTACAATATGTCGATTACATAATATTGAATCGTTACTACAATGAAAAATATCGATTAATCAATGGTTTTATCAAAAGCCAATATATTTGCGCGTTCGGATAAAATATTTAGTGCCGGTTGTTGTCCAAAGAAGGCAGAGCCAATGATTGGTCATTGATCTTGTCCATGTAGTAGGTACTAGATATAAGTACTTGTAGGACGCCTTTTGCCCAATATTGGAAAAGTTTTATATTTTTTATATATAACATTTTTTTAAACGTTTTTCTGCCTGCCGTACTGATACATTTTCTAGTAAGTCTCACTCTTTTCCTTATAATTAAAAAAATCCTTGCAATACACCGAGTACCTAAATGCACCGTACTGCTAATAAAGAAAGAAAATTATTTCGTGTTCTTTGCGTTCTTTGTTTGAGATCTCGGGCTTGTTTCGCAATGCGGAATTACATTGTTATCATATGCTCTGTTTGGTTGTCATGGAATAAAAAATACAAAACATGCTACTACAAGGCGAATTTGTTGTAAGTCTTTATAAGAATACATTCGAGAAAATAAAAAAGAAACTCTTTTACCCCTTAAGCCCGTAGAACAAAGTTATGAGGCGTCTAAAACTGATGTTGTTTTAAAACGGAGAAATCAGTTTAAACCCATACATAACCTTTCTTCATGTTATTTGTAATTCCTGTCAAGTTTGTTCTTTGTCTTTGTAAGGGACAAGGACTCTTAAGAGGCATTATTAATAACTAAAATGGCAATGTCGACATTTTAAACACTTTGGTATCGTAACTTCTGAAGGGTTCCAAATATCAAACTAATTTAAGTTACAACAATGTAAATAAAGCATACGCTAGTTATACGTATAAATCTACATACGCACAGCCTACACACTTCTAATATAGGTACACAAGCTCGCTAGAACACGTATTGGTAATGTAAATTCAGAAAACAATATACAGTCACGAGCTTAAAATACATTATAAAGGTCAATTCGACCACAATATGGGCACCATGTGATCTGGTGACGGTCGCAGGAAGCCGTTGGATGCGAACAGCACAAAGCCGGACTTTGTGGAGATCCTTGAAGGAGCTTTGTCTTTGGCTTTGTTTGGCTTTGGGCAGTTGACGTCTTTTGGTAGGCCAATCCAGGGACTCGTGGAGGGTCAGGGACCCCATCTAGGGATGATGATGACGATAGGTATGCACTGATATGATTATCTACAAACTCTATCTACACGATTACAGTTTTACAATTAAATTTAGTTTTAAAATTCAAAGCGTCAAAATATGTGACAACTTGAAGCAAAAACATACCTATAAATATATGAAATATTGAAGCCAAAATTTGTCAATTGGTAACATATTAATGCGGGTTACTGTACATTGATGTACCAACCTTTTTTGATGACCAATTTTTGCACCACATTTCCGGGGAGTTCCCTTGTAGAGTCGGCGTGGGCGGTACAAGGTGGGTGCTCTTACAGCTGCCGTGGCGAGTCACTGCAACAAAGAAATACATTGAGAATTCCATACCATTGAAATTTTGTACTAAGAAAACTCTATCGAACAAAAAATCATCCAAATCAGTGCATTGATGTGGTAGATACAAGAAAAAACAGACGAATTGAGAACATCCTCCTTGTTTTGAAGACAGTTAAATATTTTATTACCTATAGATTGATCGTTAGTTTTATCTTAAGGCGAAGGGCAAGGCACATTAGCGCCACCAATTGATAATTTGACAATTACTAACGGACCGGATTTTTTTTTAACATTGCGTACCGTCCGATAACAGGAAAGCATCCATAGTATTTATTTAATAATTGTGCACTACTTTTTGTTGCGTGGTTTATTCACAAAACGGGCTATCGCATTTATTCACAAACAATAGCCACTTTTGGTGTTAGCGAATGAATACAAAAACAAACCTAAAAGTAGTGCACAATTATTAAATAATAGATGTTTGCCTAGTGTCGGAAGGTCCACAATGTTTGAAAAAAAATCCAGTTTAGCAGTTATCAAATTAAATCCATTAGCGGCGCTAGTGTGCCTTACCCTTCGCCTTAACATCCCAGTGATCAGTTTAGACAATTTTAACATTGTTAAAATTTAATTGAACTAATGAAATGACCATAGAATGATCACTATAGCCTCAGAGTTGGTAACGCGCGAGTTGCATCCATGTCGCAATCACCAATAGGCTGGGATGACCACTAGTCATCATAATTTTTTTTTGAGAGAGTTTGCTGATTGCCTCAGACGGCATTTTCAGCTTCACCGGGCTTTTTTTGGGGGCGGCGAGGAACGCAAAGGGTCCCTCAAGCCGTGTGAAACGAATCACCTTCGGAGGTTTTCTAGAGGGAACGGCATCGTGCACTAGTACGCGTCCCCGTGCCGTACTAGATTCTCCGAAGGGTTCGGATCGGATCGGTAGTCATCATCATCATCACCAGCTCATTCATGTCCCACTGCTGGGGCAACAGAATTACCTATGGATGGATAGGGATAACGGGCAGACTCGAGCGGTGCCGTGGCCGTTGGACCAACGGCTTTATGTTCCTTCAGAAGCACGGAGAAGCTCGAGATGATACATTTTTGATCACCCAGCCGATGACCGGCCTTTGCGTTAGTTACCACAGACCGGGCGCGTTAACCACTGCGCCATCGAGCACTATTCATATATAATTTATTTATTTATTTAATCCTTTTGATTGGTAACGGTTAAGAAATTAAGACCCAGAATAGAAGCCCAACATCAAAGTAGGTGTCAATACTCTGAAGAAGAGACAGAGAAAGTCGACTCCAAAATATTAGATTAACAGTTAAGCAACATATTAATACACACGTCAAAGAAAAATACAATAAAAATGTTATAGGACTACGTCTGAGCCCCGACAACAGCCCGGCCTAGAACTTAATTAAGATACTTTATGACAATAAGGGCTAAGACCTAATTAAATAGACACAAAAAAGTAAACAATAAACAAACACTGTGGATGAACATATTCGCAAGTAGGTACGAGTATATAATGAATAGGTCCAAGGCCCTTACGGATATTGTTATGAGATAAGATAAATACACTTTATTGTACACCAAAAACATTTTGACAAAAATTACATAAAAAGTATACGTACAAAGTGCAGTTTTATCACTAAGAGTGATCTCTTCCAAACAACCTCTGGATGGACAAGAATGATTTGAAATAAAAAGTGGGCCCGTCATCGCGTCGGTGCACCATGAGTTATTAATATTATACAATAATTGGGTTAGTTGCGTTATTCCCCAGTTGTACAGCAAATATATAAATAATAATAATAACTTTATATGCTACTGACAAACACACAACGGGTATAAATAAAAGTACTTAATAAGAATATACGGGAGTTTACAATATGCGTAGTGATATGTGTAAAAGAGATGGTGGTTATTGTATACATTGCATGTATACATCGTATAACTACATCTAGCAGTAAGTAAGTAGCAATAACAGGAGTAGCTATGAGCTTTTGGGTCCTGGTATGCGTATAATGGATGTAACAACTTGGAAACTTGCTAGTGTCCCATTCCGCATTAATGACCTTAGACAATGTGGGGTATTCCGCTGTTTTGCGTTTCTGAGAAAGCCCTCATTGAGTAATGAGCAAGCCTTCATGTTTGAAGTCTTAAGAATACCTGTAAAAGAGGCGTTTTAGAGTTCTCTAACTCACTTATAACTACGAAAGAGGCCCACGATTTTGAGAGTAAAGGCTTCAATAAAGCCTGTAAAACGGTGTCATTGAGGTGCTTAAGTTATAGAAAACCTGTAGAACGATGTAATTGAAATGCTAAAGTTACTGTAGACGAGCGTTTATTCACTCTCAGCTAGAACTTTTACCGGTATAATTGTAGTTGTAGAAGGGTTATTTGACACCCTGACTCTTTTTAGTAATCTAAAAAAGAGTCAAGTGAGCATTTTCTTGACTTTACCGTTTCTTGAGTACATTTTTACCATCATGCTAGTATTTCTTTGATAACCATATTATCAACAATCATAGGTACTCGAAAGTATAAGTGAAATTAAAGATAATATTGGTCGGAGTGTGTGAATAAAGTAAGTAAGAATAATAACTTGAAGTTATGCATGTTATGTTAAGTGAAAACAATATGCCATTGTAATTTTACGGTAATGTATACTATATTTCACATCTCAATTTGAATGCGCTCAGAATTTATTAAGGATTTCAAATGAAACATTAGTAAATATAAAATAGACAACTAGGGTTGCCATAGCGCCCTTGACATAAATCGGGTGCTCTGTATAAGAAAGCGGGAAAACAGACATTTTCGTCACATAAAATTGGGACAAAATAAATTAAAGAAAAATGTTGTACCAAACAAACCCTATTTGAAGTGCGAATGTCTTTCAAAAGTGTGCTCTTGGATTTGATATAATCATAAAAATCAATGCAAGACAGAATGCACAGCTTTACACATCCACACAGCCACCTGTACAAAGCTTAGCTAAAGACCCTAGAGCTTAGTTGACCACTATACCGAAGACATCCCGAACATCAGCCTGTACGAGATTAGTATGGCTCTCAAACAGCTCAAGAGTGGCAGGGCACCAGGTGCTGACGGAATTACGGCCGAGCTTCTGAAAGCAGGCGGAAGACCGGTACTCGTAGCTCTTCAGAAGCTATTTAATTCCGTCGTACTAGGGGGCAGAGCGCCAGAGACGTGGCACGAAGGTGTGGTGGTACTGTTCTTCAAAAAGGGCGACAAAACCCTGCTGAAGAACTACAGGCCCATCTCACTTCTAAGTCACGTCTACAAGCTGTTTTCGAGGTTCATAACGAATCATCTCGCACGCAGGTTTGATGACTTCCAGCCTATCGAACAAGCCGGTTTCGGAAAAGGCTTCAGCACCATAGACCACATACATACGCTGCGGCAGGTTATACAGAATGCAAGACATTTCCTTGAAATTATATTGAACCAACAGAGCTGCTTTATATCTGTATTGTACCGTTGGTTGTAAATACACGATTATCGATCATCTATTTCCCTTCTTTTCTTACGGCTCGTCTTACTACAATAATAAAATAATTTTGAGGTTGAGTGTTTTTAAGGGTTGTATTTAATCGATCACCAAAGTAACCTAAAGCAACCCACAAAAATACTAAGTTAGCACCTAAAAGTAAAATACCATTTTAGGTGCTAGCCTACTATTTTTTTGTGGATCAATTTATTATATCTCTTCTTTTAACTGGGTTGCTTGGCTTTATTTCGGAATTATACACCATTACCAAACAGCTTGTACGTGAAAGCCAAGTTTTCCCGTTGTAAAATTAAAAAGACGCATTATTATCCGTCTTTTTACCCATTATAGAAACATTATATTGTGAGAGCATCACAAAAACAAGTTTTGTTTGAGCCATCTACATATTATTTAGTCTACATTGTTATAAAAAGTATACTATATCGACACCTACAAGAAAAATACTGTAACTCCAAATAAGGTGAACCGCTTTTGTGTTCTAGTGATAAAGACCGGTCTCAGAGGTCCCGGATTCGATTCCCAGCATGTTTGTGTACTCGGTTTTGTTCGTGGTAGGACTTGTTTGTCCGTCTGGCTAGCTACCACTGTTTTTACTAAATAGGTCGCCATGACATCTATGTTTGTAGCATTGTTGTGTTCCGGCCACTTCCGGCACCCATCCATCTAAGACTTTTATAAGCCATCTCGGCCATTTCAAAGGTCTTTCCAAAAGTATCAGTTGGTTTTCTTAACAGTTTACGCTAGCTCAAGGCTTATATTATTTCATTAAACTTTTGTTTAACGAATTTTAGTTATAATAGTAATATTATACTCTTTTTATTTATTTATTTTGGCATTCACAGTGCTTTAAGTTGTTATAAGATAACATTGGTGAGGGCAACTTCACAGTGAAGTAATAAATGTATTATGTAAAGTTCGATTGTATAACTCTATAACTATTAAACAAAACATAGCCCGCCTAGAAACTTGACAATGGCTCGCAAACAATTTAAATTAACTTGTGTCTGCCTTTCTGTAATCACGGACCAAGCTAAGGCCAGGCAAGCAAGATTAGTTTAATTTTACTGAGTCTGTTTTGTGTTGTGTGCAGTAAATTAAGCTTTTCTATTTATCACATCTATGATGAGATTTTTTCAATTGGAAAAGTAAGTAAGTAGACGTGAGTAAAGTTGGAACTGAGGTAATATTTTTCATTTGATTTGATTTGATTGGCAACGTCTGTGTCTGGGTTGATAGGGTGCTGGATTGTGCTAGGTTCTGATTTATAAATAAAAAGTACCAAAAACGCTAGATACACGTTATCATCAAATTGTTCGATGAACGGCGAGAGAAAAAGAGAGAAAGCAATAGTACTTTGACATTACAATGGGTTTCAAATATAAAATATATTATTAATCCATCAGTCCACATCCAACAGTACCTACTATACTATCAGAAAAACACTCATCATCACCGCTCATTGTATGTCCCACTGCTGGGGCACAAGCCTTCCCTATAAATGGAAATGCTTATTTGTCCTATCGACCAAATTTTTTGAAAATAAGCTTTACATGCAGAATTGTTAAGATTAAAATTTCAATCCTGATGGTTAGAAAAGTTTGGAACATTTTTATTTAAAAACAACAAAAACCTAACTTAAAATTTATTTATACATGACACGACACTGTAATTAAAATGTTGTGCTTGTTTGCTCTATGTCCAGTATTTGTTCTAAGTCCTACATCATAAGAAACGTCATGTGCTCTCAGACAATTTATTTGGTATTACATAAAACGTATTTAAAAATTATTAAACTTTATTTCTCGAAATATTCATTTTAATCTCATAACTTTAAAGAAAATTTTCAAAAGTTGAACCATTTATGTAGATTGAGACCCAGAACCATAACTAAGAAACCACCCAAAATTAAGTAAACCAAAAGTGATGAAACTTAAACTAGAGTTCCTTTTGAGTCCAAAGTGTTTATGCTTTATTGTCAGTTTCAGTTTCAAAAGAAAATACAACATGTCATTATTGTCATTTTGTTTTTGTATTTCATTGTTTTAAGTGTTCTGCGATTTTATTATTCTATTCTATTCATTCATTCTATGGAGGCATTTGTTGAACAAAGAGTTTGCCTTAAGTTTTGCGTATCAAACGAAATTTCCTGTGCCGAATCAACCCCGCTACACACACGACTTTAAAGTTTATACTGACACCCTCTATTAACCGTCAGGTTACAAAGTAGGTGTCAGACATCCTTGTGCAAGCACAAAGGACCATCTACATCAGGTCATAACGCCAGATCAGGACGCGCCGAAGCGCATTCTTCATTCGGTACTTTTAAGACTAGTGTCCCGAGCTAGTTGTCCCGTGGACACGTATAGTCCACTACCTATTATCCAGATAGGTTACTAATATTATAAAGAGGAAACCTTTTTATTTTTGTATGTATGTATGTATGTATGTATGTATGTATTTATTAAACTACTGGACCGATTTAAAGAATTCTTTCACCATTAGAATGCTACAGAAGCGCTGAGTAACATAGGCTAAATTTAAAAAAAATATATAAAATACTTACTAAAAACGACAATTTAATTTTCCAATACAAAATGATTTGTTTGTTTTGTTGTCATGGAAACCATTGATATATATTTAATTTAATGATGGAAATTGTCAAAGCGGTACGAAGTCCGCCGAGTAGGCCGAGTCAGCTAGTTATACTATTAAAAACAAACTTGTAAAAAAAACCAAGTCTCGCAACCCAGTTCTTCTACCGTAAAAAGTTATGAGATCCATGTAATACCAAGTTCTCACTATTAAAAATCTATCTATCTCAACGACGTGGTTGATGTACTTAAATATACAAATTTACTTCTTTATGCTGACGACCTAAAATTATATGCAGAAGTCAGTGACGAGGCGGATAGTGAACGAATACAAGACGATGTTAATGCCTTACTTAAGTGGAGTAACGAGAATGATTTGGGATTTAACTGTGCTAAGTGCTATGTTATGACATTAACTGCAAATGTAACCTTGTAATCCTATACATTTATATGGGATTACAAAGTTATTTATACAGTTAGTGTATCTAAAAAACTGGACCGAAATTTCAAAATATTTTAGTTGTTCCTTGATATATACACTAAACACTCATCGTATTCTAAATTTAAAGCTTCTATGTCTGCTAAAAGCACAGAATATTGCCCTAGAAGTGCCTAGAGTTTTGATGATCGGTCAGTCAGTGAGTGACAAAATTAAAAAAACTTTGACTAGTTATAATTCTTAAACTACTGGTTCAAATTGAATGAAATTTGAAATATACCGTGTTTATACAATGCCTGCTTGGTTACTGAAAATTCAGGCTTCTAGTTTTATCCACAACGAAGTTATATGGGGTCGAAAATGGCCTGAACTGTTTCGAGAAAAGGATGGTACGGCCGTGCCGCTTTTTTGCTCGACTTGGCGGGGGCACTGCCGTGCCCCCAGATAAAAGTGCGCCGCGCCGTCGTCCGTAGGTCATGAGTGTCAAACTGTCAAATAGGTTTCTGCAGCGAGCGGAGCGGCGGCGTTGTAGTAGTGTGCGTGTCACGCACACTACATCGATAAATCTATTCAAGCAGCGCGCGACAAAACCAAGTCTTAGAAAAAGTCACATAAACTTATTTCTCGTCGGTCAATATTAAAAAAAAAACAACTATTTTGTAAATAAAACGTTTTTTATTTAGTTTTTTGTGTCTAACTTTTGAAAGCTTTGTGTTCAGCAGTTTAACGTTTAGTAGGTACTATAACGTGCTACATTCAAATTACTTCACATATTCATAAAGAGCCTCATAAGCTAAATTGTTTACAAAATAATTAAGCAGTCTTTAATTAGGAGCAGCAAAATTAACATAAACTGCTATGTACACAGGCCTCATTAAAACCTGCGAAACAAACAAACAAACTATTAATAATACAAAACAATATTAACCACTTATTAATATTCACAAGAATTTCATCTACACTCCAAGTGAAATAGAAAATAGTTTAGAACACTGAACAACACTACAATCAAATAGTCCAAAAGGCTTGAATGTATAATATTTGAGTTCACGTAACCCGGCATCAGCATCTCTTTGGCAATGAAGTACTTTTGAACTAAATCAATTTAAACTTTTGGTTTTTACACACCGTCAACATGAAGAGAATAGCGAACGCTAGCTTCAGCCCGTGGAACATGAGCATCACTTCACCACACACCAAATGTATTCCAAGCGCAGAAATATGTTTCGTAAATGAGAAATCAGAACACTCCCACCGCCGAGGGTATGGTAAGGATGATGGAGAAGAAAAGGGAATTCGACCTTGCGAATAAAAAGAAAAAAGAAAACAATTCTTCAAAATCCCAATCCAATTCCAAAAAAAACTCCAAACGAAAGAAACCAACGTCTCAATCTATCATCTGACAAATTTGAAAACTTCATCCATAGGCTAAACATCAGTAAAAAAAATTTTTTTTGAAGAATTGAATTTCCATTTGTCTGTCTAGTCTAGAGTCAATTATTTCTGATAACAAACAATTAAAATAAAACATTTAAATTGATTAAATCTTAATTAATTTGATTAGAATATATAAAAGATATTAAAAAAATACTTATCAGTTAGAACAGAATTAGACCTAAGTAGGATATAAGTATATATAGGTGAGTTTCTGAACGACGATGAATAAAGTATTGAAAACTAATTGGTTATAGTTTGGTATTTAGTAAGGAATAAATAATAATATAGACGGAGCGTCTAATCAGTGACAACAATGTATTTTCAAAAAACTAAATAGACAACAATGACATTTATAATAATAAGTATAGTAGTGTTTATATTCAGCCTGCGTTCACATCTTCAACATAAAGAAGACTGATGATGTAGAAGGTTGAAAGACGAGCCTGGAGTTTGCTATAACGATGGTGAAGTGAGGATAAAAAGATGTGTTAAGAAGGTAATAAATTTGGGTATTTATAATTAATCTGTGGTTAACGAAGCTGGTTTCACAATTACTAACCCTAGTTAACATATACTATGACAAAATAATATGTATTGTGAAATTGTTTGTTTACCCTAATAAATAAAAAAAAAAATAAAAAAAAAATAAAAAAAATAAAATTATGTAAGATCTGTATTGTGTAAGTATTTATTTTATATATATATTTTTTTTTTTTTTTATTTTTATTTTATATTTTATATATTGTACTTAATGAAAGCCTACACAAGCCGCTGAAGGAATATTTTTATGATTTACAATCGAAATGGACCTAGAAAGAAACATATATTTAAAAAATATATAATTAACCTGGTATCTACTTTAGCGACATATTTTAGGTATGCTATTTTTGCCGTAGGTAGGTAGTTCTAACGTATAAATGATTTATTGTTTTCTAAAGTTTACACGAACACACATATTTCAATAAATCAACTTTTACGGTAGTGTTCCGCTTTACGCAAAAAGAGTTTGTCATAGCTTTTGGTCTCACTACTATTTTACCACTACATCAGATTCGACAAACCTCAAATACTCGCTAGAGAGCAACGATTTATCCCTAGGTTAATGATACGCAAGGTTCTTGAAATAAAAAAAAACATCCTAATTTTAATAGAAAAGATGGTTGGAATATACCACCGGCCTGAGATCCCATCATACAAGCTATTAAATCCCAGCCCCAACACCATACTGCCATACCAAAAATACGAGTACGATAAGCTCTTCTTGCGTAAAACGGATAGCACCCGATTAAATTGGAATGAGGGTATGCAAGTTACCAATTAATTATGAGACGACCAACACCTTAGTCTCCCTATGGCCACGGACCCTGCAGTGTTCGAAACGTCAGGATAAAAATATAATAATAAAATCAATGTGTAAAATAAACGCGAGTTGATCTGTAAAAGTTGATTTTGTAAATTAAAATGATTATTAAATAAAATAATAGATACGTAAAGATTATTTTTTTAATTAAATCTGGCGCTACATAATATCTTGTGATAATATCATTCTTTTTGTTTTCCCATTTTAGCTAAAACAATATTTGTATACTTGCCTCTAACGATAATTATCATAAACTTAAAAAAATAGGCTTGAACACTATGCATCTCGTGAAGAAATTTGAGCAAAAAAGAAACAAATCCACTGAAATTTTATTTGCTTTTATTATTCACCGGAGCAGAGTCCATGCGCACACGTTGAATACCTACCAAAGTTTAAAAGGGAAGAGAATTATTGCATAGACAAAACATAATACCAAAACGTCAAACTCCTTGCCCTCGTCAACGAGTGTAGTGCATAGGACTCAATCATCTCAGCCAAAAGACGTCCACTGCTGGACAAAGGCCTCCCCCAAGGATCTCCACAACGACCGGTTTTGTGCTGCTCGCATCCAGCGGCTTCCCGCGACCTTCACCAGATCGTCGGTCCACCTTGTTGGAGGCCTGCCCACACTGCGCTTTCCGGTACGCGGTCGCCACTCGAGGACTGCTCCGCCCCAGCGGCCATCAGTCCTGCGAGCAATGTGCCCTGCCCACTGCCACTTGAGCTTAGCAATTCTTCGGGCTATGTCGGTAACCTTTGTTCTTCTGCGGATCTCCTCATTTCTGATTCGATCTCGCAGAGAAACCCCGAGCATAGCCCTCTCTATTGCTCTTTGAGTGACCTTGAGCCTTCTGATAAGGCCCATAGTGAGCGACCACGTCTCAGTCCCGTATGTCATCACTGGCAACACACACTGGTCAAAGACTTTCGTCTTGAGACACTGCGGTATATCGGACGAAAAGATATTTCGTAGCTTACCGAACGCTGCCCATCCTAATTGGATTCGACGATTGACCTCTTTGCTGAGGTTGGACCTACCTAGCTGGACCGTTTGTCCCAGGTAAACATAATCGTCCACAACTTCAAGGGCAGAGTCCCCAACCTTCAGAGGAGTGGGTACGACACGTGAGTTTGACATAACTTTCGTCTTCTCCATGTTCATTTTAAGACCCACTTGTTGAGAGACTCTGTTGAGGTCAACGAGCATTGTGCCGAGGTCTTCCAAGGTCTCAGCCATGACCACTATATCGTCAGCAAATCGAAGGTGAGTGATGTATACGCCGTTGACGTTGATGCCGAGTCCTTTCCAGTCCAGAAGCTTGAAAGCATCTTCCAGTGCAGCAGTGAACAGTTTCGGAGATATGACATCTCCCTGTCTCACTCCTCGCTGCAACTGAATAGGTTTCGAGCTCTGGTCCTGAAGACGGACTGACATTGTGGCGTTTTCATACAAACACTTCAACACTTCGATGTACCGGTAGTCAATTTGGCACCGCTGGAGAGACTGTAGCACGGCCCATGTTTCAATCGAATCGAAGGCTTTTTCATAGTCCACAAACGCTAAGCAAAGAGGCTGGTTATACTCTTCGGTCTTCTGTATAACCTGCCGCAGCGTATGTATGTGGTCTATGGTGCTGAAGCCTTTTCGGAAACCGGCTTGTTCGATAGGCTGGAAGTCATCAAACCTGCGTGCGAGACGATTCGTTATGACCCTCGAAAACAGCTTGTAGACGTGGCTTAGAAGTGAGATGGGCCTGTAGTTCTTCAGCAGGGTTTTGTCGCCCTTTTTGAAGAACAGTACCACCATACCTTCGTGCCACGTTTCTGGCGTTCTGCCCCCTAGTACGACGGAATTAAATAGCTTCTGAAGAGCTACGAGTACCGGTCTTCCGCCTGCTTTCAGAAGCTCGGCCGTAATTCCGTCAGCACCTGGTGCCCTGCCGTTCTTGAGCTGTTTGAGAGCCATACTAATCTCGTACAGGCTGATGTCCGGGATGTCTTCGGTATAGTGTCGGGTTAACTTAGCTCTAGGGTCTTTAGCTAAGCTTTGTACAGGTGGCCGTGTGGATGTGTAAAGCTGTCCATAGAACTTCTCGACCTCTCCTATAACATCGGACCTGGTCGTGACAGTTCTGCCGTCATCGGTTTTCAGCGTCGTCAGTTGGCACTGCCCAATACCCAGATCTCTTGCGAACACTTTTGAGCCTTTGTTCCGCTCAATGGCCTCTTTAATACGGTCAGTATTAAATCGGCGCGTGTCGCGAGTCATAGACTTCGAGATCTGCCTATTTAGCCGCCGAAACTGAGACGCATCACCTGAGGAAAGCAGAACCATTGCGCGCCGCTCTTCCATTAGTTTTTGGGTATGGTCTGAGAACTTTTTGGTTCCTTTTGCACGGTGGGTTTTAAAAAACTTGGACCCAACCGTTTGGACAGTTTCCACGAACCTGTTGCTGTATTCGTCCACATTTTCGCAATCATTTAGGCACTCGAAGCGATTCTGCAATTCGAGCTGAAAGCTTTCGGGGTTTTGGATTTGGATGGGTGCAGGACGGAGCGTAGACCTTATTAATCGACGTCTTTCCAGCTTGACGTTGATATTCAATGTGCCTCTTACCAACCGGTGATCGCTGCCAGTTTTAAACGCATTGATCACAGTGACATCATTGAATATTTGCTTCCTCGTCGACATAATAAAGTCAATCTCGTTTTTTGTTGCACCATCGGGACTCATCCAGGTCCACCTGCGGTGTTCAGCCTTCCTGAAAAAGGAATTCATCATAAAGAGTCCCTCCTTTTCCAGAAATTCCGCCAGCAGTTGGCCCCGGGAGTTCCGATTACCAACACCAAATCGTCCCACTCTCATCTCATCACCGCTTCGTTTGCCCAGCTTTGCGTTAAAATCTCCCATGACAACGGTGTAATGAGTTTTGGAGGCTTGTATGGCTCTAGAGATGTCCTCATACATAGCCTCCACCTCATCGTCAGGGTGTGTCGTAGTAGGAGCATAAACCTGTATGACCTTCAGCGAATACCGTTTGGTTATTCTGAGTATAAGGTACGCTACCCTAGGAGACACACTCCCGGTCTCGACAACGTTGTTCACGAGGGACTTGTGGACGATGAACCCGACACCACCTTGGGACAGTTGTTCGCCCTCCCGGAAATAGAGCAAGTTACCAGACTTGAGGATTATCGAGTCCTCCCCCTCTCTTCGGACTTCAGATAATCCAACTATGTCCCACCGTATCTTGCTCAATTCTTCCTCCAGTTCGTAAATCTTCTCGTCAGTCCGCAGTGTGCGCGTGTTAAATGTTGCCAGGGCCAAAGTTCGTTGTTGGCGGTAGCCAGGTCTCTGCCGGAGATTCTTAGCACCCCCTGCCCCGTCGCTGCCTTGGCCGCTACCGTAGCTAGGGCGAGCGGGGCCGCCGGGGACTAGGGGCCGGTTTTTGCTGGTGTGCATTTCATTAGGGGGTATATTTGCCGTAATCGCCACGCTTGGCAGGCGGGTTGGCGATCGCAGTAGGTTGAGGGTAACCTCAGAGAGATGCTGCTGCCCATCCTCTGGAATGGTCCCTTAGTCGGCTTTTACGACACCCACGGGAAGAGATAGGGGTGGTGCTATTCTTTATCCCCGGCACCACACAGGGATAGGACTCAATATAACAAACCAAATGAACTTAAACTTGAGGGGTTTACTAGAAGTCAAAAAAAGAGTTCTACTATCTACATCCCGGTTCCATCATCAGGCCCTCGTCACCAACTGTGATGCATAGGACTCAATAAAACTAACATATTAAAAATAAGAACTAAACTAAAAAAATAAAATAAAAAACTTCTAATTAGTAAAGAAATACTTATACTATAGGTATCCAAACTTCTAGTCCCCTCTGAAGTTGGCGCGATTCGCGTCGCAGTAGTAAAAAATAGGCGTCAGTAGGGCGAAGGCGGGGACGAGCGGTAGAGCCTGACTGTACCTACAGCTGCGCAACGAAGCAACTTCAGAGTGGACTAAAGTTTGGCGCGATCTATACCTACGCTTTTTTATGCGGCGCAGAGTACACGCGTTTCAAAGAGACGCGACCCCACTCTAAGGCCTCGAGGGCGACTGAATTTTCATGCGCGGCAATTTCTAATCTTAATCTTTTCAATTCTTAATCGATACATCTTTTCAGCGGAATTCCGTCAAAAGACATACCTTCAAAAATATTAGAACATTACATTTGGTGGAGTAAGCCTGACAATTGTATGAACATTCATATTATATATAAATATTGCCAAACGAAACCATAGCGCGATGTAGGAAAGCGACTCACAGCGCCATCTATCGTCGGAGTCCATACATCATTGATTAGAAACAATGATGCGATGGGGCTTAGAAACTAAGCTTGATAGCGAATGGAATAATAGTACCTAATTGGATTTCGGATTTTCGATTTTCCGGGTTGTGGGGGTACCCGTGTAGGGAGAAGTGCCCAGGTACACGTCTATACCTGGTATAGAACGCGTGTGAACCGGGTCGTCATACCCTCGTTCAACTCGTACTCGAACGATGTCTTGGCCTAAACGAGTGTATGTTAAGAGTATTCTATAGTGGCATTTAGAAGATCGTGCGTGGCGCTTGCCCCTTTAAAGCTTGGTCCAAACAGACTGACTATTGCATGACTGTGCTGCTTAGTGACAAATATCTTAATAAGTACTTACGATTCTTCTGCCAATTGAAATTGTGCTGTATCTCGTGGCGCATGCCCCTCCACAGCTTGGTGACTATCAAGCAGTAGGCGAAGGACATGACGAAGAACGGAACCAGCAGCAGCCCCACGTCCAAGCCCAGGTTGAAAGCTCTCTCCAGCTCCAAGCTGCTCCACACCTCGCGGCATTTGAATACTGTAAATAAGGTAAAGTAAATAAGGTTAGGTTTAACGACCTCCGTAGCCGAGTGACTTTTCCTAAGTGGGGCGACGCGACGCTAACTATGAATAGAATAGAATAGAATAGAATAATTGTTTATTGTTCACTGTGTACATATAAGGTCTTATGAGTCTTGAGGTCCAGGGTTCGATTCCCGATCGGGTCAACGTCGAAAACAAACTTTTCGATATTGCGTCAGGTCTGGGCGGTTGCGGAGTGGCTGATTTCCAAAATACGAGTGCTTTTTAGCTACATACTTTGCTTTTTTATATTTTTTATGTTCTATTGAACGCAAATTTTGTTGCGAACAAATTACAATTTGAGAATCCGGATTCGAAGCTTCGAACCCGCACAGGGTATACTCTTCCAACTATGTTATCATGCGTGGCTAAAGTAAAGCAATTATTAGCATAGGCTAATGTGGTACAGTATGTGGGACAGTATATACTGACCATTTCATTTAAATCAACTAATTAGTTAGAAAGAATTAATGCTTTGAAGTTTGGGAGAGATATCGTAATGGAAAATGGTTTTTAACATTTTTATTCAACAAAATCCACTGATCAAGTACAAAATAAAACCATAGCTTACAAACTTAACTTGTTTGTTTCGGGTCTGGGTGTTTCCTATGTATAATAAGTATGTATTTAAGTATATTAAGTATGTTTATCCGTTGTCTAGTTAACCATTTTATCGAGTTTCTTGTTGGGGCTAGATGATTGGTGTGCGTGTGGGAAACATTTATATATTTATTTATTTATTTAACTTAAATCTAATTACGGATTCACATTGACAGTTATAAACCCATACTATAGGCAAAATAAAGTTATATATGTATGCTATCTAAATCAGAGAGTGCGGTCACAGAAATAGTCACTTTCCTAAAATAAATTAATAAAAAATCACGTTGCAAACGGCGCGTGATAGTGAAAAATAAAGTTAGATAAATAGCCTACTTCAATATCAATTTAAATTTATTTGCATCCAAATGTTACGTAGTTGTTAATGTTTTAAAATTATTGACACATTTTGGGACCCAGTTGGGCATAGTAATTAAGAAGAGAGGATGACGCCATTTATACATAAAATATAAGAAATATCTTATTAGATTCAATACGTGTACCAGATAGGTGTGATCATAATAAAAACACACAAAGTGTATCCGATCTTGTATTTAGGGTTACTTAGACGTAATTATTAATGTTCAAATAATTTTTAACGCAAATTTTGTTGCGTACAAAATACAAAAACACAAATGTTGAAAAAATATATATGAACATTTATAAATAGCTTGCTTACTTCTCAACTGATCTTTAATATTTGTAAAAATATTATGATCGGATGTTAGTGACGGTAGTTGTTGACATTGAATGGGCGCCTTTGGCTTTCAAAGTGAAAAGTGTTAAATAATTTCGGCGGGCTAGTTAGAACCACGATAGCTCAATTGGAAGAGCACCTGACCCGGAATGTCAGAAGGGTGCAGGTTCAAATCCTGCTCGTGGAAATTTTTTCAACATTTGTGCTTTCGTAATTATTAACTTTTATTTGTCGTGCAATTGTTAATTAAATAAATATATGAGTGACGACATTCGCGTCAGGCGCGCATTACCAAGCAGCATCAGTGATCATAAACCTATATCTATACTATTAATAAAGAGGTAACGTTCATGATTTTGTTTGTTTGTTTGTATGTCGGGGGTTAACGCGCCCGGTCTGCGAGCGATGAGGTTAAGCAACTTTCGCAAAGGCCGGTCATCGGATGGGTAACCAAATATTTATCATCTCGAGTTCCTCCGTGCTTCGGAAGGCACGTAAAGCCGTTGGTCCCGGCTGCATTAGCAGGTCGTTAACAACCACCAATCCGCACTAGACCCGCGTGGTGGTCTATGGCCCGTTCTCCCTATCCATCCATAGGGAAGGCTCGTGCCCCAGCAGTGGGGACATAAAAAATGAGCTGATGATGATGATGATGTCAGGGCTAATCTCTGGAGTTCCAGAGATAGAGAGAGAGAGAAAACGAGAATTTGAGAACTAATAGTTATTAGTTCTCAAATTCTCGTTTTCGTTAACGTGATTTATTGGAGAATGAAACTCTCATTAGGCACTCTGTTATATCGGTCAGTCAACAATGACGTATCAAGCTCGCCGTGAATGGTAAGGTACGGTTCTGTTACGTTGTTCGCGCCGGTCAATCTCCAGTCCAGCATTAGATGATAGATTTCAGCGAAAAAGTTTCATTCGCCATCCGATCACGTTAATAAAAACTCAAATTTGTACGGAAAAATGTTAACTCTTGTCGTATGCCACCAGGAGGCGCTGCTTCAATGCCATACTATTTTTTTTTCATTTTCAATTTCGAATGAATACGGATAATAAACTGTAGGAAAGCCTGTGGTAGGTACAATGCCACATCGAGGAAGGCCAAAGGGAAGATCTTCCTCCGAGCTGGGTGGTATAGCTCGGGGACCGAGGTCCAACGGATGTTAGTTGAAGGTGCTATATATAGCGAAGGAGACGGTGAAACTTCGCTACCGCGATGCAGGCTTCCCATACTATTTCATCGTCGTAGTATGGCAACGTCGTTGGTATGCGTTTGTGGCGCCATCTGTTGACACGGTTGAGAAGGAATTTGCTCCGTGTCGAATAATGTGCGGCGTATGCGGTAGGTGGCGCCGCCACAAAAACAAAACTTACATTAGGCACCCTGTTTGGTTCATCTCCCACGCTAGGAGCCAAACTTTGTTGTGTAGGACAACTCCACATTCTCTGAATATGCATTGCTTTGCAACTCAGTCCAAGCGCGTAACCTAATAATATAAACTAATTTGTTGTTTACAAAGTTACCTACGTTCTAAAGCAGATTTTATTAGAATTCATAGAAATGGAGAAAAGCCGTTGAGAACCATTTTACATTTCGGTGTCACATACATGCTTCCAAGCTCTCAATTCCTTCAAACCAAAGAGCAAATTTTAATTAAGCTTGATATGTAGTTTGTAGAAAATATTTAAATAAAATATACTTTTTATAAAAGAAACTTTTATTTATACTTCAATGTTACATGTGTAAATATTTCAAAATCGTAATATAAGTGAATATTCGTAACTATACATAGTATACGTTGCACCACGAAACAGATATGAAGCTGATGTTGCGCCTGTAAAATTCAGCTTGCAATATGCAGTTTCCAGTTTGCTTTAAGAACATTTTCAGTGCTAACGGTTTCAGGGGCCGAAACGTCCAGCTTAAAATAGAGGTGTCAATGGACGTAAATAGCGACACAATAATTTTAACTATTTGGCGTCGTGGAACCACGTTCCGACTTTTTCGAAGGTAAACGCGCAATATACGTCTTTTATAGAGCGCGTGAACTGTGGACCACCTTGCATCGGTCTTAAACTCATAGATTTACACCGCCTTTGTGGTTAGTGGTTAATAGCACCGGCTTAGACCCAGAGGTCCCGGGTTCAATTCTCAGCGGGGAGCACATGTTTGTGGACTCGGTTTAATAGGGCTTGTTTGTCTGCCTGGCTAGCTACCACCATAATCTAGATATGTCGTCATAACATCAATGTTTGTAGCATTGTTGTGTTCCGGCAGCTAGAGATAAGATAGCCAGTGCCTCTGTAGTTGAGGATTCAGGGTGAAGTGCGCTTCCACCTTCGGCCTTATCATCACTTAACATCAGGTGAGATGAAGGGCAAGTGCAAGCCCGTAAGATCTATTCTAATATTATAAAGAGGAAACCTTTGTATTTTTGTATGTATGTATGTTTGCAACGAATAAACTCAAAGACCACTGGACCGATTTTAAAAATTATTTCACCATTAGAATGCTACATTAGCGCTAAGTAACATAGGCTATATTAAAAAAAAATACTAAAAACGACAATTTAATTTTTTAATACAAAATGATTTGTTTGTTTTGTTGTCATGGAAGCCATTGATATATGTTTAACTCAATGATGGAAACTGTCATAACGGTATCAATTTAATAAAAAACTCTTTTATTAAACTTCGATTAGAGAAGTAATGTTTTTACGATTTTTTATTTTATTTTTGCGTTCACAATGCTGTATTTCTATAAATAATATTTATTTATATATAAATAATATTTCTATTTAAAAGTACTTTCTCTATAGAAAGTAATAAATTACACTTGAAAAAAGAAACAGCTGTCCCAGAGACAAAATTTATCTAACTAAAATTAATTTAATTAGTTAGCCTAAAATAAGATGTTAGAAAAACGTTTCATTTTGAGATTAACTTTAATTCAATTTATTGAGGTAAAGTCTCTGAGCTGAGAGAGCTCTAAGCTAGACTCAAGTTGCCGAAAAGGAATAAAGCTTAGTTTTTTGTCAAACTCAAGTGAATAAAACTCAATTCAGAATACCTACGGAGTCGATGAGAGCCTTTTCAACTTAAGTTTATACTTATTCTTTTAGAATGTCGCCCAAAGTATCTAAAATGTTTTCTTCATAAACGGACCTGTTTATAAAATCTCCAGTTTCAATCTACAGTGATTCTTTTTAAGTCTGGGTTATCAACGATAGATGTATCAATTTTAAGTGTAAGGGTAAAGTCGGAAAGAAATTTGCAAAACACTTTAACACAGAATAACTTACCTTTAGAACAGATACATTGACTTGCTTGAGAATGTGCAGCGAAGAGTTACAAAAATACCAAGACAACTTACGAACATGTAGTATGAGTTTCCAGCTGACTCCAACTTTCCGAAATGTATCTTTGCCATTGACCGAACACCTTCAACTTCTTGGCCTGAAGTTGTCGTCCACTCTGAATTTTGGCGAGTACATCGGGTCCATAGCAAAAAATGCTGCTAAAAAACTAGGCGTCCTCTCAAAGGCTAGGCGGTACTTCTCACAGGATCAACTGCTTATGTTATACAAAGCACAGATTCGTCCTTGCATGGAGTACTGCAGTCACCTTTGGGATGGTTCTGCTAAGTATCAGCTGGCTACTTTGGACGCGATTGAAAACCGGGCCAGGAGACTCATAGGTGACTCAACATTGGCTACAGCTGAACTTCAGAGCCTCAGTCACCGTCGCAGAGTTGCTGGTCTATCGGTGTTTTATAGAATACATTTTGGAGAGTGTGCGAGTGAACTACACGATCTCGTTCCCCCAGCCCCCTTCCACCATCGGGGTACTAGACGCAGGTTAGCCTACCATCCGTACGTTGTAGACATACCACCTGTCCGTACCAAGCGGTTTGCTAACTCTTTTCCTTTGCGAACGGCCAAGGAGTGGAATGCGCTACCTGGTCACGTGTTCCCTGTTCACTACGACCTGGGTCTCTTCAAAGCAAGAGTGAATAGGCATTTCCTGTCTAAGCATGTATCACCTTAGGCCACATCCCGCTCACCAAAAGGCAGGTTGGTGGCCAAATGATTAGACAGTTTTCTTTAAAAAAAAAAAAAAAAATGAGGAAAGGTTAAAGTCCCTAAAACTTACCAGCCTAATGGATAAAGGGGGACGGGGAGATATGATAGAAACTTTCAAAGCTCCTGAGCCGTTCGTGGCACTTGCACCAAGTACCTACCATCAACAAGGCCTTAAAAGATTACATCAAAAACAGGCACGGCATCGAATGGAAGGAGAAGCCGGGTATGAAACACTCCAAAATCCTTCGTAGGTGAATACGCCTTAGGACGGAGTATGTTCATATGCGGAGGCAGTAGAAGGCAGGCCCGATTAACCATCGGTGCCTTGACAGGGCACTATGCCACATAACAAATGCTGCACAGAATGCATCTGTCAACAAGTAGCTTGTGTAGGGCATGTGGAGAGGAAACGGAGTCAATGCAGCACCTACTGTGTGAATGCGACTCTCTGGCTAGAAAAATAATGGGACTCCTGGGGTCGGCTTATCCGAAACCGGAGGACTTCAGGCTCTTCGCTCTTAAGGACGTGGCCAAACTTATGGCATCTATCTTTACAAAGGAAGAAGAGTAAAAGGACGGGGTTGCACAAAAGATCCCGATGAGGCGAAGTGCTACTGCAAGAGAGAAACCTCAGCAGGCCCCACTAAGATAAGATAAGATAAGAACTTTCAAAGCTTACTGGTCACTATGGCATACAGAGCTTTGAAAGGATGTTGACAAGCACAAAAATCCACATTTGAGAGGACACAGTCGTAAACTCACTGAAACAATTTCCCACAACACCCACATAAGCACTTTTTGAGCGACAGATTAGCTGATGCCTGGAATAAACTGCCTGAAGAAATTTTAACAGCACGAAGTGTCAACCAGTTTAAGAATATACTAGACCTATATAGGTTTAATTAAAGTTGAGTTTACATTGGATACAGGCAACTATCAGTTGTTCCAACTGCCTGCCTGAATTAACTATGGTAATAATAAAAATAATGAACAACCGTAAGGTCGTGGGGTGGGCCGACATATAAAACCAATGAAGATTTCATAAGTAGGTAATATAATTACTAACAAAATAATATATATCTTACATAGGTCGCCGCAGCTTATATATGAAGCTACATAAGAGCTCGAGCGCACGAATACCAGACACAATAGAATTTTAATTGTTATCGGCCACCTGGTGGTTGATCGACGCTCAAGGGGATAAACAAAACGATAGCGCGATTCAGATGACAGACAGCCCTACGCCATCTCTTGACATTAGTTGGTAATAGTTAAAAGTATAAAAATGCTATGGTGACGTTTAAACATTCCGCCATGGACAGAATGCCATATGTCCATCAAAAACCCATAATGACATAGTGCTAGAATAGTAAAACTGTTGCGTTGATATAACCTTAAAATAAACATAAACTTGTGACCATAACTATAGAATTAGCAAACAAGAAACATTTAAACATACACTCAAAAATATAACTTTAAATAGTTACGGGCAAAATAACAAACGCACAGTTCTCTTAATTACATGTTCCTTGCGCACGACACTAAACACGCGTGTAATTTAAGAATTAATAAATACGCAGGTGCCGTACTATAAGTACGTACGTGCCGTACTATAAGTACCTGCGCCAGTACTCGAAAATGGTCATGCAACGCTCTACTGGGATCGCTCTATAATTATCACCATACCTCATGATGAGAACCTCGTGAAAGCCGAGAAGGACAAGCTCAGTAAGTACATTGACTTGGCTTACGAGGTTACCGCCATGTGGGATGTGGATTCAACCATTATTGTACCGATAGTTTCGGCAAACGGTCTTTTAGCCAAGAGCCTCGATCAACACCTAAAGAGACTCTCGCTGAAAGGTTGGGTCAAGGGTCAGATACAAAAGGCAGTACTCTTTGACACGGCACGTATTGTCAGGAGGTTCGTCACTCTGCAGCCCTAACCACCGATAGCTTGGGTCTATCCCCGCTACTAGTGGCAACGTAGGTTATTTTTTTTATAATATTTTATATTTTAAATATGTTTTTATATAAAATATTGTAAAAAAAATCTTAAGATGTATATTTAATAAAGAAAATTATAATAAAATAAAAAGTGCCTGTTCGATTCAGTACTTGCTTTGACAAAGTATTGAAGTGTACAGTATCTTTTGATGCTGACACCACCTTTAAGATTGGTATGTAAACATTATTATTATTTTAACATTTATCTATAACTGTTAAAATGATGAAAGAGATCAAAAACTTCTCGCTCTTTGCTCGCACAGGCGTAACGACGCCGCTTAGGAACCTTATACCTTATTTATAACCTTTATTTCAGAACCTTTAACGTTTCGGTATCCCATACAATCTTCGAAGTTCAATATTTTTCAAAGCAATAAGCTGATTGAAATAAAATGAGCTTTAAGGAAAATACAGAGATTAAGTGAGTTTGTAAACAAACAAAACATTTCGAAAATAAACAACAAGATTTCGTGCTAAGCACCATTGAGTTAAACTAATAGGTATATATCAATGCTGAGCACGATCTTGTCAAGAGACGTGGCTCAAGCTGGATGTGAATAGCCGTGGATTATGCTCAGTGCTCACTTGGAGAGGCGTTGTACTGCAGTGGACTAATATGGACTGATTGAGTGATGATTATGGTGGTGGCGGTGGTGGTGGTGATGATGATAATGATAATAATGATGACGATGATTTCGAAACATAATGAGCACCGCCTTCTAGAGGAGGCGGGACAGATAACAGTATATGTAATAAATAGTCCAAAACCTATAGAGGAATAAATCAAATTTTAAATCGAATAAATGCGGCCTCATCGCTGCTGTAGGTAAAGTCATCGGTAGGATCGAGTTGCAATCGCGTCAATGCGTTATCTGTAACCTGACGCGCTAACCGCATTTATGGTCTAGTGGTTAGATAGTCTCAGACCCAGAGGCCCCGGGGTCGATTACCAAAGTGGAGTACAAATACTAGGTTTGGTTGGTAGTAAGGCTTGTCACACCATCTTATCATTTTAAGTACTTTCGAAATCAAATTTACGACACGAGACCAATTAATATACAATCAATGTATTTAAATAAAATTGATTGTGTACAAATGAGATAAGTAATCCGCAACTAGCGTAATATTATGTTAGCAGCGGAAGGCGATTAATTAGTACAGGATGTGTATAAAGATGTTGTTATAATCTAAATAACATTGTTGTTTATCACGCTACGAATTAAGTACACGATTTCTTTTTAAATTATCATCACTATCAGGCCCTCTCGGTCCACTGCTGGGCATAGGGCTCTATTTGCATATGGCATTCGCCTTGATCCTGCGCTAGTCTGGGCTAGTCTATAAATATTGAGTACTCAGCTATTCTTGAAAATCAAATGACTTCTTTTTCATACCAATATCTAAAAAAATACGCATTTGCAATTATTGTAAGTTTGTATTCGCACACAAAATTCATAAACTTTTTACTAATTATTTTAATCCAAAACGACAGACAAGCATTCTAAAGATATTCTGTCTAAAGATAGACTGTCAAACTGTACAATAGTACAATAGTGTCTTTGTTAATCCTGCAATTGTATGTAATTTAAAAGGAATTTGTGCCTAATTGAAACGAAGTATAAACTGAAGAATAATTCTACTTGAGAAATATTTAGAGCTATTAACTAATACCTACCTACTACGTTGCAATGTCAACTCCTTTACTAAACATGGTGACGTACACAATTTCAATACTAGAAATAATACAAAAATTGTAATGCCACTGTTCAGGTTACAAAAGGTTCTTGGTTCTTTCTTGGGGCAAGGTATACACTATTACAATAAAATACCAAGTACTGTACTAGATTTACCTTTAGATAAGTTTAAAAAACATGTGAAATCTTTATTACCTACTCATAAAAGGTTATTATACAGTCAAAGAATATTTAGATGATAAAACAGCCTGGTTATAATAAAAACACATTATACTCTATTTGAATCATCATAATAAAATTAATTTATATAATTTTTAATAATAATAATAATAATAATAATAACTCTTTATTTGCATAAAACATGGTACACAGAGATGGTTAACAATAAGATAATCCTCATGCCTAGCGATATAAAATTGCATGCAAATATTTATTGTGTAAATTAACTTATTTTTCTACTAGTTCTCTCACATCATAAAAGTTGTTTTCTAATAACCATTTATATAATTTATTTTTAAATAAAATGAAATTTAATTGCTTTATGTCATCTGGAATCTTATTGTAGATCCTAACACACATAACAAGACAACTTCTGCTATATTTATCAGAATTGGGAACATCATTAAGAACCAACCTATTAGGATTCCTTTTTAATCTAGAATTTACGTCACATGCCTTCTTGAATAATTCTGTATTCTTTTTTACGAAAGTGCAAATTTCTAAAATATACAATGATGGTAGTGTTAATAAGCCAAGGTCTCTAAATAAAGGTTTGCAAGACTGGTCTGGTGGGATTCCACAGATAGCTCTCACACATTTCTTTTGTTTCTTTATACTTATATGATAGCCTTTAACAACAGTGTCCTACAGATAACAAACAGCGTTGCGTTAAATAGATCACTAAGTTTTTATTTAGAGTATCTTGAGTGTGTCATGCTCTCTTTACTGTCTCTGCGGTGGTGGCGAGTGCGTCGGGTCGTTACGTTCCCTAAAATATGGTTGAGCGAAGCGATGGCTGATTCATATGTCATACTCGTGAACGGGTGCCGCCTGTGGAGGCTGGTCTGCTCACGCATACTTATCTTATTTTTAGTATTATTCACTATAATTGACTTTGTTTTTCTTAAACAATTTTTGACTTTTACTATAGTACTGTAGTGGTACTATATGACATTGTGGAAATTGTAACTTTTACCTGATGTAAATTTGTTAACGTATATTTTTTATTTTGTGTTTTTTTTACATTCTGTGGTTGTCTTCTATATTTGGACACTTGCTGAGTTTCTTGCCGGTTCTTCTCAGTAGGTACAAGATCTCCCGCCCACTAGACTTACGAATCGATGGCATAGTTACATTCATAAGAGCTACTTGTAGCCTAAACTGAATAAATGATTTTGAATTTTGAATTTTGAATTTTACCTATCTAGAAGCTATTTGTAGTTCAAGAAGAGCCAAACTGCAATTTGACGTGCAAGGTTAGACTGCTCCCAATCCAATCCGAACCCCTCGGAGAATTTAGTAGGGTAGGTACGGAGCGCGCACAGTGCGTGATGCCATTCCCTCTAGAAAACTTCTGATGGTGCTTCGTTTCACACGGCTTGAGGAACCATGTAAGTTTCTTGCCGCGCCGCCCCCAAAAAGTCCATTGAAGCTGAAAATGCCCAGTGACATTCAGCAAACTCCCTCCAAATAAAAGGTTAATAAGCGATCTCAATATAATAAGATAAAGATAAGATAAATAAACTTTATTTTACACCAAAAAAAAAACATTTGACAAAAAATTACATAAAAATACACGTACAAAGGGCGGTCTTATCACTAAAAGTGATCTCTTCCAGACAACCTTTGGATGGACAAAAAATATTTGAATTTGAAGTGGGTTCGTCGTCGCGTCGGTGCACCATAAATAATTATAATATAACTAACAGCAATAAATAATGATAAATACTTAGTATACTATTGATACAAACATAATAGTTATAATTAGAAGTACATATAAGGATGCATAGTACAGTATAAAAGCATATTAGAGAGACGACGGTTCTTGGGACAAGTAATGATTCTTCAGTAGTCTCTTAAAGGTTGCTAACGTTTTAGCATTTCTGATTGTTACAGGCAATGCATTCCACAGTCGAGCAGCTAGTACAGTAAAAGATTTATCGTAGAATTTTGTGGAATGGGTTGGTATCTCGAGCGTCATGTTATTCGACGATCTTAATGATCGTGGGTGTGAGTCACACAGGAATCGGAATCGATTCTTAAGATAGGAGGGAGTGGTTGGATTAAAAAGAATACTGTAAAGCAGGGAGAGCACATGAGCATTCCGGCGAAGGCGAATTGGCAACCACTTGAGTTTAGTACGAAATTCGGAGACATGATCATATTTGCGAAGTCCAAAAATGAATCGTATACTAAAATTCTGAAGTCGCTCAAGCTTATTGAGTTGCTCTTCCGTAACATCGATATAGCTGACATCGGCATAATCTAATATAGGAAGAAGAAGAGATTGTGCAAGTGCAATTTTAGTGGTGGTCGGAAGAAAATTGCGCAGTCTTTTCAAAGACCCCGCAGAGGCAAACATTTTTCTACTAAGTTCCTGTATTTGAGAGCTCCAAGATAAATTTTTGTCAAGTATGACACCCATGTTTTTGACACGGTCACACAAATACAGCTCAGAACCGTCAAAAAGTATTTTAGGTAAAAGTGACCAGTTAATTCTGGGTGTCATTTTAGGACTGCCAATACATATTACCTGCGTTTTGGCAGGATTAATTAGAAGTCCATATGTTTTGCTCCACTTAGATATTGTAGCCAAGTCAGTGTTTAAGGTAATAGTTAAAATGTTTTCGAGTCACATTCCAGCTCAGCTAAATATTGCCATGTCTAACCCTGTAGATCAAATTGCAGTTCATACCACCATCGCCCTTTAACCACCGAACCTCCAGACCTACTGCAGGATATCATCCCAACATAGTAGAAGTTTCACTATGTCGCATTAAGTGCTTCATGTCATCATTTTTACTGGAGTGGAATTCTCTGCCATCGTCTGTATTCCCAAAAACTAATAACCTGGATGCCTTCAAGGCGAGAGTTAATAGGCATCTTGGGGGGCAGCTCGCTCCACCGTAGACCTCATCTACGCTCACCTTCAGGTGAGTCTTATAAGGCTGTCTTATTAGGCATATTTTTTTTTTAAAGTTTAGCTCTTCATGAACTCTAAAATAGCCCCTAGGGTAGTTTGCCGTGCTACGTATAAAAAAAAAGATGCTTAACCTCAGCACTCGCAGACCGGGCACGTTAACCACTGCGCCATCGAACTCCTCCGATACACTAAATCATAATATTGATAGTAATGCTCTATGTATCATATTGTGTACGCTTAAAACAATAATAATTCTTTTCTTATCATATTTACCATTACAGTATAATCAATCATCTAGAGGACCGTAGCTTCATTTCTAAAGTTGATCGGTTAAAAGACGTTAATGAAATTGCTTTGCGAAATCGTACTGGCCTTAATTAACTATAACAAACCAGCCAGCAAGCAAACTAGCTAGCCAGCAAGCCAGCCAGCAAGCCAGCAAGCAAGCGAGTCAGCAAGCCAGCAAACCAGCAACACAGCAAGCCAAAATGCCAGAAAGCCGGAAAGCCAGCAAGCCAGCAAGCCGGCAAGCCAGCAAGCCGGTAAGCCAGCAAGCCAGCAAGCCGGCAAGCCAGCAAGCCAACAAGCCAACAAGCCAGCAAGCCAGCAAGCCAGCCCACTTACTATTAGTTGTACTCCGACTGGCTGTACAACAACAAAATAGACCGAGAATATAATTGTAACATTTCATGAGATGACAAGCCCAGTATATTTTCACAAAGCGTACCAAAATAAGGGGAAAAAGGCTTGACGAGAATTGTCGCATTTTAAATGTTCGACGCTTTTTACAAAAACCGGATAAGTGCAAGTCGGACTTGCCCACCGAGGGTTCCGTACAAATTTATAGGTACATACTATATAGGTTAGGAATCGAATCTCGAACTTTTCCCGAAATTCAGTTTCCAAAACCCACAATTACTGTTAGTACCTGTACATATAAAAGAGGGAAAAGGTATTTTTTTTCCATTCTTTGCCATAATTCGAAGGCTATACATCATAAAAATAATTAAAAATCAGTTTAAGCTGGTGCAAGTGAAGCCCTTTCATACGATACCCCACATGACACGGTTAACTTACTTCAAAATTTGGACCCCCGTACCTTGCATAAAAATACCCTGTTTTTTGTTTTTTAATTAAATGTGTACAGTTTTCAGATTTTTTCCTGTACTTGTAGGTAGTAGTAGTAAGACGATATTACTTGCCAAACTTCATTGTTCTAGGTTAACGGCAAGTACCCTATGAATTTTGATTCCCTTGAGAGTGTCGAAATATACATTTTTTGAGACATAAACGGCCGTATCTTTTTTTTACGTTAACTTAGGAGTTTGATTTTTTCACAGCTTCGAGAGACTGCAGATTTGAGTATATAGTTTTAATTTCAACTTGATACTTTTACGCGTTCTTGAGATAAAGGGTCTTCAGAGACAGACAGACAGACATACAGACGGACAGACGGACAACAAAGTGATCCTATAAGGATTCCGTTTTTTCCTTTTGAGGAACCCTAAAATGTAGATGTGGGATTCTTTTTTGATTTATTTCGTCACCGACATTAAATTTCCCCGCAGCCGCCAACTGCGTGCTTATTGCATGAGACACTTTAGTCGGCAATACGGGTATAATTTATGAGGTGAGAAATTTTGAAGGATTGTTCAAGGAATATTCATTTCTCAAACATGCTTAGAAATGAGGATATTAGTTTATGGGTGTTATTTAAACGGTTAGCAAAGTATTCGTATTTTTGTTAGCAAAAAAATGTAATCGGTTAGCTAAAACAGCTAATTGGGCAGCAACTTATGGTCAGCAAATATTTCTAAATCAGTCTGCAACTTATATCATTCTGAACAACAGTCTTATGCCGCTCCCCTCTTCCGTTTTTTTTTAACTTAACCTAACCAACAGTAAGGTCTTCTTATGATGACCGATTGTATAAATCTGCTGACCAAATTATAATTCTGTGCTACAACTATTTATTTTGTAATACAAATAAATTATTTCCCTTACTTTATTACGAAAATTTTCTCAGTAGATAAAAAAAGACAAAATAAATTGTAAATACACACACTGTTGAAAACCAGTATGCAAAACGGAACGCAACTGTCACGTCAGAATTAAATGTAAATTTTTTGACATTCGTATACGGGTCGCGAGCACGCGGGTTTTGTCGTCTCACGTTTATGAGATTTTTGGAAGGAATAATTGATCGCAAATATATATAACATAATATAATATACTATAATAGCGCTTACGTCAGCTTTCCCGGTAGCATAACGGTCAGTGCAGCCGCCCGGATTGCGGAAGACCCAGGTTCGATTCCTGGCTGGGTCGGGTGGGCGTTTAATTTTTTCTCTGTATTTTATATAAATATTTAATTTTAGCTTAAGTGTAGCAATTAAGACTTAAAAATAAAAAGTAAAAATTTTACCATTGTACACTCAATTTTGAGTAAACTGATGGATTTATCCAAATTTTTAAGATCTTTATGTACACAGTTTTACAGTAAAAGCTTCAATCAATCCCTCTGATCGGGGACCTACCGGGGGTCCAGAGGGTCTGAAACACACACAAAATATAAAAATACTAATACTTGTAAAATATGTCTACAATCTTATATTTACGCAGCCCGAGCGTTGATTACCCTGAAAGCTGGAGGCGTTGTCGGATCAAAATGAGCAGTTTGCAATAAACGAGCACTGTGGTAAGGATATTAGGATTAAAAAATAAATTCAGTCAGGCGTTTATAAATTTTATGGCGGAATTAAGAAACACACACATACCTATACCCAGATAACAATTTTCCTTGTGTTGGGCAATTTGGGCAGTCGTATAAAAAATTGCACACCAGCCATAGTGAAAAAGGGTCGACTTAAAAAATCACCCAGAAAAGGTTTACTATATAATGTTACCATATCGTCACAACGAGATGCCTGCCCCGATGACGAATCCTAACGATTTGTAAACCCGGGCACACGTTTCAACGATGTGTTCGTTGATAATAAACCCCTTTTGATTCTGAGCCTAAAAAAATCCACTAAATGGCGTTCAACCTTATTTTCCTGCTGATAAGCAGCGATGTTTCATATTGTTGTCTTCAGTTTGAAGAGTGTTACATTCAGTAAAATCACAGGGCATAAGAATTAGACCCTAAGTTCCAAGGTTAGCACCCGATACCCTTGGTGTTGCTAGCGTCCAAAGGCTGGTACAGATTGGTTCATCATCATCATCATCTCAGCCAAAAGACGTCCACTGCTGGACAAAGGCCTCCCCCAAGGATCGCCACAAAGTCCAGCGGCTTCCCGCGACCTTCACCAGATCGTCGGTCCACCTTGTTGGAAGCCCGCCCACACTGCGCTTTCCGATACGCGGTCGCCACTCAAGGACTATTCCGCCCCAGATTGGTTATTACCATGAAAAGGCTCAGATTTAAAACTATTATTGTTATGATCTAATACTAAAAGCACAACTGACAGTCTTTTGTTAACATTTGACAGTCTATTACTCGTATTTAGAGTTGATATTAAGAGATGAATAATTTGACGATCTCCTTGGTCGAGTGGCTTGCACACCGGTTTTCATGGTGTCGCCATCTCAGAGGTCCCGGGTTCGATCCCCGGTCGGATCAATTTAGAAATACCTGTTTTTCTATATTGTTTCGGGTCTGGGTGTTTCCTATGTATAATAAATATGTATTTAAGTATATTAAGTATGTTTATCCGTTGTCTAGTTAATCATATACTTATCAAGTTTCTTAAGGAAGCTTTTCTTGGGGCTAGATAATTGGTGTGAGTGTGGGGAAACATTTATTTATTTATTTATTTAATAATGATGACTTTGTTATCGGGGTAATTAACGAAGGTTTGTGAAAACGACAAATTTAGTTATCGGGGTGAAAAGATCCTATAGATATTGAGCAGACAATAAACTAACTAATTAGCTATTATCGAAATATTGAAAACGTTATCTCTGAACGCGTTCGTTTACTTACCTACTACGTGACGTAACTGTGAAACCAGACTCTAGGTATTTACTGTCTACATCATAAGCAGAGATCGGAATAGGTAGAGCTATTTTTGGTACTTTTATACGAAATATAATACGATGTAATAATATGGACATGACCTACGTCCCGCAGTTTAAAAATTAATCCCGAGATTTTATTTGAGTTGGAAGTTACTTAACTAAAAGCTTGACAATTCTTACGAAGCCACACATCGCGCGATGCTTTCAATGAGGTATAAGGGTGAAAACACAGTAAAGTACGCGACATTTCCGAAACAATCACCAGTGGAATTCGTTACATGATCTATTAAATTTTTCTGTTACCTTCATTCATTTATTTTTTTATTTTTAAAATCCCGGTATTGTAGTCGAAGACCCGGGGTATATCCATATTAACATATACGTTTGCGGTCAATGAACCAAAATAGCTCTACCTATTCCGATCACTGATCATAAGTCTATAAACGTCTCACGCCCACATGAACAATGGCACATGGAGATATTGGGTCATAGCCAGTGATTAAAGTAGATAGGGCTAATTTACCTGTAGTTGACGGCAAGATAAATGATGTAGAGTGATTATAATATCTCTTTGAACAATATACACCGTGATGTTTTGTCTTGCTATATTAATTAACTTACCTATGCATTTGTAGTGTAAGTCGTTGTCTTGCTTTAAGCAGGCAATATGTTACTCATGAAAAGGAAAAACTTTTTGTACTGAACCAACTCTTAAAATCTCTAAGAAAATCAACTGTTCCATACATTACAATATTACCTGCTCACCCAAATGTATAATTTCAGATTTATAAAAAGTTGTTTCTATTCTTGAGTACTATCACCTGTTTAAGGCAAGACAACGACTTAAAATTGACAGTGTATATTGGGTAATGAGATATGAATATGCTCTTAAATTAAATAGGTAATTATTAAAAATATTAACTCTAATATGAAACCTACCTCTACCTACCTGCATGAGAATAGATTTTAAGCACCAAAAATAAAAATAAATTACCTAAGTATCATTTTGTTTTCTACTATATGTAAGGGTAATAATATTGTTGTAATAAATAAGCGTCTATCTGTCTAATATATTAACCTAACTGCTAACAAACTATCATTTTTCCAAAAAAATTATAGTTTGTCAAGTATCCATACTTGAGCATTTTTTTTTTTTAATTATTTGCCAATACAAAGAGACAAAACAATACATTTTGTTGATTTTCACGGTATATAAAATACGATCTGGCAGCAGGTTGCAGGCTGTGACGTCATCAGGTGAATTGCCATCAAACGAACTTAGGCCTTTACGTCCCACCACTTAACAAATCAAGTATTCAAGGGCCCAAGCTCTTGAATACTTGATTTTTTATAACTCATGTATTAAAATATGCATTATCAAATTGTAATTACCGGTTTATATTACAATACTTAGTCGGTAGCAGTTAATAACAGTAATTGAAAAATATTTCGAAGATTTACTCTGAAAAAACTTTTAGTGGCCCGTGTGCCCATAAATTTCGATAACGTGCGATCGAGCACTTTGGTTTTGGCCCCAAACGCTCGTGCACGCATTAATTGCAGTGCCTCACAGCACATCCTTCGCAGCCTCTATACTATAGAGTCTATAGTCGCTGTCCCACGGGAGTCTTTATCTTCGACGTAGAGAATACATTCGATAAAGTCCGATTTTATAAGCTTTACAAACTTGGCGTGCCAGACAGCCTCGTGCACTTATACAAGACTCTCTGTCCCCCAGGACTGGGATCACTCGCTCGAGCCGCGCTTTTTATCTACCGCCGCGCCGCCACCGGCTAGCGCACGTTCGAACCTGTATCAGAGTTAAAAATCTTTTATGTTTTAAATAAATAGATTGACTTGGCCATCGCATGAAAACACAATGTATCTCACAAGTAATACATATATTATATTAAATTAGATTGTTTAGTGCGATTGCCAAGTCAATCTATTTATTTAAAACATAAAAGATTTTTAATATTGATATTCATCATCATCATCATCATCATCAGCTCCTTTCATGTCCCCACTGCAGGGGTACGAGCCTTCCCTATGGATGGATAGGGAGAACGGGCCATAAATCACCACGCGGGCCCAGTGCGGATTGGTGATTGTAAACGACTGCTAATGCAGCCGGGACCAACGGCTTAACGTGCCTTCCGAAGCACGGAGAAGCTCGAGATGATAATTTTTTGGTCACCCATCCGATGACCAGCCTTTGCGAAAGTTGCTTAACCTCAGCACTCGCAGACCTGGCGCGTTAACCACTGCGCCATCGAGCTCCTCGATTATTGATATTATGGTCACTTTACGTAATAACTTAAGACAGAAGGTCCCTTAAGTAGGGACTGAATAAATTAACCGACTTGGTATAACATGGATCCCATAACTTTATAAGCGGACGAATGATTTGTTTGTTTTGTTGTCATGGAAACTGTCAACGTGAAACTGTCAAAGCGGTACGAAGTCCGCCGGTCAGCTAGTATTAAATGAAAATGCAATGGTTCATGTTGGAAATGTATTCCATACCAACCTTCTTGGCACTTGGCATTATCTCTGGTAGAAAAAGTGTCTGGGCGCTTTTCCCCCTCACGATACAGTCAACCCGACCCAAACTGCCCCTGCTTGTCAGACCGATGATAAAGAGCACTCACAAGCATATTATACGCACATCCATGCACCCTCATGCACCACATTTAATGTCCATTTACACTACACACACACACACAAACACACACATACCACATACTCACACACTCACACGCTCAACTCACACTCGCACTCGCACTGTTCGATGCGTACCTACCTACCACTGATTTACTTTAACTTATTTGTTTTTTAAATAGTTTTTGCCGTTTCTAAATTATTGTGTTGTCTATCTGTTTTGTTTTCTAATTTGCTTAAGCGACATAAATTAAATATATAGTTTTACAAAGTAGGGATCTGTAATTGGCAGTAGGTTAAGTATACAATGTAATAACTTAGTTTAAAAAGTGCTGTAGATTCCATGTTCATAAATAAATAAAAAAAATAAAAAAGTCTAGCCCTTAAAGACACTATGGTGTTCCGCGATTGAAGTACAAATCGAATACGAATGCGGATTCCTGGAGAACCTGCGACCTCTCATAGTTACAAATAGCTTTAAGTACCAAGTTTTTCACCGCCAAAGGACCCGGTTAAGCTGTTAAGCCCTAGGCGGCTAAGGTCACTAAATAAAAGTGAAGAGGTCAAGAATAAATACCCAAATGGTCGAACCATTCATCTTATGCGTCCATTAGCGTCAGTAATATCGCGTGCAGTATTTCAGACCAAGATTTGGCTGAACCAATCGTTTTTAGGGTTCCGTAGTCAACAAGGAACCCTTATAGTTTCGCCATGTCCGTCTGTCTGTCTGTCTGTCTGTCTGTCTGTCTGTCTGTCTGTTTGTCTGTCTGTCCCCAGCCTAGCTCAAAGACTCTTAGTACTAGAAAGCTGTAATTTGGCATGGATATACATATTAATCACGCCGACAAAGTGGATATTTTTTTTAGGTTACCTCCCCTACACGTGAAGTGGGGATGTAGTTATTTTTTCTTGTCTACCTCATAGTGTGGAGTGTCGTTGGATAGAAATTTTAAAAATATTGCGGGTTTGTAGAAACAGTTTCTTGATTGAGGCATCCCTTTGTGAACTATTAAGCTTTAAAGTGCAAAATTTTGTTAGTCAAGTGTCCCTCCCCCTACCAGCCAAATGGTTGTTTTGAATACGTGAAAAAATTCACGGTAGTTGTATATATGACGAAGTTAAAAGGAAAACTATCACAGCTAAGTAGGATTTACAAGTTTATGAGTAACAGTCGACCAACTTATAAAATTTACTTGGCGCAGTACAAATTCCTCATTGGAAACTACTTAAATAACGTTATCAGGTGTGTGAAACCGGTAGTATCTACATTTAAGTATATGAACCATCGCTAAATAAATGTTAATATAAAAGCCCTCTTCTCAGAGTCCGCATTATTAAGATGGGCTACGGAACCCTACACTGCGCGTGGCCCGACACGCACTTGGCCGGTTTTCTTTATTTCATTTTGGCATTCTGTAGTCTGCAAGCATGTAGCCAATTAACACTATTACACTATAAACTTTTTTAAAGGGGTTTTACCTCTACTTATTAAAGATATAATATATCGTTTGCAGACCCGCCCGATCCTCAAAATGCCATTTGCCTGATCCTTTAAATGCCACTATACATTTAAGTATACACTAAACACGCACACTCGATTAGACCCATCACACCGTACCGTAGAACAAGGGTACGACGACCCGGTTCACACGCGCTCTGCACCAAATACAGACATGTACCTGGACGCTTCTCCCCACCCCTCAACCCGGTCAACCCGAGCCGAGGTCCTAGCCTTTAGAGGAGCCCTCAGGTTATTCCGCTCTTGATCCGACCTAACCCCTCAGAGAATCTAGTAGGGCACGGGGACACGCACTAGTGCGTGATGCCGTTCCCTCTAGAAAACCTCTGACGGTGCTTCGTTTCACACGGCTTGAAGGACCCCCCCTTAAGTCAGCACTCTCTCCAAAATAAATCGTTGGTTAGACCTTAATGCCTGACGTTTTGACCGTTATACACCGGCCTATATTCTAATAATATTCTTGCTATACTGTCTTTAATGTAGAAGTGGAACGTTGCGCTTAAAAGATTTGTGGTCTTTGGTTTTGTAAGGCTTTATTTAGAAAGCTCTTTTCGCTCAGGCTATTAATCTACAATCCGCTACATTAATAGCCCCATTACTGGCGACATTGATTTCTTTTATCTTTTAGAAGAATGTTGGGTTTCTAAGAATCTTTTATGTGGGTTTTAGAATGAGTTTCTACGTAATACGAGTATAGCAGGAATCATTATTGATTGGATGGAAAGCTTGTTATTTTTTAAATCTGTATCTAATAAATATGTCAGCCTTATCATAATCTTGGTATGAATAAAGCCTCACAAAAATTGTCCTCTTTCTTATAAGAGATAGTACAAGTTAGAGCTAGAATATATCGTATAATAAATGCAATAACCAATAACAAAAAATATGTATTTCGTTCCGCTTTTTCCAACTTAAGTCATATATATGATACATGACTTAAGTTGGAAAAAGTTTACCAGTGTACATTCTACTTTATAATTGTATAAGGAAATATACTAAGCTCCATCATCATCATCATCATCATCATCACCAGCTCATTTTATGTTCCCACTGCTGGGGCACAAGCTTTTCGTACGGATGGATTGGGAGAACAGGCCATCAATCACCACGCTGACCCAGTACGGATTGGTGGTTGTTAACGACTGCTGATGCAGTCGGGACGAGTTTGAGATGATAAATATCTGATCACCCATCCGATAACCGGCTTTTGGGAAAGTTGCTTAACTTTAGCAATCCCAGACCGGGCGCGTTAATCATTGCGCTATCGAAATACTTAAAATTACAGCAAAATATAAGCAACTTATAGTAGTTATATGAGTAAGTATGATAGGAGAGAGATTGGTTCTCTGTTCTGCTCGGTCAGTTCATCAAACTAGATGTTGGATGAGCAGGCCGAGCGGAGACTCCTCGTCTTTTAGTCTTTTTTTTTATTTTGCTTTTATTTTGTTTTGTTTTGTGTAGTTTAATAAAATTGGTAATACTAACAATAGGATAAGGAAATGGTTAGTAACATCTATGAGGTAAAAGGCCTTAAATTAAATTATTATTATATATTTTTTTCAATGTCTATTTTAACTATCATTGGTCACATGGATTAGAGTATTAACAGGGTTTATACCATGTTTATTATTTATGAGTATCTGATATTTCAGCACAACTTAATAAGCATATTATACTCAACTACATAGAAACGAACGGGCTGCCTGATTTTTTTTGTAAACTAGCTGACCCGGCGGACTTCGTACCGCTTTGACAGTTTCCATCATTTAGTTAAATATTATATCAATGGTTTCCATGACAACAAAACAAACAAATCAGTTTTTAATGGAAAATTAAATTGTCGTTTTTAGTACATTTTTTTTTAAATATAGCCTATGTTACTCAGCGCCTTAGAGCATTAAACCAAATCAGCGCTAATGTAGCATTCTAATGGTGAAAAAATTTTTAAATCGGTCGCTTTTAAATTTTTAAACTGAATAACATAGCCAGCAGGGGATCGCATAGAATGTTACCTACTGACCGACCTCCTTTCTATTTTACCTTATTTTATGTCAATGTTGTAAGTAAGTAAATATCCTATAATTGTCTCATTATCCTATATCTGTCAGGAGCTCGATGGCGCAGTGGTTAACGCGCCCGGTCTGCGAGTGCTGAGGTTAAGCAACTTTCGCAAGGCCGGTCATCGGATGGGTGACCAAAAATTTATCATCTCGAGCTCCTCCGTGCTTCGGAAGGCACGTATAACCGTTGGTCCTGGCTGCTTTAGCAGTCGTTAACCACCAATCCGCACTGGGCCCGCGTGGTGGTTTATGGCCCGTTCTCCCTATCCATCCATAGGGAAGGCTCGTGCCCCAGCAGTGGGGACATAAATGAGCTGATGATGAACTGTCTCACTGCTGGGCAAAGGCATTCATCATTGAAATCAAGTCATCACCACAATTGATGGGTTATTGCTTGATCACCACGCTTGCACAAATGCGGGTTGGTGATCACAAACTCGGGCTTTTGCATCGAAAAATCCGTAACACACTATGCCCGACCTGGGAATTGATATCGGGACTTTCGGGCATCCATCGGTCCGAGCCGTGGTCTGTTCTGTGTAGCCATTCGGAGGGTTATACCGCAGTGTCTCAAGACGAAAGTCTTTGACCAGTGTGTGTTGTCAGTGATGACATACGGGACTGAGACGTGGTCGCTCACTATGGGCCTTATCAGAAGGCTCAAGGTCACTCAAAGAGCAATGGAGAGGGCTATGCTCGGGGTTTCTCTGCGAGATCGAATCAGAAATGAAGAGATCCGCAGAAGAACAAAGGTAACCGACATAGCCCGAAGAATTGCTAAGCTCAAGTGGCAGTGGGCAGGGCACATTGCTCGCAGGACTGATGGCCGCTGGGGCGGAGCAGTCCTCGAGTGGCGACCGCGTACCGGAAAGCGCAGTGTGGGCAGGCCTCCAACAAGGTTGACCGACGATCTGGTGAAGGTCGCGGGAAGCCGCTGGATGCGAGCAGCACAAAACCGGTCGTTGTGGAGATCCTTGGGGGAGGCCTTTGTCCAGCAGAGGAGGTCTTTTGGCTGAAATGATTCGGAGGGTTTGCCCATAATTGCCACGCTGGGCATGCGGGTTGGCAATCGCAGTGCGTAGCTAATCGCACCAGTGTCGCTGCTGCCCGACACCGGTCTGTGCACTTTGTTAGCTACCTTCGGGCTGTGATGGGTATCCCGCCATCAGTCGGTCACCAGAGCCTCTTCTGTTGATCAGCAGGGTGCACCACGTGCAGGAGAGGTAGGCTTGGGCCCCAAATGGTGTAGGTTGGGACTCCTTACACCCCAAGCCGCGGATCGTGCTCGGTGGCGTGCACTTGGAGAGGCCTATGTCCAGCATTGGACTAGCATAGGCTGATGATGATAGTGATCGGTCCGAGCGCTTTGTCACTCGGCCAATAAGGCATCATATTGGTAAGCCAATGTTTTTATTAATTGGTATTGGCGGCCTGATTTGAAAAGGTAGGCGGAAAATTAGTTTATTTGAAATCCATTAGTCATATGGTTATGTGACCTCATTTGCTTAATAATAGAACGATAATGATGTCAATATCTTTCAGTAGGTAGTACACAATTTGTCATAAAAGAGAAGTTATTTTGGTACTTAATTTATTTTCTTATTATTTATCTCTATCTAAGTATACTAATATTATAAAGCTGAAGAGTTTGTTTGGCTGAACGCGCTAATCTCAGGAACTACTGGTTCGAATTGAAAAATTATTTTTGTGTTGAATAGTCCATTTATTGAGAATATTACATCACGCTATGACTAATAGGAGTGGAACAGCAATGAGGGTGAGGTGTGGTGGAGGGTGAAACCGCAGGGCACAGCTAGTTCTATAATATACCTGCTTACATAGAGCATGAAAAACACGCATACAAGTCATATTATTAATTAACCTACTTGTGTAAGAAAAAAAATTAATACAAAGTTACAAATATAACATCTTTTTTTTAAATATAAAGAAATGATAAAAGTCATTTTACGTTATTATAAAGATGCGCCCAGACTATATGAGAAAACATTCTATATTGTATAGTTCTGTACCTAGCATATTTTATTAGTGTGGATGATAAGTGTCAATAAAAAAACCTTTTACTTTTAGTTTTGTAAATGTCATATAACATAAATGATATCTTATTTAATGTAGACTCACCTTATGGAAAAAATTAACTAAATGGATTTTTTAAGGCCGACATAAAGTAAGCAATCCAATCATAGTGAGCAATCAAATTGGGTTAGTGTTTTATAAACAATATTTTCTTTGGTTTCTTTAGTTCTTATTACTTGATTGACCTCAAAGCCGTGCCGAGCACTGATTGTAAGTACAGACAGTTTAAAAGAAAACGATTTCATTTGATTTGATGTTATTTTATCTAGTGAAGACCACCGGTCTCAGTTCAGACCAATATAAACAATAGACCAATAGCCCCGGGTGCGATTTCCAGCTGGGGTACGTGTTTGTACTCGGTTTGGTTGGTGGTAGGGCTTGTTTTAAGTCCGTCTAGCTATAAAATGTTCAAATAATTTTAACGTAAATTTTGTTGCAAACAAATTACATAAACACAAATGTTAAAAAAAAATCCACGAGCAGGATTTGAACCTGCACCCTTCTGACATACCGGGTCAGGTGCTCTTCCAATAGAGCTATCGTGGTTCTAACCAGCCCGCCAAAATTATTTAACACTTTTTACTTTGAAAGTCAAAGGTCTAGCTAGCTACCACTATCTTATCTAAATACATATATTCCCATAACATCAACGTTAGTCAGCATTAGGGTTCCTTATGAAGTTACTAATGAAGTGCGCTTCCCCCTTGACTTTATCGTCGCTTGTCACCATCAATGATCGGACGATATAGAACGATTTGGGGTCAGTGATCTGAGACGTGTATATTAATATGGATATCCCTTTGGAACTCCGATATTTTTTTAATTAAGACTTTTTTCTGATATTTTAAAATTATGAGGTCTGACATTTTGACTTTTACCTGTTTGTTCATTCTAACTTTACTTTTACTATCAAAGAACAATGCCAAAGAGTTTATCTAAAACTATTAACAAAAAATGTCAACTAAACGTTAGACATTTACAAAATTAGCATAAAAATACGTATGTCAATAGTAAAAAAACTTTTTATTCGTTTTACTGCCTTTCTCATGTCTAAACATGCCTTAACCTCCACGAACAATATTGTTATTTTTTATTTTGGCTCATCCGTATTATGTTTTCTGTATACATTTGTGATGCAAGTACGTAAAATCGTTCTACTACTCCGATCACTGGTCATCATCACCAGCTCATTTTTAATGTTCCCACTGCTGAGCACGAATCTTCCCTATGGATGGATAGGGAGAACGGGCCATAAACCACCACGCGGGCCCAGTTGAGTGGTTGTTAACGACTGCTAATGTAGCCGGGACCAACGGCTTTACGTGCCTTCCGAAGCATAGAGGAGCTCAAGATAATACATTTTGGTCACCCATCCAATGACCGGCCTTAGCGAAAGTTGTTTAACCTTAGCAATCGCAGACCGGACACGTAAACCGCGCCATCGAGTTTTTCATCACTAGTGCGAGATAATCAGGCCTCCCTCAAAGGTCTCCACAACGACCGGTTTTGTGCTGCTCGCATCCAGCGGCTTCAGAATAATAGAATAATATTCAGAAGTTACTATACCATCCGTTTTCTACAATAGATTACCGTTTTGCAGAATTTAATCTCCAACGATATCTCTTAAATTGGGATAAAGGTAATAAATTTCACTATGATGAGGGAAATAACTTTCCAAATTACGGGACTGACTGATTTACACCCGGCCATTTATCAAAGCCTACTACGATAAAGTGTAATGCTAACCAAAGTCTTATTGGCCAAAGTTAATGGACTCATAATTTATATAAAATTGTCTTCACTGGCATAACAACATTTTCTCATTTACTTGAGTGCACCGCAACGACCGATGTAGCGTTGGTTGTCGTGAACTTCAATCGTTAGCTGAAGCAGTATCTTGAGGTTTTTTTAAATTTTGAACCGGAGTAACCCTTGTCCTTTTCACCTAATGGTTAGAGGCCATAATTCCGAAGATAAATAAATAAATAAATAAACAAATAAATAAATAGGTACCTAAATTAAAAAAAAAAACGAACGAGCCTTACTGTAGTCGCATATGATGTGTAACATTTTAATCTCACCTTAGTAATAAGCAATTTTTAACATTATATTCTGAAAAAAAATGGGTCAGGTATTACATCATTTTATAACTATAAAATAAATGCAGTAAATACTCATTAGAAAAAGAAGAAAATTACCTTTGATAGTCAAATGACACAATATGTCACATATAATAATAATATGTATTTTAAATCTACAAAATGGCGCGCGCTTGCGCGCTTCTCCGACTTCCTGTTACACATACTTTCGTCCCATTTCACGAAACCACTCCCACAAATTGCTTATATAGAAAGCGAGCGGAAAGTTGTTACACATCAATAAACAAATAAATACATAAATAAATAAATATAAATTTTAGACAACATCACATAATATATTGTTCTGATCCCGAGGTAAGTAGCCAAGCACCTGTTTTATGGAAGTCAGAAACAACGACGGTACCACAACCACCCAGACCCGACACAATATCGTACAACAATGCATACATTAAATCAAATCCAGAATCTATAACCACGAGACTGGTCTAGATTAAAAAAAATATGAGTAGGTGACTTATTGAAGAAGTGGCAAAGTTTGAAAATAAAAAATCACTTCAAAAGATTTGTTAAAAACATTCACTTTATTATTTACTTATTTACTCTACTTAATAGTAACACATGGTTGGTAACGCCTCGTGTTTAGTCTAATGACAGTGAGTTACTCAATAGTGTTGATAGCAATTAATGTATAGAACGTTTCCTTTGTAAAGTTCCATATTACTCAGCCGACACGGCGGGCGTCGTTGTAATTGCCTCATTACAGCATATTAAACACGTCCTAACGTTTAATACCAACGGGTATTAGACAGGCTTTACATATACAATACACAATAATTGTAATTCTGTTTTTAGACACTACTGTGTACTATCTAGCACCAGTTCGGATTTTGGGAGAGGCTTCGACCGAGAAGAGTATTTTATTTTTGTTATTATTCTTTTTCAGTCGCATTAAAATATAAAATTACTAAGAAAGACACAAATAAATAGGTTTGCCAGAGCACAGGCCACCTCTGATATTGTTGCAGGAAAAAATATTTAAAATATTTTTAATAATTTTATTTCAACTTACTAGCTATTATGTTACAAAATCGTTATAACAAAACGTAAACTTTCATTATTTCGATGTTTTAACAAAAATACCAAAAAGTAGGTTATAAAAATAAAACATAGTTCTAAGATTGATTGGAAGGAAATCGTTAACCTAAGTGGAACTACGTACAGACGTCAGCACTTAACCTATCCAAAACTGTAAAAATTTCTCCAATACATTTTCAACCGTTATACTTAAGCCATAAAGTTCAAAGTCTTTTGAAGAAATTTGACAGTTTGTGGTAGGTTTATGTGCTGGCGTGTGTACATGAAACGTAAAACCCTTTCTTGCGTGCTATAGCTATTTGTAAGTGGTCGGATCATTAGCAGCAATCAAATCCTAAAGGCTACATTTAGCTACAATCTAATAAATCGCTTCTATTTTTGTTTTGTTTGTGAAATATGATCGTTTTCCGTGGAAGCGACTGATTCCGTCGTAAGTAATGGCACGTTGAATGCGGAAACAAATATGTTGGTAATTAGCAGTGAGTGCGTTGTGAGATAAGCCGATTAATAATTACTAGTGTTCGCCCAGTGGTCGAAATTCGACCGAAATTTTATTAAGGCTGCATGGATTGTATCCTAATAATGAAAAATTAAAAAAGATAGAATGTGAGTTTGGATTGGCATTGACAGATGTCGGCCGCATTAATAAAGACAAACAATACGTGTGTGTCAAATACATGGTAGTGTGTGTAATGTTGTTTTTGTTGATTTAATGTATTTTTTATGCATAATTAAAAAAAAAAATTAACATTCGAATAAACTTCTCTATATAAACTATAAGTGTGCGAAATTTCATACTCCTCCGTCCGCGCAATTTTCGTAAAAACGGGTACAAAGTTTTTGCTTCACGTATTAATATATAGATAATACGACTTACAATTAATTTTTTTTTGTTTTTGTTTACTCTGAATTGCGCTTTTTTATGCATGTTTTCCTAAAAAGTTTACAACATGCAACGTCAAGAAATATAATATGTTATAATAATAGACTACCTATATTAGCAACGATGTTATTTTTTTTTTTTTATTTACTAAAGTACGTCGATGTTATTAAGTTTACTTATACGTAATGCTTTTTTTGGAAAAACTATATTGTTTTATTTTTTTAATAAAACTTCTAGTTTTTTTGGGTGGAAGAAATAGAGGGTTATAATAGGGGCCCTTGCCCAGCAGTGAGACAGTGTGGGCTAATAATAATAATACTCCTTGACACGGCACGTATTGTCAGGAGGTGCCTCACTCTGCAGCCCTGACCACCGGTAGCTTGGGCCCTGCCCCGCTGCTGGGGCAGGGCCCAAGCTTTAATCCCATCGGATTCAACAGATCACGCACAATTTGCATCCCTTAAAGTTTGTATGGGATTCCGAAATATATGAAGGCTTTATAGTTATTTTAAGTATAGTTTTAAATAGATTCATTTGGGATTTTAGTGTAAAATTAAAATAAAATGTATTGCTGAATAAAACTTAGCCTACTTAGATGCAAAAAAACTTTAGCTAAATTTTAGGGTACATACTTATACAATCAAATTAATTAAGCTGAACAAAAAGATTGCCTGTGTGTTAAGCACCCATCTATAACAGTTAGGTTAACGCTTACTCAACAATAAAACATTTATACAATAACAATGTCATACGTAGTTATAGTAAAAAAGGAAATAGAAATTAAATGTAACAATCTGTTGCTCTACTTATTTAACATTATTTCTAAGGTCTTAAAATAATAGATAATTTATTGCAGTTTTTGTAAAGGCGAAGGGGTAAGGCACACTAGCGCCACCAATTGATAATTTGACAATTACTAACGGACCCGATCTTTTTTTAAACATTGCGTACCGTCCGACAACAGGAAAGCATCCATAGTATTTATTTAATAATTGTGCACTACTTTTTGTTGCGTGGTTTATTCACAAAACGGGCTATCGCATTTATTCACAAACAATGTCCACTGTTGGTGTTAGCGAATGAATACAAAAACAAACCTAAAAGTAGTGCACAATTATTAAATAATAGATGTTTGCCTACTGTCGAAGGGTCCGCAATGTTTGAAAAAAAAACCAGTTTAGCAGTTATCAAATTAAATCCATTAGCGGCGCTAGTGTGCCTTACTCTTCGACATAAGGGTTCTTAACGTAGTGCTTTATTGGATATAATTCCTTTTTAGCTGTTATGGGAAATAGGTTCCTGAAAACTGGTCATCGTAAAAGGTTTCAGATTGGATTGGTTTGTTGTTGACGAAGTGGGTGTGCACTCAGTTCTCCGATCTGTCGTATTGCTTTCAAAATGCTCTCTTAGCTTTGCTTTTCTGATATAAATCAAAGCCGCTTATGTCTGTATGTTTGAAGTTTTGCGAAAATACGTTTTCAATTTTGTTTCCATTATAATATCTAAAGAAAAAGATGTAACGATAGCGATGTTAACTATATTTTGAACATTCGATGTTATGAAATATCGATGTTATGACCGTTCGATAAAATAACTATTCGATTATATGACATTTCGATTAATCGCTGTCCATCATTTGACTTTCGATTAGTTGGTGTTTGATATAGCATAGGTGACCCTCTGTCGAGGGTGGTTTACGTATACAAAACAACACGAGCGAAGCCGGGCCGGGTCGCTAGTTATATTAAAATATAAACCTTGTCTTAATTATTATCAGGGTAGACGTAACTGAAAATGTCTTGTATTGTATCTTCCTTAAGTTTTCATCGAAAAATAAATTAATCCAACTAATTAAACGAAAATAACAGTTATATTGCTTACCTATTATTAGACATTAACAAAAATATAAAATAGTTTGTAATAAATCATTGTAGGTTGAGGAGCTCGATGGCGCAGTGGTTAACACTGTGGTTAAGCAACTTTCGCAAAGGTCGGTCATCGGATGGGTGACCAAAAATGTTTCATCTCGAGCTCCTCCGTGCTTCGGAAGGCACGTAAAGTCGTTAGTCCCGGCTGCATTAGCAGTCGTTAACAACCACCAACCCGCACTGGGCCTGCGTGGTGGTTTATGGCCCGTTCTCCCTATCCATCCATATATAGGGAAGGCTCGTGCAGTGGGGACATAAAAATGAGTTGATGATGATGATGGAATCATTGTATTCCCACATGTGTATTATTTGCGGACGGAATAAAAGTAATTTCGTGTTGCATTCAAGCTCGATTTACAAACAAATTAAACGGTAATAACACTACATGTGTCGGCTGCCGGGAAGGCAATGCCGACACAACGACGGGAGCTGAAGGATTAAGGAGCTGAGGAGGGATGGATGATGATATTTGGGACTTACTTGGCGAGCTATCGTTGACGGCGTAGCCACGACACGAACACGACTGTCGTGGGGATGGAGCTGAGCTGGTAGAAGTCTCTTATTATTTCGCGCACACACACACACGCGCACACGCACTTTATGAAGGGGTGTACCGGCCGGTAGGCGATTAACGCGACGTCATCGGGCGGGCCGATCGTTGAGAACTCAATGCACCGAATCCACGTCGCACACACATTCGCTCCGCCGCCGTCGGCTTGTGCGGCGTATCTTTTATTTGAAAGAGACCGTCGCGTTTCTGGCGCGAACACTACATTACAATTTTAATGCATCTTTAAGTGTCAATTTGATAAACACGACATTTCACGTCAATCAAATCACAGAACTATTTATGGCGTTATTTTATCGACTGCATAGTGGCTTAGACGCCTCGGTGGCGGAGTGGCAGAGCGCTCGGCCCGACCCAAAGGTCCTGAGTTCAATTCCCAGGTCAGGCAAAATGTATTTCGGATTTTTTGATGCATTTGGCAAGCGTGTTGATTAAGCCATTACCCATCAATTGTAGTGATGACTTGATTTCAATGATGGAGGCCTTTGCCCAGCTGTGGGACAGTTATAGACTGTTTACTAGTGCTTAAGAGGCTGAGCTAAGAGGCTCTGAAAGATAATAGATAGTTTAGGCTTTACCTTTTACCAAAAAGGAGGATGAAAGGCTTGCGTACGTAATGTCTGACGTGCACATTAGACTATATAAAACTGAAAAATTTCTTCAATAAATATTCTACCATATGCCATAGTTATAAAGTTCAATGTCTATCGAGAAAATCTGATAGTTTGTGTAATCTGGGTGCCTCGTGTGCATGTTTGCTATCCGTATTCATTCGATTACGTTTACGAAAACGAAAATTAGTATGGCATTGAAGCAGCGCCTCCTGGCGACATACCTACGAGAAGAGTTCAAATTTTGCCATACAAATTCTCGTTTTTGTTAACGTGATCGAATAGCGAACAAAACTCGCAATAGGCACCCTGGGGTGTAGGCGTGTGTACATAAAAAACTCACGATAGACAAAGATAAGCTTATCCTTAGAAATATCTCTTTCAGCGCCTTAGCAGTAATGTAGAAAAAAGTCAGCGACACTTATCGTAATGAACGATCGCCGCTTGAAATTGAAAGAGATAGAAGGAATAGTAAACAGTTTTTCAAAGACTTTTTAAACATTTGCTCACTGCAAACTGAAAGCAACTTTGAGTTGACGTTTTAGAGGCGAATTGATGCTCTTTACTATTAAATCAACTGGTTTTTATGCGCAGATTCATAACAGTTGATTGGACACGGATTCTGAACAGTTTAAACAGTTCACTTGTTTTTTTTTCGTTTCGAAGGTTTATTAATGAGGTAAAAAAATCCACAAGTTGAATGTTTTATACGAGTCTTGCTTTAGACAAAGTAGTGATGGCGTATAATGAATACTATCTGACCCATAAAGATAGATGACAGTCCAGGAAGAATCCCACTTTGAAAGAACATAAAACCAGGCATAGTTTTAAATGAGAAGCTCGATGGCGAGGAGCTCGATGGCGCAGTAGTTAATGCGCCCGGTTTGCGAGTGCTGAGGTTAAGCACTTTCGCAAAAAGTATCATCTCGAGCTTCTCCGTGCTTCGGAAGGCACGGTCCTGGCTGAATTAGCAGTAGTTAACAACCACCAATCCGCACTAGGCCCGCGTGGTGGTTTATGGCCTGTTCTCCCTATCCATCCCTAGGGAAGGCTCGTGCCCCAGCAGTGGGGACTTAAAAATGAGCTGATGAAGATGATGATGATAGTTAACTTAAATGAGGGGTTTTTAATCTCACCGGTGATCTCGAAATCAAAAGTGACATGAAATACGTAATTAAGTAGTAATGTTTGTATTATTATTTACAATACAAACATTGCGTGTCGGGCCACGCGCAGTGTAGGGTTCCATCTAAGAATAGGGCTTTTATGAACATTTACGTCAAGAGTTCCGGCGGCTCATGATGACTAAAAACGGGCCCACATAGGACGATGGTAACTAGGAGTTATAAAATCCAACTTCACAAGTGAAGTTAAAAAAAATATTATATTACCTTTGTATATTTTTAAATGGCTCATACTACAGGTTTCACTCACCTGACAACGTTATTTAAGTAGTTCCCAATGAGGAATTTGTACTGCGCCAGGTACATTTTATAAGTTGGTCGACTATTACTCGTAAACTTGTAAAGCCTACTCGGCTGTAATAATCACGCTCACGCCTACATTAATCTGCTTTTTGCCTCACTTTAGGCGATGCGTTTGTATGAATACTATCCATCTAGGCGTTATTAATCTAAGCTTACAACGAAATTTTCACGTTTCTAAACTCAGACAAGCAAAATCTTTATTTGTTGCGGGGAAATCGCCCCACATCAAGACATCAATCCTGGGCAAATTTGAGTTGTTTGCATTAACAAAGCTTAGTTCCATTGTTATAGTCGAGTGGAGTCGATAAATCACACGTAAACGAATAAAAAATCAATTCAAATGTGTAATCAGTAGTATTCACAACAACAAAACACAGTGAAGGACAATATTGACAGCGGAGTTCACGTAATCGTGACGTCATGCGGTGTTTCAGTCAAAATGGCCGCAGTATTTTTACGTTTTATTTTATTGAAAAACTTAATGATCTCAATTTTTTTTAATAAAACTAAACCAGTGTTTTAAATTTTATTAATATGTATTTTTCCCTAAAATCATTAAATCGTTGATTTTTTGATACTGTCGTCATGCCTATTGTACTTAAAGTTAATAATTATGTCTAAGTAACAACACATACAATATCTAGATTGCATACACTTAGGATCTTTTCATTTTTACCACACCTCTGTTACACCTTGTATAAGACCTTAAAAAACATTGATAAGTTTTTTTTTTTATAAAAGAAGGAGGCAAACGAGCAGGCGGGTCACCTGATGGAAAGTAATCACCACCGCCCATGGACATCCGTAAAACCAGAGGAATCGCAGACGCGTTGCTGATGGCCTTTAAGGAAGGAATAGGCTCGTTTCTTGAAAATTGCGAGGTCGTAACGATCCGGAAATACTGCCGCCGAGAGCTGGTTCCACAACACTGTAGTTCGAGGCAAGAAGTTTCGTGAAAAACGCACAGTAGTAGACCGCCATCCATCAAGGTGATGTGGATGGAATGACAGTCGATTGCGTGTAGTGCGGTGAAGGAAAGCAGCGGCAGGGATCAAGCCGAACAATTCCTCAGAATGATATGCGGTACAATATACAGAGAGACGCAACGTCTCTCCGAAGAGATAGTGGATCGAGCCGACCTGAAATAACCATGTCGTCGACAATTCGAGCAGCTCTGCGTTGAATACGGTCAAATGGAAGGAGTTGGTACTGGGGTGCTCCAGCCCAAAGATGGGAGCAGTATTCCATGTGCGGCCTGACCTGTGCTTTGTACAGTTGTAAACGGTGGGCCGGCGTGAAATACTGAAAATTCAAGTATTCAAGCATTCTATCTTTTACAAGGCTGGCAGCGGTCAAACGTAGACTGACAGTATTGTGCAATTAAAATTCGTTAGTTTTGTTTGCTCAGACACCATCGGGCGTATTCAAGTTCAATTCAAATTAAAAATCATTTATTCAGTCTAGGCTACAAGTAGCTGTTGTGAATGTCACTATGCCATCGGTTCGTAAGTCTATTCGTGGGCGGGAGATCTTGTACTGAGAAGAACCGGCAAGAAACTCAGCAAGTGTCCAGCTCTTTTCTCCCTTACAGCGTTAAAAATATTGGAAAATGCTCTATCATAGCAGGACACTTTCCATTACAAATAAACACAAAACATACTTATAGAAGACAACCAAAACATGTGAAAACCGGCCAAGTGCGAGTCGGACTCGCACACGAAGTGTTCCGTACTTTATGACGTTTTAAAAAAAAACTAATTACTAGATCTCGTTCAAACCAATTTTCGGTGGAAGTTTGCATGGTAATGTACATCATATATTTTTTTAGTTATATCATTCTCTTATTTTAGAAGTTACAGAGGGGGACACACATTTTACCACTTTGGAAGTGTCTCTCGCGTAAGTTTAGAAAAAAATTATATTAGAAACCTCAGTATCATTTTTGAAGACCTAGTCATAGATACATGTATGGGTTTTATGAAAAAAAAAATTGAGTTTCAGTTCTAAGTATGGGGAACCCCCAAAATTTATTGTTTTTTTTCTATTTTTGTGTGAAAATCTTACTGCTTCTTCATCTTCTGCGGTTCACAGAATACATCTACTTACCAAGTTTCAACAGTATAGTTCTTATAGTTTCGGAAAAAAAGTGGCTGTGACATACGCACGGACAGACAGACAGACAAACATGACGAATCCATAAGGGTTCGGTTTTTTGCCATTTGGCTACGGAACCCTAAAAAGAACAAAAATAAAAAACTAGGTTAACAAACTTACATCAGGTAAAAGTTTCAATTTCCACAATGTGATACAGTACAAGTACCACTACAGTACTCTAGTAAAAGTCAAAAATTGTTTAAGAAAAACAAAGTCAAACTATAGTGAATAATACTAAACATGAGATAAATATGTAATATAAGTATAGTCTAAGTATAGTATACAAAAATAATATTATCTTTCCTCGCACCCACATTCTCAGATACATCGTTAAAGTTTATGTAAACGTTTTCATTAAGTAACCGAAAGTCTTTTGTTTTCTTTTATATTAACTTTTGGCCTCCTTTTAACCTTTACAACGTGATCGGGTTTATGGGCGGCGAAAATTTATGATTCCTTAAGCCATAGTGACAAACAACAACCGGACTTTTTCTAGGAGATGACATCACGCAAGCGTTCCCGTATCTAATTAGATAGTTTGAGTAGGAAGACGAGAGCGGAAAACCTGAGGTCACCTCTTTTTTGATTTAGTTCTTTGTTAATAACTAAAATCCTTCTTTTCTTATAAAGCTCCCTTGGCTTATAAAGTAAAAGTAGATAGATAGTGTTGATTAGGTAATTTCAGCGAGTTGGATTGAGCCACGATAGCATAGTTGGCAGTGCACCTGACCCCGCATGTCATGAGATGCTGGATCCCGCTCGTGGAATTTTTTTAATACTTTTTTATTTTTTTGCGTAAAATCATTTATGTAATTAATAAAAAATACTAAATAAATTAACTGACATAGCCATTGGATCAGCAAGCTGAAGTGGCAGTGGGCCGGTCATATTAGGTAGTCGCAGAACCGACAACCGTTGGGGTAATCGAGTTTTCGAGTGGAGACCGCGGATCGGCAAACGTAGTGTAGGCGCCCTCAGACTGGGTGGAGCGACGATCTTCGCAAGGTGGCTGGATGAGAGTAGCCGCGGATCGTGCTCAGTGGCGTGCACTTGGAGAGGCCTTTGTTATTTGTACTAGTGGTCGCCCAGTGGTCGAAATTCGACCGTAATTTTATTATGGCTGCACAGATTGTATCCTAAGCAATAAAAAAAATTAAAAAAGATAGAATGTGAGTTTGGATTGGCATTGACAGATGTCGGCCGCATTAAAGACAAACAATACGTGTGTGTCAAATACATGGTAGTGTGTGTAATGTTGTTTTCGTTGATTTAATGTATTTTTATGCATAATTTAAAAAAAAATATTAACATTCGGATAACCTTCTCTATATAAACTATAAGTGTGCGAAATTTCATACTCCTCCGTCCGCGTAATTTTCGTAAAAACGGGTACAAAATTTTGCCTCACGTATTAATACTTATATAGATTTTTGTTCATCATCATCATCAGCCTACACTAGTCCACTACTGGACATATGTGTATATAACAGTGGACTAGTGTAGGCTGATGATGATTGGACATATATGTCCAGCATTGGACTAGTGTAGGCTTATGATAAACAAAAATACAAATAACAAAAATCATAACAAAATAAATAGGAGTAGTGTCATTGAAAACAACGAGAGGAGAATACCTACCGATACATTCAAATTGTGGCTTCTTTACTAATTTCTCTGAAATACATGCTACTGCGACTTTAATTTATAGTTCAGTTTAAATAAGGCATGTCGAAATAAAAAAATATAACTTGAGCGATGGCATTGCACTTATTTACATATTTTAACAGGCAGCCCGCGAGACGCACTAAAATAAATACAAAATTGTTTTGAAATATCATTTTTCAAGCTTAAAAATTTTAGCTTTAATCTTTGATTGCACTTTAATTTAAGAAATGCCATCAGCTGTTTTGTTTTTATATTTGTTGTGAGGTTATTACATTCCTAGGTTTAATTAATAGAAATAAACCGAGAATCGTTGTAAGTATTTCAAGCTTCAAATGTAAAAAACGTATATCTTATCAGTTCTATTTAAAATGCTTTATTTGACCTTTATAAGATTTATTTCATTCAGATTCGCCAATTTATTCAGCAGATATATTTTTAGTAATTGTTTTCCCTTCAGTTATCTCATGTTTTAAACAACGTAGAGTTTTTATTAACAGAGTTATAGTCAGTCGGTCAGTATCAATGGTGTTGACACGAATGGGTTTTCAGAAACAACAAAGATAAATTGAGATACACAAAACAAAAGACAATAAGAAATGTATGTATTGGAGTACGGGAAGAGTATTTTGATGAATGGCAGTTGCACAAAGAGTTTAAAACAATACAGCATACATGTCCTGGATTGATAATGCCAATGTAAGCAGATGTGAGATTGAAAGAAAGTTTTGACGGGCGCTGAAAAGTTTATAATATACTGATACTGACTAGGTATATAACTTGTCAACAAACCTTTTATTTCGTACCAGATTTGCTAATATTTTAGGTATTTCAGAAGAGTAATAACAGGCGGCTGTGGAGAGGCCTATGTCCAGCAGTGGAGTAGTATAGGCAGATGAGGATGATGATGATGATGATGATGATAATGATGATGATAATGATGATGATGATGACGATGATGATGATAAATGAGGAAACTGTTTGTAAAGAAAAAATGTATCGGAATAACATTTTGGGGATACCAACTTTGCCCGTGGGAGGAAGTAAGCTAATTAAGAGATAATAATATTATAGTTTCGTCCTGTGTATCTTAATTACGTGAAACACTAACAATAAAACAGTGTAACTAGAATAATGAGGTTTATATGCAGTTTAACAAACTATAGCGGCTCGTAGTATGATGATAATGCTACTCACTCAAAGTTTGCCACCCTCCCAGTTTCAAAGTCAACAATAGTACATTGTTCACCGAGAGGAGAAAGTGACCGATTACCGTCGAGGGTGTCGTTTGAAGCCCGAGCCGTAGGCGAGGGCTTTAAAACACCCGAGATCGGGAATCGCAGTTTCTCTCGAGTGATACATAGTGCTTTATACTACACCTGATACTTTATCAAATTTACGGTAGAAAGTACGTCATTGCATATCGAACAAATATGCGGGGAGAAAACGCATCTGAGCGGGAGAGAAAAGTGTATGAAAATCCATTTCTTACGTGGTTTTTGCGTTTTCTCCCCGCATATTTGTTCGATATGCAATGACGTACTTTCTACCGTAAATTTGATAAAGTATCAAGGTACTTTCCAAGCAGGTGTAGTATAAACTTTATTTTGAAATTGTTCTAATGAAATTTGACGTTAACTGGAGAGGGTTTCATCTCTTACTGATTAGCAAACAATTAAAACTTTTATATCTTCACAGTTTTTGTTGAATGTAAATACAAAGATAGGAAAAAGATCACGGTAGAAGAACAAAAATAATTCTTACTTATTTACAAACCCAAAAAAAAAAACAACGTCAAACTAATTACCTCATATGTTTTGTAATATGTTACACTGATTATCTTTTCAGTATGGGTAACTTCAGCATAATGTTTTGACGTCGGATATTTCAAACGGTATGCGAAAAAATCTATACTGAAAGTTTTGTACCGCGTTTGACTGTGTAACAATAAAGACGGATTAAATAAAGGTGTACTTATAAAAATAAGCAAACCTGATTTACATAAGACGAACTTGAAAAAATTGCGTTAAAAATTATTTGAACATTTATGTTGAAAATGTGTGTCTCCTCTTAGTTATTTAGTAATTTAGTTATTAACAAATTTACAGATTTTGTAAATATATAGAAAATTCGTTATTTGCTGTATGTTTAAGTATATAAGTTTGTTAATTTAGATTAAGAGCTGTGAATTTTGAAATATATTAAAATAAAATAAAATAAAATAAACTTCTACCGAAAACCCATCGTAAACATAACGATATCTAAAATATGAAATAATGTAAGGGACAAATTGCTACTTATTTTTTAGGGTAAGCAATGATATGATATGATGTACATGTATTGCAATGTTACAATACGGACAGTATTTGTAGAAATATACAGAAAACATTGACATGATAATAATGTAAGGGTCATAATTTCTAGAAATCTACAGCAAAAAATTAATATGATATTAATGTAAAGGACACAATTTCTTATTGTGTGGTGGGGTAAGGGACATATTTTGAAGGTATCAACATTTTAAATATGCCAATCGCGAAATTTTCAGTCATTTTCGTTATTTTGTTTTTACGTTAATACATATTACAGGTGTCTTCATTCAATTAAAGTCGTGATAACGTCATAAATTCTATTCAATGACGTCTGTACATTTTATTGTTATTGACGTTATGATGCTTTATTAATTTCCATTCAATATTCATCTTGTATAAGCTATAAGTAGTGTTTTACCATGCGTAATTATTTCGAAAACCATTTCTTAGTACTTAGTTTACAGTTTTTATAAGTTTAATTTTAAATAGTCTAAATTACTTGTGATTTTCTTTGTTTGTAAATAATAAAATTATTCAAACTAAAAAACTTATAAACTATTTTGTCTATATGTCCAGTTCAAAACATGGTTGCCTAGAAGAAATGGCTTTTAAACGATCCGCCATATTGTATTGTCCTCTTTATGTTTTATAAAGACAAAATTAAAATGAGCTCAAAGCCCGGTCACCTGTGGCGATTTCATACAATCACGTTGGAATCTTGACCTGCTCTAAGTGACTAAGTGTGACCGCACATTTCTAAAAATTGGCTATAAGTATTAGTCACTGACCAGCGCACGAAATGAAAACCCCCGCGACAGCAGCTCAAACAAGCAGTCGCTGTAGCCGAACTCGGCTAGCAGAGATAGAATGTATGAAGGAAAGTTCACTCACCCTGTCCTCTCATTGGCTGTAACGTGGACACGATCAAGATGGGCGAGTTCAACGCCACAGACAGCATCCACACCATGGCGATCATCTTGTACGCGTGGCACTGCGTCTGCCATTTCCTCGACTTGAGCGGCCGGCAGATGGCGAAGTACCGCTCCAGAGATATCGCCACCAGGGTCCATACGTCTACTGAAACGGACACCGCTGCAACAAAAGCAATAATTTAAGTTCATACAGAATAGAGGTATTTAGGCCCATACAGCAACAAAGGAATCTAAAATTCCCGTCAAATTAAGTCGTTTAGTCCCAAAAGTTTGGAGGATTTCCAGCGTTGCCAGCTTTCATTCCAATTGGCCTAACAACTACCGTACCGATATAACAACCACGTTAAAAGCATTTTTGTGTTCTTAGAATTACAAGGAGATTCAGTTTCTTAGTGGTGGAGAATGCCAAGTGAAGTGCGCTACATTTTAATGACTTATTTAAATTAAGAGATGAAATATCGTTTAGGGACGATTTTACTCACTTTAGAATAGTATCTTCGAATAAGAAATAGATGTAATAAGATATTGTTTTCTAAAGTTTACGCGAACTATACATTGAAATGAAACTACTTTTACGGATCTACTCGCATTTATTACGAACATTAATTTAATTTAATACTCTTAAGTTAAGAAACATACCCTAGAGGAACCCAACCACTACATCAGATTCGATAAACTCAAAATACTTGCTAGAGAACAAATTGCAACAAAAAAGATGGTTGGAATTTACCACCGGCCCACAGGGATCCCATCATAAAAACTATTAAATCCCAGCCCCAACACCATACTGCCAAACCAAAAGATATGATAAGCTCTATCTGCGTAAAACGAAACACCCGATTAACATGTAATGAGGGCATGCAAGTAACCAATTAATTATAAGACGACCAACACCTAAGTTTCCCTGTGACCACGGACCCTACAAAGGGTTCAAAACGTCAAAATAAACATTAAATTAAATTAATGTGTAAAATAAACGCGAGTAAACCCGTAAAAGTGGTTTATTTTCAAGATGTAAAATATTTCATTTGAACCCTTTTGGTTAATGTCTATAAAACTTCAGCAAGCGGCTCAATACTAATTGCTTTTCAAATTATATTGATTACCAATAAATTATCAACTTTTGATGTAGACGATGATTGATTAATTACAATTTAAAAACAAACTTTTTATTAAATTCCAAAACAAAAGAGCTCTTGGCCTCAATCTCACTTGAGAGGTAACGATAAAGCCAAAGGTGGAAGCGCACTTTACCCGGAATCCTCAACCAGTGAGGCTCTATCATATCTCTAGATAACTAAATAGGTATATGTAAAGATTTGAGACGAAAGTCTTTGACCAGTGTGTGTTGCCAGTGATGACATACGGGACTGAGACGTGATCGCTTACTATGGGCCTTATCAGAAGGCTCAAAGTCAGTCAAAAAGCAATGGAGAGGGCTATGCTCGGGGTTTCCGACATAGCCCGAAGAGTTGCTAAGCTCAAGTGGCAGTGGGCAGGGCACATTGCTCGCAGGACTGATGGCCGCTGGGGCGGAACAGTCCTCGAGTGGCTACCGCGTACTGGAAAGCGCAGTGTGGGCAGACCTCCAACAAGGTGGACCGCCGATCTGGTGAAGGTGGCAGGAAGCCGCTGGATAAGAGCAGCACAAAACCGGTCGTTGTGGAGATCCTTGGGGAGGCCTTTGTCCAGCAAAGGACGTCTTTTGGCTGAGATGATGATAGATTTAAGAAATATTACTGCTAACCCATAACTAACATCATATACGAGTACAATCTCTTACTGCATCTAAATACTATAATATTAGCTACGCCTATTCTCGATGTTATCTGAAAAGGCTATTAACTAAATCCAACTAAGCTATATTTTAGGAATCATCTTTCACATGAGGCGTATTTAATGTCTGCGTAGATTTCCTAGTACGAAATAGAATTCAACGCCTGACATTTGCTGATAAGAGCAATATTAATGGCCTGCTAGGCCTTCTAAGTACAACTATCGTACAGTGTTGCGTCCAAAATATTAGTAACGTTAATACAGATAACGTTGTGGAGTTGTGGAGAAAGATGAAATCTTAAATTCCATTCTTTTTCTTCTCAAGAAATGGTTCTATACATAAATATGAATTGCTCTTCCAATCCAAACCCTTCGGAGAATGTAGTAGGGGGGGGACACGCTTGCGTGACGCCATTCCCTCTAGTAACCTTCTTTCGGTGTTTCGATTATACGGCCTGAACCCTAAAAACATCATGACTTTACTGCTACGGAATACGCATAGATGGCAGTCGACATTTTGTTGTGGTAAGTGGACAAAAAATATTTTTTTATTTATATTTTTTCTGTTATATGCCTTTTAAAATTTAGTAACATAAGCTTTGAATTTAGATTGATTAATGGCCACATCAAGTAAGTACATTTTTAAATTCCTAATAAAATTTTTTGAAAAACAACAACGTTTAATGTAATTTTCGTGTATTCGTACTCAACTATTTTCAAATCGATATTGATTTTGTATTGCAAATATTTTCCGTTTGCAATTCAATATTACTTAGATAATAAATTACCCAATAACAAGAAATAATCCTTGCAATCAATAGCCAGATTGAATGGTAAGAATGGTGGACTCTTAAAAATATTGTGTACGATACGATCCCTGTTTTCACGCTTAAATTTGCGAAAATTGAGGCGAAAAATTCTTATGATATTTCGATGATATTGAATATATCCTTTTTGATATCATATTAACTTTTATTCACGCATTTGTGAAACGAGGCTAGCTAATAATAATATATGATTTGCCAAAAATATTTCTGGGCACTTTTTTCACAGTTTTGCATATCAGTTCGGAATTCAATAATTCCATCCGAGTCTTCAGCTCTCTCTTTAGAACCCTCGAACCTGCTGACCATTAACGCATGTTCAGTAACCTCGATAGCAGTCAGTAGAGGTTGTTCAGCAATTTACGCAATAGGTAAATTAGCTTGCACTTTTGCCGCGCGGTGGCGCTAGCTTACTTCGATCTCTACCTGACAGTTCAAATAACCTTTTCTTATTCTGTAAAATCTGTATTAAACATTAAAACTAGGTACAGTTATTATTAGTTTCTGTTTGTTTTTTTAACAACAAAGTCCACGCAGATTTCGTCATGTTAAAATTTAGTAATCTGACCAACAACTAAAAAGGCTCAAAATTAAAAGTAATGCAAGTTTTAATCTCACGCTCCTCCAGCGAAGGCAGATAGTAAACCGGTTTGTTAATAAATACATAGAATCAGCTGGACGGGCCGAGTGCAGGCGTCTCGGGGATCGAAGTGGCGAAACTGTAACGTTCGACTAATTGCATTGATTAATAAATGAAGTACTTCGGATAAGTCTCGTGGATCCGTTGGGAATTCATATATGAAAATTTTAAAATATATTTTAAAATTTCATGGATCCAGTGGGAATAGAAGAACAATAGAGTCGTGGACCTGTGGGAATAAGCCATAAATAATATAGCACTGACGCAGAGATATGTTTCATGATGTTGATTTCATTGAAAAATGACTTTAAGATTGATTTAAAAGTTAACGGTACTATGTCTTAAATTATTTTAACTGTAAGGTAATATTTTGCGCACAAATAGAAGACTGTATTGGGTATAAAGGGAATTAGGACTGGATTAAAGAGTTTAGGCAGAATGGTAGGAATACACACGGCATTTATCTATTAAACTGTGCTGTGAGGCGATGCTTTTGCTGCGTCAATGTTCGGCGATGTTTTAGATATCACCCTACTTCTTGTGCAAACTATTCACGGTCTGCGATGGTTCGTCAGTGGAGAATGTATATTCTAGCCAGGCTCGTAAAAACAGTTTTCTTTGGTAACTTCTAGTCGTTACAGTTTGAGTTTCCAACGGCAGCGGCGGATCGGATGAATTCTTCCAGTTTTCCGATAATGCAGTCCTGTCACGGTCGCCAAATTATGTTTCTTAGTGAACACAATGGAGCCTTATAATTAAATAAAACTCGTTTTCTTGGTAGATGCGAGTTATATAGTAAACGCGGATCGTGGTGAGCTGGGCGAGGAGTACTTGAGGACAACACGGTTTTTTATATAAAAATGTCAATCTGACTTAAATAGGATTATATTTCTTTAACAATATTTGAATCTTACTAGATTACGTAACTACTTAAACAACGGCTACTGACAGAATGATGCTGGAAGCGAGGTTTTTATACTAGTGTTCTTATCTTACTGCGAAACACATAGAGGGTCGTAAAAATATGAATGACACATTGTCAAGGCCTAGTTTAATTTATGGCTTTTGGCAACTGATTACTACAATGTTGTAATTTTAATATTTGCAACTAAAGCTTGTCGAATTGATTATTTAATAAGCGTGGAGGTGAGGCACTGGAAGGAGGCGCTGATAAGCAGGCTCCGGTTAGAAAACATTAGTCATTACATTACTATATTGACTTTAGTGATTTATTACAATGTAGTGCAAACGTTCGTGTATGAATTTTGAATAGTGAAGTGACAATTTTAATAGATTGTATTTAAAACATAAAAGCCAAAATTATCCTGCCGCGCTGTCATCGGCTGTCATTCTAGATTTAGAAAACAATATACACTATTCTATTAAGTTACACTTACTAACGCTGTTGTTTAAATAAATAATAAACAATAAGTTATTGTTACGAGTAAACATAGGTATTTATTTTAGCCAAGGTGATAATTTATGGTCTCATTTAAAAAGTTTCCATAAAACTTTGTAAGTTAAATATTTATAAAATACAGTGAAAAAATTAAACGCCTACCCGACTCAGCCAGGAAACGAACCTGGGTCTTCCGCAATCCGGGCGGCTGCACTGACCGCTATGCATATACCGATATGCATATTTGCAAGTTGTTAATACTTTTATCTTATTGAAAAAAAATCATCTGCCAACGGAACCCTTAAAAGTGAAATACGATAGCAACGGACAAAAACTTTTCACAAGTTTAATTATTATCACGATTTTTAACAATAATTTGTTTGAAAACAAACATTTCATTTACATTGCATTGCATTACAGTGAATGCAAAAATTTAAATAGTAAATATAGTTATAATAGTACAGATCGCGTCAAACTTCTAGTCCCCTCTGAAGTTGGCGCGATTCGCGTCGCAGTAGTATTAAATAGGCGTCAGTAGGACGAAGGCGGGACGAGCGGCAGGGCCTGACTGTGTACAGCTGCACGAAGTAACTTCAGAGGGGACAAAAAGTTTGGCGTGATCTATACGTGTAGAAGCTCTATTAGAAAACTCACCTTGTAGGAATGGAATCAGCTTACACAACACTGCACCGAAGAGGAACCGCCTGTAAACTTGACCGACGAGGGTGAACGGCAGGCAGAACACCCCCAACAGGAAATCCGAAATGGCCTGCAACAAAAAAGTAAGTTAGTTGATTGATTGCACGTCTATTGGCAAATTAAAAATTCAACACATTTTTTTTTATTTTACGTCTATAGCGCTTCGTCGCTTTTCGTCACTGTAACTCATATATCCACGGAATGGTTTTATAGGTACTCGTGAGGAAGAAAATAAAACAATGAAAGAAAAGTAATGGGTGGTTGTTTGTGTGTGTGTAGGTACGTTCTTTTAAAGTTATCTATCCCTCAAGACAGTAAATACTGTTAAAAAATGTGTAAAAGTAGATCTAATTTTCTTTTTAAAATCTTAATCGAGGAACTTATGGCCTTAGGCTTCTTCCTCACCGGCTCGGTACCGCCTTTGCACCGAATCTGTACAGATTGTTTACCGAGCTCATGTTATCAAATGAGAGCTTTCACACCGAGTCGTTTCGGTACAGATTTTTTACCGAGCGCATCGCGTACCTCTGCACAGAATTTGTACCGAGCGGCCGGCCTCCCCTGTCTCACCCCCGCCAGCTCCGCCGCGCGCCTCACTCAACACCAGTCATGTTGACGCGACTGTACAATAACATATCGTACCGAAAACATCCAGAGCTTGTCAGGAAATGTTTTTCAGCAGAAAATTTGTACAGATTCAGTGCAGAGGCGGTACCAAAACGAAAACGTACCGATCCGGTGAGGAACAGGCCTTAATCTCATTTGAAAGCATAGGCCTATGATAAAGTTAGTATTAGAACAACCTATCATCATTCTGAGTACCTAGATTGAGTTTTATTTACTATTAGTATTCATTCGATCAGGTTAACGAAAACGAGAATTTATATGGCGTTGAATAAAGCAGTGTTTCATAGTGACGGTTGATGAGAATTAAAACATTGTCATGCAAAAGCTCGTTCTTCCGAGATTGAATGTCAAATAAAACTTGCACTAGCCACCCATGTGGTGTGTAGTCCCGGTTAAATATCTAAAGGTTGGAATTATAATGCCACAGTGTCGCTACAGTAGTACGTATCATATCCGTGCTTACGGGTTTAATGACAATTGTTGGCGAGAATATTTTTTTCGGTGCCGATACGCTTCGACAGTGTTAGTCGGTGTCGAATGAACGGCATAATCTCATACTTTTCAATACAAAAAATATTTTTTGCCTACCACGTTCCAAGCACGGTCATGGTCTAACTCTAATGGGCAAATTCCGAGCCGTGCTTTCCGAAGCATAAGGAGGTGAAGCCAGTTTGTTATGGTAAACCATCTGGGCATATTGGAAATTCTTTATTTCTCTTGATCGCAACTCGAGCGAATTAGCAAACTGTGCCAACGAGCTACTTTGTATTTGTTACAGGGGTGATATGAATTTTTCTCGACTCTTTTCGGGCTACAGAACTGAAAGCAGCATGCATAATTAAACAGAATAGATACTGCAGTGTTTCCTAGCTTACTTATATATTTTTATTTATTTATTAATTCACCAACGTTTGATTACACTAACACATTAAAATAAGTTTATACAATTGCAACATTATCCTGAATGTAACAAACATATTTTATAGGTAAATAGAACCTGTAAGAGTTATGGATAACTATAATGAAAAACAATATAAGTTTAAAAACAATAACTAAAAAATAATTTTGAGGTGCAATCATAAAAAAAGTAAGTAATTAATTTGAGGTTATTGCAATAGAACGAATTCTGTTAAGTGAGTCACTATGTTGATATTCCATGTGCTATGTGCTGTATGTTGGTCAGTATGTTCACTCACCAGTTTGCACAGTCTTGGGATGGGGAAATTTGAGCCAAATACAGTTTTTCAAACCATTAATTACTCACAGATATATTCATTTGTAAAGATCGTCATCATCATCATTATAACCTATCGCAGTCCACTGTTTGGCTTTCAAAGTAAAAAAGTAAATAGTGTTGAATAATTTCGGCGGGCTGGTTAGAACCACGATAGCTCAATTGGGAGAGCACCTGACCCGGTATGTCAGAAGGGTGCAGGTTCAAATCCTGCTCGTGGATTTTTTTTCAACATTTGTGTTTTTGTAAATTGTTTCGCAACAAAATTTGCGTTAAAACTATACAAACAAAACAAAAACATTTTATAAATAGCTTGCCTACTTCTTAACTGATCTTTAGTATTTGTAAAAATATTATGATCGGATGTTAACGACGGTAGTTGTTGACATTGAATGGGCGCCTTTGGCTTTCAAAGTAAAAAAGTAAATAGTGTTGAATAATTGCGGCGGGCTGGTTAGAACCACGATAGCTCAATTGAGAGAGCACCTGACCCGGTATGTCAGAGTGCAGGTTCAAATCCTGCTCGTGGAAATTTTTTCAACATTTGTGTTTTTGTAGTTAACATTTGCCATACAAATTCTCGTCAGTCATCGCTTCTGCGACAGATGTGAGCAGCCTAATGCCACTTCAGCTTGCTAATCTTAAGAGCTATGTCGGTCATTTTGGTTTTCTGAGGAATTTTTAAATGCTTCTATGAGTTTGAACTTACTGTCTGTTGAATATTCTCTTAAATATGATGTAGTCATAGAGCGAATAAATTATGTTTCGAACCATAACTTCAGTGAAGCTATTAAAGAAATAGATTTAGGTAAGTAGTACTATTTTCCAACCCTTTTCAAGACCTTCGTCTAGCAGACATTTAATTTTGAACGTCATTAATTTTCTGTTCTATTTCTCGGCCACGCCAGCATATTTATGTGGTGCGGGGATAGAACCACCATTTCACCGATGGTTCAACCGTGAGTGTGCCAACGCTGTCGATAACAGGCAGGCGGCATACCGCGCTTGGATCAGAGGTAAAGCTCTTGGGGATCCCGAAACTCGCTCGCTGAAAGCAGCCTATAATAATGCCACCAAGTCTTGCAAAAGAGCCTACATTAGAGCGGATGCCCAGCGCGTTGCACGGGTCGGCCAAGAACTTCTGACGCATCCTACGGGTAGCCGTAGCTACTGGCGTCTGGCCAAAGCCGTGCAATCAAATTTCTGCCAACCCTCGCTGCCACCTCTGAGATGTCCTGACGGGACTTTAGCTCACAAGCCGCAAGAGAAGGTCGATCTCCTGGCCAAACTCTTTGCAGCTAACTCCCGAATCGATGACTGCAATGCACAGCCACCTTCAATTCCTCACTGTGGCCACACAATGCCTGATTTTAAAATCAGGCAGTGTGATGTCCGTGCGGAGCTGCAGTCAATCGATGTCCGGAAAGCTAATGGCCCAGATGGCATTCCAGCAATAGTCCTGAAAATGTGTGCAGCGGAGTTGTCCCCCGTGTTAACGCGCCTTTACCGTCTCTCGCTCTCTTCTGGTTGTGTGCCGGAATCTTGGAGAGAAGCTAATGTGCAACCGGTCCCCAAAAAAGGAGACCGGTCAGACCCATCTAATTACCGCCCCATAGCCGTTACTTCAGTTTTGTGCAAAATCATGGAACGTATTTTAAACAAACAACTAGTCCACTACCTGGAAGAACACTCCATAATTCATGATCGCCAATATGGGTTTCGGCCGAAACGATCAACGGGTGATCTTCTAGCGTACGTTGCACATCTCTGGGGTGAGGCTATTGACAAGCGTGGTGAGTCGATGGCTGTTAGCCTTGACATAGCCAAGGCTTTTGATCGGGTCTGGCACAAAGCTCTTCTCTCCAAGCTCCCGGCATACGGTCTGCCTGCTTAGTTCTGCAACTGGGTCGCTGGCTTCCTACATGAGCGGAGAATCCGTGTCCTGTCTGATGGATGCGCTTCGCGGTTCATGTCAGTGAACGCTGGTGTCCCTCAAGGTTCCGTTCTGTCCCCCACGCTGTTCCTTTTGCATATCAATGATATGCTTCCACTTGGAAATATTCAGTGCTATGCAGATGATAGCACAGTGCATGGGGGATATAACGGTCACCCAGCGGCCGGGCGGGTCGAAACCGAAGTTAACCGAGTGAATCTTGTCATTGAGCTCAATCGGGTATTGGACCTCATATCTAAATGGGGCTCCAATAATCTTGTTGAGTTCAATGCCAAGAAAACACAGGTGTGTGCGTTCACGGCAAAAAAGTCACCATTCCTTCCCCTTCCAACTCTTCAGGGTACATCTCTAAGCCTGCAGAGCAGTATCAACATGCTCGGTATGACGATTCGCTGTGATCTAAACCAAAGAGACTACATCGAAGCCGTGATCAAAACAGCCTCACGAAAACTCGGTATTCTGAACAGGGTGCGGCGATTCTTTACGCCTGACCAGTTGTGCCTTTTGTACAAGACACAGGTACGGTCTTGCGTGGAGTATTGCTCGCACATCTGGGACGGTTCCGCAAAGTACCTTCTCGATGCTTTGGACAGATTGCAGCGTCGCGCTGTACGCATTATCGGCAACGCAGAAGTCACAAATACTCTCGAAACTCTGCAATTGCGTAGAGATATTGCGTCACTCAGCGTGTTTTACCGTTTATACCATGGCGAGTGCTCTGAAGAACTCTTTGACCTCATCCCTCCTTCTCCCTTCCTCCATAGGAGTACGCGTGCTGCTCTCCGGAGTCACCGCTTCACAGTCTCAAATATTCCATCACGCACTAAGAAATTTGGTGACTCATTTTTTTGTCGCACTTCCAAAACATGGAATAGTTTGCCTGCACACGTTTTCCCTCCTTCCTATGATATGGGGTCCTTCAAACGAGGCGTGAAGAGGCACCTTGTGGGCCGGCAGAGTGAGGGTAACTGATGCTGCGTTATTTTCACGCTGCACCAGTTGTCATCGCATCTGGATTCCATATTCACTTAACATCAGGTGAAATGGAGTCATTTGCCGTGCTATGTATAAAAAAAAAAAAATTCTCTCATTCAACCTGAGTATCCTCCCTGTTCAGCAATGGAAGCTTCATTTACATAAAAAAATTAATGTAAATTTGTAACACATCATTATTATACGCAGTGAAAATAATAAGAAAACATAAGAAACTCTAAACATCTCAATGTGAATATTAGTTCCGGCTGCTGTTACTAGATGGCGCTACTTAACCGCGCTCCTAAATGGCGCTATCGTTTCGTCTTCTCAAATATATTTATTAGCCTGGTCATGTTAGTAAGTTCAATTCAATAGGTTGAGAAACCTATACAGTACATTTTAAGGCGGTGGAAGTCCTGGTGCTGTACAACCGTTCAGGCGTAAGCTGTAGGTATGGGTCGTTACGCGAATTTCAAGAAACGAAACGTAACTGGTTATTTTCTTTGCGTCACCTGTTTTGAATTGAAACTAGTGATTTTCCGTAACTAGTTATTTTTTCAAGTACTAACAATGAGCTTATTCTGATTGAGTCTTAACTAGTGACTACTCATGTTACTTATCAAGGGAGGACTATGTAAGTTGCTACAGTTATTTCATTATCAGGTAGAACCAGAGACAGAATTAAAACAAGTTATTTTTGTTTAAGTGAACATTGAACTTTTCTTCATACTTTGTGCAGGCTTAGAACTGACCGCATTAACTATGGAGGTAGCATAATAAAATTATGTATGTATGTCAAAAAACCTGTTTCTCTCACCTAAGATTTCTATGCGTTATAAAAATATCAGCTGAATTAATTTGATATAAGACCTATTTTGCAAATACGCTTACAGATTATTTCGAACATGTTTTTATAAAATAAGGCAATTAGGCAATAAAACACATAAGGCTAATACAAATAGGGCATGTTTTTGAGAAAATGAGTTGACTTTTTAACTCATGAGACGCGCCACGAGGGCCGCCAGCCGGTCTTCGGTCACTTTCGTCTTCCGTCGGCATTTACGCCTGTGTTGTGTTGACTGTAATACAGTATGTCTATCTATAACTGCTTACGAAAAATCACTAGTTTCATGTTCGACTCGTAACTAGTTATTCGTTACAAGTTGCATAACCTGTTACTGAAACCGATTACGTTAAATAACGCCCATGCCTAGTAAGCTGAGATCGGGGTCTCACCTGTAGTCCGCCCCTAATTAGTCCCACTTACCTAGTGTATCGCTCGCTTTGTGGCTGAATAAACTGTCGTCTTCACACCCGTTGCCGTCTCATTTTCGTCACACGAACCCTACCTTACTACAAATTTAAATAAATATTTTAGAATTATACGGATACTTTCGGAGCATTTAAAGCGAGATTGTGCAGACATATTCTATCGGACCATACCTTGCTAAGGAACTGAATGTGCGAGGTGTATATGCACTTGGTGCTTGATGGATAGGCAACTTTTTTTTTTGTTTATATTTTTTTGTTTACTTGTATTGTAAGTTACTTTATTTTAATTTGTTTTTATTAAGATTGCCACGACGCAAATTTGTATTAAAAATTAGTTATCAAATAAGTGAGATGTATGTCTTTTTATAAGAATTAAGTTCTATAACCTGACACATTGGTCGTGCTCGACACATTGGTATCGCCATAAAATAACATTGGTCGTCAGTAAAATTTTACAAGATTACAGACAGCTAGGAAGCAGGTGGCCGAGTAATTAATTGTTGCTAACTATAGTTGCTGTATGTCCGCAACCTTACTTTCTTAAATTTAACATTTTTAACTCACTTTTTATGGATGAATGGATTTATTATTAGATTATACCTGGATGTGTACTGAGAAGTGAGTGGGCTTACAACTCCGCCACCAAAGAGAACATGGTAGTCGACTTTAGAATTGACGACCCGAGCAGTGGAAACTGCGAGTTGTACTCTTAGTGCAACGAAAAGTGAGCGAGCTTACAGCTCCGGTAACCTATCTGGATATTAGGTAGTGGAGTATACGTGTCCACGGGGCAACTCGTTCGAGACACTAGTCTTAAGAGTTCCGGATGAAGAATGCGCTTCGGCGCGTCCTGTTCTGGCGTTATGACCTGACGCAGATGGTCCTTTGTGCTTGCGCAAGGATGTCTGACACCTACTTTATGACCTGACGATTGGTGGGGGTGTCAGTATAAACTTTAAAGTCGTATGTAGCGGGGATGACTTTTTATGGAAAAGAGTAAAGTTATTGCATGGTTCGTTTCGTACAACTACAAGTACAAAAGTAATGATGAAAAGTACTACTATCTTATCTTAGTGGGGCCTGCCGAGGTTTCCCTCTTGCAGTAGCACAAAAGATCCCGATGTTCGACCCATCGGGATCTTTTGTGCAAATGAAAAGTACTATAAATGTATTCTTATTTTATAGCGTCATCATCATAATCATCATCAGCTAATAACTAACGTAACGTAACTTCGTAATTACCTCTTTGTCTATTGGTTAAGACCACCGGCCTAGACCCAGAGGCACCGGGTTCGATTCCGGGGGTACATGATTGTGTACTCGGTTTGGTAGCTACCACCATCTTATCTAAATATTACACCATAACAATGTTTGTAGCATTGTTGTGTTCCGGCAGCTAGAGTTAAGATAGTCAGTGCCTCACTAGTTGAGGATCCCGGGTGAAGTGCGCTTCCATCATTGGCCTTATCATCACTTAACATCAGGTAACACTTCTACAAGGTGTAAAGACATATTAATCTAAGTGAGAGGCTTACATCAATTACTGTATAATTTGGTTTTGATAAGAATAGCTGTAGAAACGTATGTCAAAGTTACACTCAAAGGATTGAAAGCGTAATTAATTCGTACACTATTAAGGGTGTCTAAGATATTTAAGTCTAAGAATTATAGTTTCAGCGTGGTGGGCAATCCTAACTAAATCTCGGTGGATATCTAATCTCTCCGTGTTGTTATGTATAAAAGCCTGACATTAATGATGAATAATTAAAATTAAAGTAATTCCAAGACACTACATACAATTATAAATATTTTTTATCGATAAGTAGAGAAATGACTCCACTGTACCTGATGTTGGCATCTACTTTTATAGAAGAAGAAGAGTGAAAGGATGGGGTTGCACAAAAGATCCCGATGGGTCGAAGTGTTACTGCGAGAGGGAAACCTCAGCAGGTTCACTATGATAAGATAAGATACCTGATGTTATGCTGAAGCAGAGTCCAGATACAAAGACAGGAAGTAGAGCAGGATCCTCACAAGCTGTTTTACCTTGCCGACCAGCGAGTCGTTTATTCAAATCTCAAAATACCTGCCGTAATGTATGTATTCTTGTAGTTAAGACCACCAGCCTCAGAGCTAGAAGTCACGTATTTTTATGTAATTTTTTTTGTCAAATGTTTTATTTTTGGTGTATATACAATAATGTTTATTTATCTTTATCTTTATCTTTATCCCGTGTTCGATTCCCAGCGGGTGGACAAGTTAGTGTACTCGGTTTAGTTGGTGGTAGGGCTTGATTGTCCGCCTGGCTAGCTACCACCATCTTATCTAAATCAATGTTTGTAGCATTGTTGCGTTCCGGCAGATTAGATTTTGGTATTGTTAATTTTAATTTTAATTGTTCTTTGGGCTGTTTTAGATGGATGAACAGATTTTGTATGCCGACGTTTCCGTAGAACACGCATGTACCTTACTAGTATATGACTTAAAAAAAAAATTATACCGTGTCTCTTATGCAAACAAAATATATTTCATTTAATTTTATTTTATTTCTTGGGTTAAACGTTGGTGAAATGAAAAGTTTGTTTACTCTCGGAATAAGTCATATCTCTGGAATTCGCTTCCAGTTGCGATCAGGCGTGCGAAATCCATTCACACATTTAAAAAGCTCGTGAAAAAATTCTACCTTTCCGATTAACCTTGTCCTGCTGCAAAACTGCCTTATCGTTTCTTTCCTACCTGAGACTACTGTTATGTTTAAGTAGGTTTATTAATACATAATAATGGTATTTATATATATATTTATCATTATTATCATTAATTTATCATTATTATTTTACCTCATTTATAAAATTTTCTAAATGAAACAATTAAATTCTAGTATGTTTTAATAGTTTCACCTCTGATCTTACAATTTATTAGCTCTCTCCATCTGACTGGTTGTCTGGAAGAAATCGCTTGAAAGCGATAAGACCGCCAAATTGTAACTTTGTAAATTATTATTTTTTGTTCATGTTTATGTTTTATAGTATTGCAATAAATAAATAAATAATCTATCTATCTATCTATTTTTACACTACTTCGGTGAAATCCGCCCTAAGCTGTGGAACTACGAGTGCTGCCTGAAACCCTTTTCATGTTTTCACAATAGGTTTTATCGCAACAAATCAATCGTCAGGAGATATGAAGGCGAAGCGCGGTGATGAAGCCATTATCCATCAAGTATAGTGATGACTTGATTTCAATGATAGAGGTCTTTGCCCAGCAGTGGGACAGTCATAGGCTATTACTTTACTTGCTTTGCAAATTCTAGTTAATTGTTTTTCATGCCATTTGGAAAGCTTTGCATACACTACACAAACGGATTAGAGCCATAATGAAGAGAAGGTTTGATAATCTCTTAATGAGTCGACACTATTCCACTGGCTTTTGAATGGTTTAAATCCTAGTTCCATCACAAAGGTTTACCTTAATGGACTTAAGTTAATGCTTAGGTCTGTCTAATTTAAATATCTATTGTTTCAATTTATTGAAAATAATTTATTTGATATTTAACATCGTGTTTTAGTTGTAAATTAAAATAGTAGAATAATATGTTATTACTTATGTTTAAGTGTTCACCTCAAGAAGGTCGTGCACTCGCTGTTTGTATCTGTATTTAATAGCAAGTTTGGTGAACCGGGTTAGTCCCCGAGGACCCCGATCTTCCACTCGTGGCGGAGAACCCCGATTGATAACATTTTTTTGGGTAATTTTTTTATTGTTTTTTACTTTTACCGTCGATATAAAAATTGCTTTAACGTGTAATACATATTATTTTTGGGTATCTGCCGGCATAATATAGTGGTTTTAAATAAGGGACGAAGTGACTAAGTATAATAGTTAGGTAGATTGTTAAAGTATTTTTTTTACTATTTTTAAAGTTGATCATTTACTACGGTGAGTTATAAAAAAAGGATTGTACTTGACATATTTTTAAGATTTTTTATTATTACTATAAAATATGCAAAATCATATAAAATAATTACATTACAATTTCCATGTGGAGGTTATTGAGTAGTTTTGTTATTTTTTTTAATACTCGTATAGGTACTTTAACTTTGTTTTTCTTAGATAATTTTTGACTTCTATTAGTACTGTATGACATTGTGAAAATTGAAATTGTTAGGTATCTGATGTAATTTTATAGTATAGGGCATTTTCCAATATTTTTGACCCTGTATGGGAGAAAAGAGCTTGACACTTGCTGAGTTTCTTGCCGGTTCTTCTCAGTACAAGGTCTCCCGCCCAGAGTAGACTTACGAACCGATGGCATAATGACGTTCATAAGAGCTATTTGTAGCCTAAACTGAATAAATGATTTTGAATTTTTGAATTTTTGATTTTTTTTTTGAATTTTTTAATGCTCAATTGTCTTCAATTTTAATTAAAAAACTAATTATTGTGATAATGAAAACCTGTCGAGGCTTGAAAGGAAATATTGACTTAGCGACATTAAGTTAGCTTTACAAGAGAGTACTTAGTTTAAAGTTCGGATTTTTTAAAATATTTCCTTTCAAGCGTTACATGTGATTACACCAACAGACTATTATATTGTGTTACAATATACGATTGCTTTAACCATGACTTAAAACTTATCATTTATTTCTGATCTTTAACGTTAATTCAATAGTATTTAAAGTAAAATATTACAAAAATTATTTATCACTTTCCTATTGACGGTACTTATAAGCAAGATTGACTTTTAATCGACATTATCAAGAAAAATAGAAATTAGGATCCTTCGCCACGGGTGACTGGGCGATCGGGGTCCACGGGGATCAACCCGGTGAACCAATAAAAAAGCATAGATGATCCTACTTAGACCATAGATTCGTCTCCTATAAATTAGTAAAAATAATACATCATATTACAATCCCATTGTCAGAATGTGCCGTCTATACAATGAACTGGTTGCACTTAATAACAACATCGACATATTTTCCATGAAAATACATGAATTTAAGAAAAATGTCCGGGAAACTCTCAGTCCGGCATCTCCCAATTATTAATAAAATGTTGACAAACATTAACCTAGAATAAGTTTTCAGTTTGTTATATTTCTATTATTCACCATTATTATGTATATAATTAGATTTTAATTGAATTTAATTTTAGATTAGGTAAACTTTAACATAGACGCTAATTATTAATCATGATGTGTACACATGTTTTTAGATAGAAATTTAGTTCTTATACAATTATCATGCTTTTTTGTTATTTTTTAATTTTTATCTTTTTTGTGTACCTAATAAATAAATAAATAAATAAATAAATAAATAAATAAATTATGTGAAAATTAAAAAAATATTTTTAAAACAAAAAAACGTATATAAGTGTTTATGTTTGTACTGTAGAAACGATTTTTGGAATAAGTTGGGTTGTAACGTCGACTCCATCTGGGTCCTCAATAGGTGAGAGGAGGTGTATAGTGGATAAATCTATTAGAAGAAAGATCGATGGACTTTTGAATGTAACAAAATACTGCTTTACACCAAACATTGGCTAAAGTTAGACAATGCTCAAAATAGATGCTGCCACTTTTTAGCTAATATATTTAGACAGAGACACAATTTTTTGAATACCTCCATTGTTTAACTTTAAAAACTGTTTTGTAGTACAAGGGTTAAACACTCACCAGGTTCAATAAATACACGTTGGTGACGGTCCTCATCCTTCGATTGTTGGCGAGAGTGGCTATCACCATGCAGTTCCCAGATATAGAGAGGAGGAATATCAAGAAGTATGGCGGCAGTACAAATCGCCATTCGTACGCGTTGCTGGCGACCTTGGCGGTGGTGGTGTTCTGTACTACCGACGTGGAGGTGGATGTGGCCACGTCTCGCAGCCGCAGCAGCGAAGTGTTGAAGATGACGGTGAGGTTCGCGTCCTGCATTTTCTTTTTAATTTGCTACCTGTAAAGAAGAAAAAGTTTGATTACATTTTAATTCAATTTAAACATTAACTCATCACTAGCTTATTTAATGTCCCCGTCTCCACTGCTGGGGCACGGACCTTCCCAATGGATGGATAAGGAGAACGGGCCATAAATCACCACGCGGGCCCAGTGCGAATAAATTGGTTTTTAACGACTGCTAATGCAGCCGGGACCAACGGTTTTACGTGCCTTCCAAAGCACGGAACAGCTCAAGATGATACATTTTTGGTCACCCATCCGATGACCGGCCTTTGTGAAATTTGCATAACTTAAGGATCCCAACCTGGGCGCGTTAACCACTGCGCCATCGAGCTCCTCAAACATTAAATGCGATTTTAATAAAATTATTACAAATTATTAGGCAGGCAGTTGAATCAACTGATACTTAAGTGCCTGCGTTCTGCCCCCTTACCCCCTAACTCGATTGCTTTCGATTACTTTGGCTACGTGTATAGTTTATGACGTCATCTTGTTATTTCGTACCGCCGCCTATGAAAGCAATATCGAAAGCTATAGCCAAGATGACGTCATAAAGCTAAATGACAAGATGACGTCATAAGCTATACACGTGGCCAAAGCAATCGAAAGTAATCGAGTTAGGCGGTCGGCCCACAGCTATAGGTACATACATACGTCAACTAGTTATTATTGTGTTTTTTTTAATATTATTTAAAATATATTTATCGAGTCTGTATTATAATAGGAGCTCGATGGCGCAGTGGTTAACGCGCCCGGTCTGCGAGTGCTGAGGTTAAGCAACTTTCGCAAAGGCCGGTCATCGGATGGGTGACCAAAAATGTATCATCTCGAGCTCCTTCGTGCTTTGGAAGGCACGTAAAGCCGTTGGTCCCGGCTGCATTAGCAGCCGTTAACAACCACCAATCCGCACTGGGCCCGCGTGGTGGTTTATGGCCCGTTCTCCCTATCCATCCACAGGGAAGGCTCGTGCCCCAGCAGTGGGGACATAAAATGAGCTGATGATGATTATAATACGTACATACCTATTAGGTATATATTTATAGTCTAATTGGTATTACAGTTTAGTTAGAATGTTAAAAATGGTATACATTAGAGCTGCACTAAGCACGCGTGGTGGTTTATGACCCGTTCTCCTTGAGTGTTTCCTTCTCTTATCCCAACAGTGGGGACATAAAAATGAGTTGGTGATGATGTCATTTACATCTGGCACAGCAAAGTAAGGGCGTAGCAAACATGAGAAAGTGTCAACTTCTTAGAACATAAATACATTTTGTTGGGATTAAACAGTATAAAATTATTTCATTAAATAGATATTGGAAAAAAAAAACACAACAACAATAGGCAAGCTATTTATAAAATGTTTTTGTTTTGTTTTATATAAACGCAAATTTTGTTGCGAAACAAATTACAAAAACACAAGTGGTGAAAAAATTTCCACGAGCAGGATTTGAACCTGCACCCTTCTGACATACCGGGTCAGGTGCTCTCCCAATTGAGCTCACGTGGTTCTAACCAGCCCGCCGAAATTATTCAACACTATTCACTTTTTACTTTGAAAGCCAAAGGCGTTTTTTTATTTTATTTAGAGAGTTATTTTGCAACAATTATGCCCCTTAAAATAGAATTCAACAATTAGTCTAACGTTGGTGAGGGGTCGTGCGTAAAAGCATGCATATTTTTTATATTTCTAAGTTTTTTGAATTTTAGGCATTCATCTATTTAAAGTTCCAAAAAAACTATCAACGTTGCGCATTTTCATTTCATTGAGGTTTTGGTGAAAGCACCGAAATATTCAATACAATATTTATGTAAAGTCATCCTAACTCAATATCTACTCGTTTTTTGAGTCTAAGTTTATTATATTTATTATATTTGGCTTTGATTGTGAACGACATTGAGAATAACCCTTGTCAAGGAAGGGATCGAATTGCTAAAAACTCTATATATGAAGTCAGTCAAAGTAAAAGGTATTTATTGCCATATAGGCCTTAAAGTATTTGGTGCTTACAACTTATTTTCCTTTTAAAAACTCTTGAATATAGGTACGTATTGGCACGTAGGTATACTCGTATTCGTATATACACCGTTCTTTCGAATCGTCTTACACCCGTATTTTAAACAAGTCATTACTTAGCAATTAATTTGTTCTTAGAAATGTCACTTTTATATTATTTTAGACATAATACAAACTGTCACACGTAATTTAACCTCAATTCTAGCTTGTCACAAGCTTGTCACTATGAATTCTTTGAGTAATCTAATTCGATTGCTTGAGTAAAGATATTGGTGACTATTGCTTGGCTACGAATTCTAGCTTTTGGTGTTTCTAACTTCATCGGTTTACTAAAGAATATGATTACTTTGTTTCAGTATGAGCTTTTACTCGTTTATAAAAACATAGGTCAATGAACGTGTTTTTTTTTACTTCCCCATACAAAACATGCTCGGTCAATAGAAGCATTGTATGAGCATCTGCTGGTCTAAGACGAATAAAAAAGCACGGTGTACATAGATTAACGTATGGTTCATCATCCAAAAAAAGATATAGAAAATTAAGTTATTAAGTTACATAGTTCGAAGTAACATACACGTAAAAACGGCCTATAGATTCTTCTTGTTGCTGAATTTTTCTAAAATATTGTTTACAATCTTCAAAGGGACATCTGGCTTTTTGTAGTCTAATCCAGAATCTATTAAATACAAACGATCTTGATCTGCACTAGAGTTAAAAGAAACAGCATCAAGTGGTACTCGAACCCACGACCCTCAGTAACCCGGTCGACAACTCGACTCTAACTGTCGTTAGCTAAATAATACCTTCTACAGAAAGTAGTTTTTTGCAAGCTCCAATATAAAAAAGCACTGTAAATACAAAATAACTAAATATATACGTTACTAGCTTTTGCTCGCGGCTTCGCTCTCGTAGGTTACACGACGTGTGATTGTTTGTAATAAAAGCCAAACTTATTAAAAGTACGTTCATGTTAGTCAGTCTGTGCATTAAACTTCATTAAACTCAAAATGTCAGATTTCCATGCAAACTTTCCTCCACCCCTATTTCACCTCTCTAGAGGAGGTTTTTCGAAAAATGCTAAGACACGTCATTCTTTATTTTTTTTTGAAAAATCTATAGATCGATTAAAATATTCATTTTGATAGTTATTATTTTAAAAATAACAATTTCCAAATAAACCAAACTCCTTTTTAAATAAACCAAAACCGATTTTATCGCCGAGGTTTTAGTAAGTATCGATTTTGTGACCGATTTTCTTTTCCATACACATTTTCACCGACTAAAAATTTTTAAAAAACTTTCTCTCCTTCCTATGACATGGGGTCCTTCAATGAGGCGTGAAGAGGCACCTTATGGACCGGCAGGGTGAGGGTAACTGATGCTGCGTTGTTTTCACGCTGCACTAGTTGTCCTTGCGTCTGGACTCCGTTTCCACTTAACATCAGGTGGAGTGGTGGTGGTGGAAAAATAAAAATAATAAAATCGCTTACCGATTCGATAATCGGTAAGCGATTTTATTTTTTTTATTCCGTAAGCGATTTTATTTTTTTCAATCCGATGATTGGCGAGGGCTAACTTTACATTATTATTTTACACTGACGTTCAAGCTATTTCTCTTTACCATATCACCACCATCCTAGACAACTGTCTATTGTAGTTGGTTACGTAGGGAAATCCTTGTTTCAGAGAGCATGCGGCATCTGTGACACCCAGGATAATAAACTGCAAGTACCACGGCTTCGTCAGAGAAAATTTAAAATTTACCTGTACTTATACCATCTAAGAAAGGTGTCACTGACAAAATTGGACACAATATATCTTGGAGCGAGCTTTAATGAACACTTACTTTACGCCACGAAGAAGATTAACCAATTTTTACGACCTGTCAAACACACATGCCCCTTCATAATGGCCTCATCTTTTCAGATTCCATTCCAAGCGGGTGTTTTATTATTTAAATACCTATTATTTAATTCGGTTTGGTTGTGGCGGTAGGGCTTGTTTTAAGTCCACTTGGCTAGCTATCACCGTCTTTTTTAAGCATGTTCCCATACTAAAGATAAAAATTAATAAAAAAAACCAAAATAGTAATCATCATCAGCTCTTTTTATGTCCCCACTGCTGGGGCACAAACCTTCCCTATAGATGGATAGGGAGAACGGGTGTTCAAAACCATTAAGTGCTTGTATTTCTAGGACATTTTTCAATAATATCCTAAGGGGGCGGCATGTTCAAAACCCTTTTGATACTATAATATAAGTACGTAAAATAATAATAATGTTATAATGTGAAAGAATAATATATGCCAATACTTGTGACATCTTCATACTAATTTTAGTTCCTGTAGATGTTACAAGATGGCGGCTCGTATGTACTTTCTTAATCGCGCTATCAACATTTCACATGAGAATCAATATAATCATTTGAGTTATCAAAAAAAGAGCAAAAGTATTCTTACCGGTTTTATTTTCAACCCTATTAGTATTAACATACAGTCCAAGGTATACCATTTAACAACGGGTCATACATAACCACCACGCGGGCCCAGTGCGGTGCGGTGGTTGCAAACGACTGTTAATGCTCCCGGCTGCAACAGCGTTACGTGCCTTCCGAAACACAAAGGAGTTCGAGCTGATAAATTTTTGGTGACCCATCCCATGACCGGCCTTTACGAAAGTTGCTTCTGCGCCATCGAAAATAGTAGAGTAGTACCGTCAAAATAAAGTAAAACTAAACTTGAACCACTTGTAGGGAGGGCTGAGTGGCATACTCAGCCCTCCCTACAAGTGGTCCCGGGTTCAATTCCCAGGTCGGGCAAAATGTTTTTTGGATTTTTTCATGCATAGCCCGGGTTTATGATCACCAACCCGCATTTGACAAGCGTGGTGATTAAGCCATTACCTTCGATCAACAATACTGTTGATCGAAGGCCATTACCCATCAATTGTAGCGACGACTTGATTCGAATGATGGAAGCGTTTGCCCAGCAGTGGGACAGTTATAGGCTGTTTACTGCTTCGTAGGGATATCAATACATCTATCATTGTCACTAAATATAGTAGTAGAGTATTCCTTTTGGGATGATGGATTATATATTATTATGAGAATAATTATGTCACGTAACATTTTTATTTATTGTAAATATATCTATTTGCAGCAAACTTATGTAAGTATGACTAATCTTTATTAGATACGACTAGAAAGAATCTCTATTGAGGTGGCGAATGAGCTATAATTAGACATAACACAATATTATTATTGTTTCTAATAATATATATATACTACTCAAAAGAAAATAGGGGCCACTAAGTATTTTGATTGCTACGTGAAAAATATAGTAAACAGTAATGTATATTTATTAAAATAACATGTAACAAAGCTTTTGTTTTAACTTATGCTAATAACCATTTAATTGTGTAGTCAATTGTTTCACTTATTTCAATTAACATGAAATTAGTCCATTGTCAACAGCAAAAACTAAACAGAAACTCTTTGCAAAACAAAACAAAAACTGACACAAGCTGTTTTTTTAATGGTTTAGTAACGGGTGTGTCCTCCTCTCCTGGTTTCACACTCCTGGAGCCTTGAATGCATACTCTCGATTAAGTTTCTGATGTTTTCATCAGCTTGAGCAAGAGGTTCACAATCAGCTGTTGCTGGTTGTGAACCTCTTGCTCAAGCTCCCTAACCCTTCGTTTTAATTGGTCCCACATATGCTCTATCGGATTTAAATCCGGACTATACGCTGGCCATGGTAGGACACGAATATAGGAGTCATCCAGTACAGTCTGAGTGGCCCGAGCTGTGTGTGGGCGGGCATTGCCATGCATTAACCAGAACCCTGGCCCCACTCTCTGTGAGAATGGAATCACATGAGGCCTGATGACTTCATCGATGTACCGTTGTGCAGTTACTGTGCCTTGATTTAAGAAAACCAGCTCAGTTTTGCCTTGTAAGCTAATCCCAGCCCAAACCATCACACTAGGACCTCCAAAGCGGTCAATTTCCTTGATGCAGACATCGGAAAATCTCTCACCCTGTCGTCTCCATACTCTAATCCGCCGATCATCACTACAAAGCTTAACTTTACACTCATCTGTGAAGAGCACCAAACCCCATTGATTCATGCTCCAATCTGAATGTTCGCGGCAAAAACTTAAACGATTTCCACGTTGAACCCTAGATAAAGGAATTCGTACTACTCGGCGTCTGGACCTTTGCTGATCTTCATGCAGTCGATTACGTATCGTTTGGTCACTAACACGAGTCCCCGTTGTCAACCGTAGGCGATTTTGTAACTTACGTGCCGTCACAGAGCGCTCTCGACGGGCACTCAATCGGATGTAGCGATCCTCTTGTGCCGTAGTCACTCGCACCCTGCCCGATCCAGGCCTTCTTGCAACACTGCCAGTCTCTTGGAACCGATCCCACACATTTTGGATGGCTCGGCGAGAGAAACCCAACGAAAAAGCTACAGACCGCTGTGAATGACCTTCAGCAATCAATGTAACGGCTCTGGTGGCAGCAATGGTATCCATAAATGCTTTCGTTGACGTGGCATTATTAACAAAAGATGTTAAAAGAAGCAAAAGATGGTCAGAAATAGTTTTTTAACAGAATAAAATTGTGATTCCATCTGAAAGGAATTTGACCTGAAACTCGTTTTTTTTTATTTGTTTCAATTTCTGGCCAGCTGTAAGACTTAAACACCAGCATTAAAGAGGTTGGATACTGAAGGAGGCCGGACATCATTAATTAGTCACTTATTAATTAGTTTACATTTAAAAATTTACTCAAAAACAGAAATATGTAAGTGGCCCTTATTTTCTTTTGAGTAGTATATATATGATATGATCTCGCCGATGATATTCGGCTATAGAGCCGAATATCATCGGCGAGACAAAGGCACACAGACTTCGCTGGCTCGGCCACTTAGAAAGAATGAGTGAGGATCGGGCGGTGAAACGTGCATACGTGGGACGGCCGAGTGGGCGACGCCCGGTTGGCCGTCCCAGGTATCGCTGGGAGGACGAGGTCGTTAAGGACCTGCGCGAGCTCCGCGTTGAGAACTGGCGAGAAGTGGCGCGGGATCGGGAGAAGTGGCGGCAGTTATTATCGGAGGCCAAAACCCATCTTGGGTTCCTGCGCCACCCCAGTCAGTTAGTTAGTTAGTTCTAATAATATATTCTATAATTTGAGCAGGTAAATATAATAACAACCCACTCGAAGTTTGAACTTACCGTGTTATAAGCAAAGTATTTCGATTACCTTAGTTAATCTTTAATTATCCCGACTTAGGTCGATGGGATACATATTAAAAATCACTACATAGTATAAAACAAAGTCGCTTCCCGCTGTATGTCTGTCCCTATGTATGTATGTATGCTTAGATCTTTTAAACTACGCAACGGATTTTGATTTTTTTTAATAGATAAAGTGATTCAAGAGGAAGGTTTATATGTATAATACATGTATAGAATTGGACCCGGTACTCAAGTGGACGAAGTCGCGAGCGGGCCGCTAGTAGATAATAAAGTTGTCCTAGCGTTAATTTTACATGTACATTTTATTATTTTTTGCATGGCAATGCTATTTAGTTACAAGACAAAATTTTACCTACGTAGTAGAAAAATCAACCAATCTCAGAAAGCTCGAGTGAGAATCGAACCCACGACCTTTGGATAACCGGTCCAATATTCCGACCGCTGAGCTACCTTTTAATTTGATTCAATTTGCAGGGTCCGTGGTCACAGGGAGCGTGAGGTTTGGTCGTCTCATTATTAATTAGTAATTTGCTTAACTTCATTTTATTTTAATGAAAAGCCTACTCCTGGATACCCACTCCTGGACAAATAACCCTGGAAGGACAAGAAACCCCCAAGAAAAAGTATTCCTTTCAGTATTCCCCTCATACGGTCAGTACAATTCAGCAAAACCTGGGTACTTAATAGGTATACCTAGGATCATCATCATCAGCAGCTCATTTTATGTCCCCACTGCTGGGCACAAGCCTGCCCTATGGATGGATAGGGATAACGGACCATAAACCACCACGTGGACCCAGCCCGGATTGGTGGGTACGACTGCTAATACAGCCGGGACCAATGTGCCTTCTGAAGCACTAGTAGCTCGAGATGATAATTTTTTGCCCACTCATCCGATTACTGCCTTTGCATAAGTTGCTTTACTTCAGCAATCGCGAATTAACCACTGCTTTATCGAGATCTTCATGCCTAGATACCAATACTAAATTATTTTCGTCAAATCCAGTCAAATAATATTTAAAATTTAGGTACATTTCTGATACAGGTAAATTTTGGGCGATTGACACATTCAGCTTCATGGAGATGTAACCACAATATAACGCATTTAACACTTAATACTCGTAGGTAATATTGAGCTATCCAAGTGCCAGTCCATGCAGAAAAAACGTCCTGAATGGAGACGTCTGACGAAAACAAAAATAGACGACTTTGAGGAACAAAGGAGGATTGCTCTTAATAATCAAAGAGACAATAGAAAGCTAGACCACCAAACGCTATCACGTACAATTATGTTAAGGGTTCGTGACATGTCCTACGTGCGCAAGGACACGTGCGGTTTTTGCTAAAAACAAAAATGGATACTGCAGAGTCATGAGGGCGCACTAGCTGACAAACAGATCAAACCCAGAAACTAATACAGTCACTGGCACTGAACTCAAAATCGGTCAAGGGCATCACCATAATCACTATTACATTATAAATGTATAACATGAATCTATCCGTTCGGCTGCAGACGCCTTCTTCTTGGTTTCATTGCTTTTTTTATGCGTACTTCTCTGGTATAGTGGTAACCGCGATCATGGCTTATGGAACTCCGCCAGAATATCGGATAATCAAGGACATGTTAATAATCTTTTTAAGTATTACTCCACCACCACACTACACCACCATCTTAACTACTGTCGATGTAACAAAAATCTTAATATCATTGTTGCGTTCTATCAGTAATCAGTTAGATAGTCAGTCCCTTCCTCAGTGGATCCTCATCCACTCAGTTAATATCATCATCATCATCATCATCTCAGCCAAAGGACGTCCACTGCTGGACAAAGGCCTCCCCCAAGGATCTCCACAACGACCGGTTTTGTGCTGTTAATATGTTGGCAGTTAATTAACCACTTTAAACGAAAAGAGTAATACCTAACAAGATTATTAACATGTCCTTGATTAAAATGTTCAAATATTTTTTAACGCAAATTTTGTTGCGAACAAATTACAAAAACACAAATTAATGTTGAAAAAATTTCCTTGATTATCCGATATTTTTGCGGATATTTTTGCAGGTTTCGGGGTGAAGTGTGCCTCGTTCGGCATTATCGTCACATAATATCAGGGAAATGGGTTTTCCCTACCGAGGCGAGCGGAAAAGACCTGCCTGCTATAACTAGTATTTAGGTCTGACAAGTAAAACAGTGCTTAAAGTCTTGCAGTCACTGCTTAAGCACTTCATCTTGATTGATCGAGATTGGTGGTTGTTAACGACGGCTATTGCAGCCGGGACCACGGCTTAACGTGCCTTCCGAAACACGGAGGAGCTGTTAAATTGCTGTTATACGTACAATCATTATGTGTTTTACATTTATGCTTATTTGAAATTACGGTAAAGAAGTTAGAGCAAGTAATAATAAATTATGCCGATGAACCTATTCTGCGTATAGATGAGGGAGTATGCAGTAAACTTTATGCGGTACCTGTTATGCCACACCAGATCATAATCAAAAATTGTATGTGAGTCAGAGTCACGGCTACAGAACCCAGCATAATAATGCGGATGCTCATGCCAAAACCAAAAGTAAGAGACTATAGACTAAGCGCTTTCCAAATCTAAATACCGAACCTTATCAATGGTAAATTTTAAATTGGCATACTTTGTAAAAACCTAAGATCAATGATGGATATAGGACGAAAATAACTTTTGTTCTCTAGTTTTAGATTTAAGATAACCAGATCAGGAGAATATTTAATAATTGGAAGCGTGAATAGACGTGACCTTTTGCAATATGTAAAATGCAATAAATGCGAGAATTGGGGAAAATTACTAAAAATGCCATTTTCCTTGTTTGCCAAGGTAAGTGTGTGTAAAACGATTAACTTTAATAGCAATAGCAGAGTATGCAGATGTTTATTTTATTAAAAAATATCTTGAAGAATAAATTTTAATAAACTAACCAATTTTTACGTGTCTTCTCGCGTTTTAAAAAAAAAATTTTTTGATTTTGTCCTGTCTTTTCGAACCCTTTACTGCAACCGCGGCCGTTTCCTATTCATTCTAATCTTTTACATATAAATGAAATTATAATACCTATGTAAATAGAAAATAATAATAATATGTAGCCTATATACGTGCCTATAAAACTAGAGGGTTGCCCTCGATTTCCCTGGGATCCCATCATCAGATCCTGACTTGATAACAATGGGACGACCTCAGGAGGATACCTTTTCGATTAAAAAAATAATTTAAAAAATCGGTCCACAATTGACAGAGAAGTCGATGAATATGCATTAAAAAATACATACAGTGGAATATAAGAACCTCTTCCTTTTTTGAAGTCGTTTAAAAATGTATCGCGAAAAGTTTTATATTTAATGAACGAGATTTACTTGAGAGAACTTACGTTTTTAAAAGTTCATATCTTCCAAACTTGTTGGCATCAGCATAACTAACACACACTGTTAGTATTGGCACTAACACATCACCACTTTTATAACTCTTAACTAATTAACTAACTAACTTCGATGGCACAGCGACCCAATGAGGATCATGGCCTCCGACACTAAAAGACGCCACTCCCTATATAACTACCTATTAAAACATTATTATTATGTTAAACACTAATAAAAACTTTTTTACACATCACAAGAAACGTAAAACACAACAAAACACTTTTGATTTATCGTACGGTACTAAATCTATTGTAACTTTGCGATCACCGAGTTCGTTCGCGTAAAGTTTTGTGAGTTGGTGCGGAGGTATAAAGCAGGTTGCCGTCGGGACACCCTATATCCAACTGGAGCGTCTTGGCAGCGAGCCGCAGTACGCATGCTCAGTGGGGAACTGATCCCGTTTAGAATAAGGTTTTATTGTTCGCTGTTTGATAGGATGTCTGATAAGGATGAGTGTGATAATCTGTTTTATATTTTAATGAGCCGGCGAAGAAGTGGTTGGAAAGCGGTCATCGTAGCTTGTACAAGTTATATAACACGGATAGGTATAAGTTGTGACCTTCGTGTACACCTAAAAACCTTAAAATGGCGACTAAGTTTTTAAGTTCAAATTATACACTTGAACGACCTTATACACTTGGTTAGCAAAAAAGATTTGATTTGATTTAATACTAACATATAATAAAATTAATTTAAAACCTGGACACAGTACAAAACAAGTCTGGCATTAAAAATATCATAACTCCTACATGAACAGAAGATCACGGGGAGATGACCCAATCGAGTTTAAAGACTTAAAATATCCATCAATAGTGTTACTTCGTTTTCTTTGTGGTGTTAAATGGAGAAATTCTATTGGTGGAAATGGTTGTTTTTTTCTTCGCGCACCGCTTAGCGCTCAGCGCACTGCTTTGGTGGAAAAACAGCAATAACGATAGCATTCTTACAATGACAATAGGGACCAACTGCTTCTACGTGCCTTCCCGAAGCATTATTAATCGTGTTAAGGCAAATACACTACAAGTTCTTTTTAGATTCTTGGTATGCTATCTTACTTTGTCGTTCAAATAATACATAATTTTAATAAAAACTGCAATTAAAACTAACAAAATAACTACAATTTGAAGAAATTCTTAGCTTAGATGTTTGTAAAATTAAATCGGATCGGATGTTGATGACGTAGTAGTAGACATAGAATTAGGCTCCTTTGGCTTACAAAGTAAAAGTAGATATCGTTGATTAGTTTCGGCGGGTTGGACAGAACCAAGATAGCATAGTTGGTATGACTTGACCCCGGCATGGAGTGCGGATTCGAATCCCGCTCGTGGAAAATTTTTCAACACTTGTTTGTCGTTCAAGGTAAAGCGTTCTTGCTACCTACCTAAAAATATTCAAGAGTAAGGTTATGAGGTGCACTTGGAGAAGCCTGTCTAGCAGTGAACTAGTATAGTATAGTATAGTAAACTAGTATTGCTAGTAGGTATAGGCTGATGATGATGATGATGATGATGATGATGATGATGATGATGATGATGATGATGATGATGATGATGATGATGATGATGAAGCTAAGTCATGTTCCCTACATTGAAATGAAACCACTTTTACGGATATTTGGTTTACGGAAGTTTTGAAACCTTTGACCACGGAGTTCAAAGCAAAATGCAAAGGGTTCTAAACGGCAGGACAAAATTAAATTACTCGGTGCCTGCTATTCGTGGCCCGTGCCACCTGTGCAAGTGGATGGTACTGCGTTTTAGTGGGAAAGATTTTATGCCAGGGCGGGGGTGAGGAGTAGAGGTCTCCCCTCTACTCTATGAGTAAATATTACTCATGTGGTAATACTGATTTCGTTTTTTGAATGTGTTTTTATGAAATGTGGTGTGCATTCTGTTGCTTGTGCTTAAATAAATAAAAACGAATGTATACAAAAAAAACATGGTTCAAGTAAAATTTACTTTAAAATTTGTGTTTTGGAGCTTTATATTGTTATGACAAAAGCATTATTAATTTGTTTAATTTGTTTATTTAATAACAAAAAGATTACTGCAATGTGTGCTATTAACAACTATATTAACTCTCCTAGAAAGCTAATATGCCTGTGTCTATTGAACTACGATTTCTCCCATTCAACCCTAGTATATTTCTCTTCGACTATCGACGCTTCTTAATTTACTGATCGCACCACCACCAGTGGATGGCGCAGTGGTTAACGCGCCCGGTCTGCGAGTGCTGAGGTTAAGCAACTTTCGTAAAGGCCGGTCATCGGATGGGTCACCAAACATTTATCATCACAAGCTCCTCCGTGCTTCAGAAGGCACGTTAAGCCAGGTCCCGGCTGCATTAGCAGTCGTTAACAACCACTAATCCGCACTGGGCCCGCGTGGTAGTTTATGACCCGTTCTCCGTATCCATCCATAGGGAAGGCTAGTGCCCAGCAGTGGGGACATAAATGAGCTGATGATCACCACCAACAGCAGCTCATTGGATGTTCTCTCATTGCTAAGACGCGAGTCTTCCCTATGGATGGAAACAACACATCAAGAACGGAGCATAAACTACCACGCATTTGCGATTCCTTTAAATAACAGAGTTTAAAAAATTATTATAAATACGCATTTTAAAAAAAAATCAAACTTTTTATGTACAACTCACAAAACGGAGTCAATGCAGCACCTACTGTGTGACTGTGACTCTCTGGCTAGGAAAAGAATGGGACTCCTGGGGTCGGCTTATCCGACACCGGAGGACTTCAGGCTCTTCGCTCTTAAGGACGTGGCCAAACTTATGGCATCTATCTTTACAGAGGAAGAAGAGTGAAAGGACGGGGTTGCACAAAAGATCCCGATGGGTCGAAGTGTTACTGCCACAGCGAAACCTCAGCAAGCCCCACTAAGATAAGATAAGATAAGATGTACAACTCACACTTGACCAAACAAAAAAAATACCTATTGATTCCTAACACAGATTCCCTGTATCCTATCCTATAACTTCAGATTATCCCATACTGTCCCAGTTAAAAAGTATTGGATAGGATGTAACAAAGGCGTAAATGCTAATAAAGCGTCTTCGAAATGAGCTGACACGACTGTGTTACATATTAATAGTGTTATTGATATATTCAATGAATAAAAGCATGTATTACACGCGTTAATGTGATTGTTTCATTCATATGATTAAGGATTAGCGCTTGAATTCACTGTACACGTTCCTAATAGAAATCGTGTTGTTTACGAGTAAATGAATTGAGTGTTTGATATTAATATGAATTCAAAGTAGTATTTGTTATGTTAAATCTCACGTGGGAGAGATACAGTAAGTATATTGTTGTTTTGAAGAATTTACTAATAATTACACACTAGGACACCTGTTGTGTTCACGTTCATCTCTTATTATTATCTTTACTATAATATTATAAAGCTGAAGAGTTTGTTTGTTTGTTTGGTTGAACGCGCTAATCTCAGGAACTACTGCCTGGTTCGAATTGAAAAATTATTTTTGTGTTGAATAGTCCATTTATTGAGGAAGGCTATAAATAAGCTATATTACATCACACTATGACTTTTATCGCGGGTGAAACCGCGGGCACAGCTAGTTTCGGTATAGGACTGTTCTTAATGTTAGGGATTACCTCCCAGTACACGTTCTTCCTCGTTCATAAAACATGGGGTCCTTTAGACGAGGTGTGAAGAAGAAACTGGCAGATGGGCAAGGTGAGGACGGCTAGGTAGCTGGATTCTGCTATCCTGCTCTTATAGCTGTCGCATGTTCACTGAGGGTTGCTACACACAAGTGGGCCGGCATTGTCGGTTCGGCAGTATTTGTTGAACAACAAAGCCGTCCCGAAGCAATTACTGCACTTGTTCGACTTCAATCGGCTTGTGCCGATCGAGTTGTTCATTTGGGTCGACACATCTTATGATTCCCGAACATTCATCTAATTATATATTCGATATTACCGCCCGTGCTTGCCGCTTATGTGTGAAGCAACCCTGATAGAATGCTGCATCCCTTGCGTGTAGTTGTTTATAATTTTAATTAGGTATCTTAAGCTCCTTTTTGCCCCAGAAAGCTCGATAAGTCTTTTTATAGAGAGCTTGCTGATTGCCACAGACGACATTTCCAGCGTCACCGGACTTTTTTGGGGCAAGAAACTTAAAGGGTTCCTCAAGCCGTTTGATCAAAACACCGTCAAAGGTTTTCTAGAGGAAATGGCATTACCCAGTAGTGCGTGTCCCCGTTCCTTACTAGATTATCCGAGGGGCTGGAATAGGTTTGAGAGCAGAACAACTCGAGGGCGTCTCTAAAGTCACGATAAGCCATTGAAATAGTTTTTGTCGTAACATGACCGCCAGTTCTCAAAAGGACTAATTAGTAAAATACCTAAATCTCAAAAGGACTTAATAGTAAAATTCCTAATTCTCAAAAGGACTAACTCGATAAATGACTGATACGCAAAAGGACTAATTCCTAAATAACTGATTCGTTAAATATGACTTGACTCATTAATTGAAAAAAGACAAAGTGTTGAAAAAATTCCACGAGCGGGATTCGAACCCGCACTCATGACATGCCGGGTCAAGTGCTCTACCGACAGTCAAGACACCAATCATCATTGTCATCATCATCATCATCATCATCATCATCATCATCATCATCATTTCAGCCGTTGAACACTTACTACTGGGTATAAAACCCCCTTTAACCCTGCAGTGGTTATGTAATTTATTTTGCTCCGATATTTTGTTACTTTTCAATATTCAAATTCAAATTCAAATTCAAATTCAAATTCAAAATCATTTTATTCAGTTTAGGCTACAAGTAGCTCTTATGAATGTCACTATGCCATCGGTTCGTAAGTCTACTTTGGGCGGAAGATCTTGTACTTAAGAAGAACCGGCAAGAAACTCAGCAAGTGTCCAGATCTTTTCTCCCTTACAGCGTCAAAAATATTGGAAAATGCCCGATCATAGCAGGACACTTTCCATTACAATTAAACACAAAACATACTTATAGAAGACAACCACAACATGTAAAAAAAAAAAATTAAAATTCTAGGTTAACAAATTTACATCAGGCAAAAGTTTCAATTTCCACAATAAAAAATACAAGCAAAATACTAATATTATTATTCCAAGTTTTCCAATAGATGACGCCTACCATGCGCGCGACTACTTGTGGTATGACCATTTTCAACGCAAGCGAAGTGCAGCGCCTTGACAAACATCAATATTGAACCGTAAACTCCCCACCACAGGGTTAACTCTTTCAGTGTCAGTGGTTAGCAAACTAACCACATATTTCATTTGGTTTTCAATCATAACTCAATCACATAAAGTTAAAAATGTGGTGGAATTTACATCCCTCTAAGCCTGAAAGGGTTAAGATGCCGACTTGGCCGGTCCCGTATGACTCTCATCCACTGCCTTCCCATCAGAGGGCCTTGTGTAATTTGACATTGGGTCACGTTAATGAAAACGAGAATTATTATGGCATTGAAGCAGCTCCTCCTGGCGACATACAAGACGAGTTAAAATTTTGCAACACAAATTACAAAACTAAAGTAAATAAAGTATGAGTGGTAGAGCCGCGCTGCGTTGCAGAAGGAGTAAGCCCAGCTCGCCCGGCGTAATACCACCCCCTCACAGAATATCGGTGTGAAACAATGGCACTCGTAGTTGTTGTGTTTCGTCCGGTGAGTGAAAGTACCGGAGGCCCATCTCTCACCACTCCCCCCTCCCAATTCCTACTTTCTCCTCAAGGCCGGCAACGCACCTCCGATTTCTTTGGTTTGCTGGTGTCCATGGGCGGCGGTGATTACTTTCCATCAGGTGACCCGTCTGCTCGTTTGCCTCCTTTTAATATAAAAAGCAGCTCACCTCGAAGATGTCGACAATTAAACATAAATTAAAAAATAATAATACCTTTTCGTAAACAGTGTCTTGCTTTAGAGTACAGTCACGAGCATTAACATGCGCACGAACTCTTAATCTAACTCTTAATACTCTAACTACATTCTAACTCTTAATACATTGGAATAAGAGTCAAAACTAGTTAAAAGTGTATACGTGGTTACTCTCGAACGAATGCAAAATATTGGTTCGTTCTTAAATATCTTTATGAAAGGACCGACGAGCGACCATAAAAGTGCCAAGAATTTAATTGCGAATGTAAATTGGTTTTGTCGCCTGTGCATATTAATAAGCTAAGGCGAAATTAGAATGTCAAATTCTAACTAATTTAGCCAGTTAAATTCTTATTAAATTGTGAAAATATTTTCGATGGTGATCAGCATTTAGAATAGTTGCTAGTTCTGGCATTTACTAACACATTAATATTCTTATTTAAACTTACAAACTAAGTAACATAATGCAATAGAAATATTTAATTAAAAGTACTTAAATATTAGTATTAAAAAAACACATAAAAAAGTCAACACTGAAAAACTGAAAAATGCCAAATTTAATCACCAATAATTGTGCAGCCACTTCTGCGACAACAATGATTTGAGCTTGGTAAATAAATCCGAGTGACTATCTATAAGATTACTAAGTATTCTCGTGTAGGAGCCTACAGCTTACATTTTCTATATTAAAGTAGATTTGAGTAGGGTAATTGAGACCATCCCAGACTCAGCGGTACGCGAAAGGAACATTCTACACTCACTTAGTAAGCTTAATTAAAGTTGTCAATTGCTCACCACAACTGCCAGTTTTGGTTATTGCGGCATCCTGCGGTCGCCACATAATTTCTTATCTCTATGTAATGTTTAATCTTACATACTTTAATTATCTTGATTTTAGTCAATTTTAATTTTATTTCTTTTGGTATTGTGTCTGTTTATTATGTCTAATAGTTCAATTTATTATTAGTAGACCCGTCTATTGTAAGAATATGAGTAATTTAAAGTTGTACTTATGTCATTTAAAATTTAATTTGTGTTTATAATATAATCTTGATGTAACGTAATAAAAAAATATTAGTAAAAATATTAGGATGTTGAGAGGAATTTTTTACATTTTAAAGAAAAATCAAGTTCCTTATAAAAGTCATTCGCGTAATCGGTCGCTTTTAAAAGATATTTAACAAGTATTTTTTGTTCACATATCGAAGAATACAAGGAACTCTCATTAGCCAGCATTCAGCAAGCCAGCAAGCCTCAAGGGTCGCTTCCTGGTTCCTCGGCATCACTTGACGGCCAAAAAGTACCGTCACACTTCTTCACACGTCTCGACTCACCGCAGACTGGAGATCGCTCGTCTTGTCAACGAAGACTTGAGCACGCTCATCACGACTTACCGTAGATTAGAGCACTACTGGCATTTGCAAGCGGAAAACGCAAAAGAAGCTGAAGTCTTGATGGATTCCTATTCTAGAGGGGGAGTACTGTGGCGGCCTGCGGTCGCCACATAATTTCTTATCCTCACGTATGGTTAAAGAGTTTGTAAACGCATTCCTAATCGCATGTAGAGATCTGATAAAGATAAGACACAGCATCCTCCCTCCATCATCTACATAGTTATTATTGTATAAATAGTCTTGTAAGGTTTAGATAATAGGTTAGTCACAATGTAGTCACTGTAAATATACAATATCACATAAAGAGACGCAGTCGTTATTTACCATCGCCATGGAACTCTCCATCTTCATAACTTCCCATGCGTCGACCACGGGAACACTGGTGACGCCGACATGATGGATCGGCCAAGGGAACAGTTATAATTAGATCAGACTGTAAGCTCGTAGAGTTGATAATTGATTCTGATTAATTAAAACGGAACTGTAAGCTTTTGGTATCATATTTGAAATATCGGAGCAATCTAATTGTAGGTGTAATTGGTTAATTTATACAGAATTTTCTGTTATATCATGTAGGTAACCAGGCTAATCTATGCATCCATATACAACAGATAAATGACTGACTTTCTAAAGGACGATGGACATTGCCCAGTGCAAATCGTTGGACCTAGAAAGTTGAAATATTGCAGGTCCCTTTTGAGGCGAGAGATTAGACATGATTTACCGAAATTCTCTAGGATTACGGGATAGGAATGTTAACGGAGAAAATGTCGCGGGAGGTCGCTAGTAAATGTAATTACTCGTTATATTTAAAAGATATCTTTTCAAGGTCTTTCCAATTGACGAGATATAGTCAATTGGAAAGATGTAGAACATGAAATTGCACACCCACAATATATACGAGAAGTATCGGATGAGTATGGAACATGCAGGTGATAGTAGACAAATTTAAAGAATTAAATCTGAATGTAGCCTTTAATTCGCAAATATAAATGTCACATACTGGGAATTCCACGTTGCATTCTAGATGTTACTCTGATGAATGTACAAAAAATTATCTTGAAATATGATGCCAGCTTAAGGTCACACGAAGTGCGTACGATGAACCGGAGAGCTTTGGAAGCTTTGGCAATTGTAGACTCAATTTACAAAAAAAAATCGTGGAATAACTCAAAGATATCTAACACAACTCTTTGCATGAAGTTGCTGGCCTTAAGTGTAAGATTCTTCTTTTTCTTAGAGAGGAGAAAAAATGGAAGTCTGCTCTTCCTTGGAGAGGCAACCCTTTCCAACTAGTGAAGGTTGGCAGTCAGCTCTGCATATTTGGTCTTGTCCTTGGCAAGGCGAAAAAGTTCAGTTGAACTCGCTATTCCCGTCCACTTCCAATTTTTCCGCAAGTGTTAGTGTTATTAGCCTTTTACGAGCTAATACTTTAGCTACTTTAATACTTTAGTGATTACTATCACTGCACAAGATCGACAATGATTATGGTCTTGTTTAATAAGCTTACAGTATAACTGAACGCAATTGGTTGGAATAAAAACATTCAAAGATAATCATTGACAATTATCAAAAATAGTAATGGTCCCAGCTGGGAACCCTGAAAGATCCTATTAGGTGTGCAAACTCAGGAAAAGTGTTCACCGACTTGGTCACCTAAATCTATAGCATTTTTTAAATTATAATAGAAGGTAACGAATAAGAAACGGTTGAGAAATTCGCCTTGATTGGAACTAAAACAAGCATTTACCTTGTCTACTTGGATAGTTATTCGCAAATCCTCAGTAGCGGAGATAATGGTGGCTTGTGGCGTAAATATATCACTCTCTATGCATAACATTTCAGACGAATTATGATCGCAATACCGACTCTACAATAATATCAAAGGGCCCAGAATTACTTACAGTCCCCAGGAGCCAAGATAACGTCGTAACAACAACATCAAACGAACGCAAGCATAAATAACGATTAGTGCTAGTTGCTTTCGTGGGAAGTGTACAAACATTTTGATAATAGATTGTCAATTTACAGTAAAATAAGAATCTATAACAAGCGACAATACATGCGAAGAATAATTGCACAACTCCAATTTGCGATAATGATACCTATGACTAGTGTTATAAACGTTTTAATAGTATAAACTACACGCGTTTGTTTGAAGCAATCAGTGCACAGTTCCCGGCTGTGTGTTCGTCCAACAAAGAAGAGATTTCAAACATCATTGCAGAAAACCATTTTTATTTAAATTGACAATGAATTTAATATTAAGTGAATATTTTACCGCATAGACGCTATGCTTCCTTTCAATATTTAGCGATTTTAATCAGTCAGGGTCTCAGACGTCGCATTAAGTTCATCAAAGATCTCCTCGTTAAAAGCTTATAATTTCAATGTCTTGCATCTTGCTGGAACGATGACACAAGGACACAAGGTGAAGTCACCTTCTCATTGCATTAGATGAAGCTTAGAACAATAACCTTTTTCTTAGAACCTCCCATCCCCTATGCAGATAATTAATTGGGTATCTTAGCAGCTGTAATTGTTAGCTTCACTCCTTTGATCGCCGTAGTCGGCTAAACGACGGCAATGATCGACAATATCTGTAGTTTACAAAATCACAAAATATAGATATTTTGAAATTTTGAAATCCCTATTCCTGTTGCAAGTTTTAACTCTGAATTGAATGCTTGGCGTACAGGGCACGGCAACGCATTTATGCTGTGGTGGTCAGAAGGTAGGCGGTATCTCTTCGATCTCCACAATGTTGAGGCGGCATCTTTGTTCACTACTGCATATGTAAATTGCTAGATGTCATTTCATTTTCCATTATGGCTGCGGTTTTTCGAAGTACTCAATATACGTTTTTCTTTGTTAGCAAGCTAATAGGGGCTTAATTTTAAACACGTTTCATTATTTTTTAAAAAGGTTCAACAGCAATGTTTTTACAGTTAATTAGTTTAATTCGCTGGCTCATTCATTTATTATTAGCTTTTTTTACGATGCATTGTATCGGATGTTTCAAAAAATATAAACTAGTTCCTTAAAAAAAGACAAAGTGTTGAAAAAATTCCACGAGCGGGATTCGAACCCGTACCCCATGACATGCCGGGTCAGGTGCACTACCAACTATACTATCGTGGCTCAATCCAACTTGCCGAAATTAATCAACGCTATCTTATTCTTACTCTGTAAGCCAAAGCCCTATTCAATGTTGACAACGAAGTCATCAACGTTTTTTTTAGAATGTTATTTGATTTAATTTCATATATTTTGTATTTTTGCCTTCACTAACAAAAGATAAGTAAAATTATAACTAACACAAATGACTCTTGTTAGTCAAAGTCAAAGTCAAAGTCAAATATTTTTTATGCAAATAAACTTTAGAAAAGTGCTTTTGAATCGTCCTAACAATTTTTACCTACTACCCATTCAGGACGTCTATTTTTTAGCTGTGGAGAAGAATGGGAAGAACAAGAAACTCCACAGCTTTAATATAAGTAACGACATTTACAAAATTATATGCCGTTACCAAGTTATACAAGTTTAAAATTACTTAACAATATTTTAAAGAAATACCTGTTGGAGTGATTGGAGCTTTTTAAACCCATGCTGTCTTGTCTTCAATGTAATCAGACACTTTTTTTTTTTTTCTTTTTTGTTGATGGCTTTGTGCGATTAGCACATTTAGCCAGTGTCAAAGTAATTTTTCTAACAAGTAATACATAAATAAACAATATTTCTTTTCTGTATGATGATGATGAATGATAATAGAAATGAGAAATGATATACCACCCAACCCCTCGAGTATCTCAGTAAAGATGTGGGGCTTTACTAAGTCCTCGGGCGGACTTCTTGAGAGAATTTGAAATGTGACGTTGCACTGTTTTGTTTCATTTGCCAACACTCATGCACACTCACGAACACTTAACGGTTAATAATCCACCATTATTTCACATTAATATTCGACATAACACAAATTTTAGAAAATAAAACTAAACCGCAGACATGACTCTTCACTTTCCCGCCAAGAAGCGAATCAGACACTTTATAATATGTTTTTTTACAAAGCTTTTCTTTAATGGTGAAATTAAGTTTATTAATATCAAGTTTTTGATTAATACTTGGAACTTTATTGTAAAAACGTACACACAGACCTCTAAACGAATTATTTACTTTGTGGAGCCTAATATAAGGTACTGCTATTTTGTTTTTATTTCTAGTGTTTACATTGCACTGTTTTTAGAAAAAGTTTCAATATTTTTATAAACATACATTAGGTTCTCGTAAATATATTGTGATGCAACTGTCATTATATTAATATCTTTAAATCTCTACCTGAGAGAATTACCAGCTTTTAGGTTATAAATTGCTCGAATAGCCCGCTTCTGCAGCACAAAGATAGTTTGAATGTCGGCAGCATTGCCCCACAGTAAAATGCCGTACGACATTACGCTATGGAAATAACTAAAGTAAACAAGTCTAGCTGTTTCAATGTCAGTGATCTGACGAATTTTCATTACTGCATAAGCCGCAGAGCTCAGTCTACTCGGCCTATGTTATTTTTTCAAAAACGACGTTTTTTAAAAATATAATAATTTAATAATTTAGCTATATCGATTTATCGTCTCGAAACCCCCTGCATACTAAATTTCATGAAAATCGTTGGAGCCGTTTCCGAGATTCAGATTATATACATATATGCTCGTTTAAAGGTATTAGATAGATATATTCTGAGCAAATCCAAATCTGTCATATTTCTTCAATACATTTTCATCCATATGTCTACTATAAGGTTGAGGAAATTCGACAGTTTGTGGCAGTCTCATGTGCAGGCTCGTATACATGAGCCCTATAGAGCATAGCAAATTAAGAAGAAGTGCCTATCGGCTACAATAAGGCTGGATTTTGCCAAGTTCAAGTAAATAACAATACATTAGAATAAATATTATTAACGGTATTATTACCATGTTTTTTGTTTGTTTGAGTATCCGATATTTCGGCACAGTTGCATGCGCCATGATCACGGATGTACTCTGTAGAGAGAGAGAGAGAGTAAGTGACCATGATAGTTTAAAAAGTTATAAATAACAATACGTTTTACTATTTATGAAAATAGAATAAATACAATACGACTTTATATTTCTTTACCATTAGATTTGGTCTGTTAGCCTCGACAGATTACCTCCTACATACAAACAAAATCTCTTATACCTACTTACTAGTGTTGATTCTAGTGTTGATTTAAAATACAACTTAGGCACTCTTGAGAAAGTACATAATACTACATGGACACATTCTACCAGGCCTTGTGAACGCTACTAATGATCTTTATTTACTTAATAAACATACATTTATGAGGGAAATTAAAGAGTGAAATGTTAAAAAACAAACTAAGATTCTTAATCGGTATGGCGATCTACCTCATGTTTCTTTTTGTGTAATATTTATTAAGTAACAGACAATAAAAAAACATAGGTACTTAAAAGCTTGTTAAGTACCTATGTTTTTTATTGTCTGTTAAAATAATACATTTATTAATACTTTATTTATTGTAAATAGAACATTAATTGCTATACCCTAACAGGGTTCATGTTTAAGTTTTAAAAAAAATCTTTGTACCATCTTTATACTACATGAATGCAACAAACAATTTGATTTGATTTGATGATTAAAATTACAAAACGAACCAAACGTAAAATAGCATACATCGTCATTGGGATCAGTTTGATAAAAAGGTTTCTTCACAATAACTTGTAACTAAAGGAGGTTTAAATAAAACATAAATACACTTAGGTAATTATACCAATAATTGTCCAATCTTCATGTACTTTATTAACCCTGATGAATCGTAAATTACACTGATTCAAGCTTCATTAGGTTGGCTGAGCTGTTCGTGACAATCACCATGACCAACTTCCATCATTACGTATAATCTATCGTTACCTTTCTAGATCATTTCATAGGCCCCAAATACAGATGTATTTTACTACCATGAGCAAACTGTAGTAATAAGAAATTTCCCTACATTATATTCAACTGCTTCCTTTTCTTTTGATAGTATTTTCTACACTCTCCTGCTCCTAACATGTGGTGAATGTAAATGAAAATAATAATCTGCTTCGATATTGTTTATATTTATTTATGTTCTCATGTTAAACAATTGTTATAACTCTTAATGGGAATGAAGATCTTTAAAGTTAAATAAAATTATACATCGTCATTTTCCTTCTAATTATTGTTTTCTTTTTTGAAGTCATAATTCGTTTTTATTTATTTTATAATAAGTTCACAGTATTTTTATTAAACCTTATTCGACCATAATTTTATTAAGGCTGCACGGATTGCATCCTAAGCAATGAAAAATTTAAAAAGATAGAATGTAAGTTTGGATTGGCATTGACAGATGTCGGCCGCATAAAGACAAATAATACGTGTGTGTCAAATACATATGCGTGTGTCAAATTCATGGTAGTGTGTTTAGTGTTGTTTTTGTTGATTTAATGTATTTTTTATGCATAATTTAAAAAAAAATTAACATTTGGATAACCTTCTCTATATAAACTATAAGTGTGCAAAATTTCATACTCCTCCGTCTCGCGCAAGTTTCGTAAAAACGAGTACAAAGTTTTTGCTTCATGTATTAATATATAGATATGCAGATACAAATCCACTTCCAAAGAATTTTATTCTATGTTGTGACAATCTACGTCCCGTAGCAATCGAGTCGCTATGAAAAGTCGTGGTAGCGCATCCCGAAGCATTTCTTGTTTTTCTCAACCGGTTTTGTCGGAAAATTGTTGTAGATTTTTCATCGTACTTTCGTTATTCTTCTTTTATGATAATAGTCTATAATAGGCCTTGATAATTTTAATATATATTTAAAACTGAAGGTTACGTACGCTATTTTTATTATTATAAGATAATGTAGGGTACTAATGCTTATCGGCTGATATAATCATGATAATAAATTGAGCATGGTAGTCATCATGAAGGCAAAAATAAACATGAAGGATTCTAGATTACGGGAAACTCTACCATTTACAAGTTTAAGTAAATCTTTGATAATATTCAGTAAAGTCTAAAGACTCCGACACCTTTACTAATTATAGATGAACACTGCGTTGAATAAGATGTAACATTTACCTTGACACGACTTTCCGGCTATTTAATGAACTGAACTAAATCGTTCAGTGACAATATCAAAACAGTTGTCGAGTAGTGAACACGTCTCAATCAACATGAAGGAGGTACTTAAACTGTTTTGTTTATTTTTACTCATCAACACCATAACTTCAGAAGTGAATGATCGGTACTATCCCAGATACCATTTGGCTCCACCCCATGGATGGATGAATGATCCGAACGGCTTTAGCTTTTATAAAAACGAGTTTCATCTGTTCTACCAATTCAACCCTAATAGTAGTTTAGAACCAGGCATCGCCAACTGGGGTCATGCGAAAAGCAAAGATTTGTTCCACTGGGAACATCTACCGATTGCGCTGCGACCCGACAGTGACTATGACAAATCTGGAGTTTTCTCCGGGAGTGCACTTATCGTAGGTGATCTTATGCTTCTTTACTATACTGGAAATGTCAATATGCCTGGTAATGACCCTGATCACAAGCAAGTACAGGCATTGGCCTTAAGTAATAATGGAGAAAGATTCTTCAAATACATAGAAAATCCAATAATCAAAGGTGAAAATCGCCAACCCAATTTCAGAGATCCAAAAGTGTGGGCACATGGTGGAAAGTATTATATGGTGTTAGGTAATTCTTTCAATAACGATACCCTCGGTCGTGCTCTCCTATATTCGTCTAAAAATTTACTTGATTGGAATGAAGTCGCCATTCTCGATGAATCTGACGGTTCACTTGGCTATATGTGGGAATGTCCAGATTTCTTTGAAATCGGAGGAAAATTCGTTCTTTTGTTCTCTCCACAAGGCATCGAACCAGATGGTGACAACTACAGGAACCTGTATCAAACTGGTTACATTGTCGGTGATTTTGACTATGAATCTAATGTCTTCAGTCCTCTTACTTCGTTTGTTGAGTTGGATCACGGCCATGATTTTTATGCTACCCAAACTATTGAAGACAATTTTGGGCGTAGAATTCTTGTTGCATGGCTCGACATGTGGGAGCAAAATTACCCAGAAAGGCAGGACGGTTGGACTGGTCAAATGTCTATACCAAGAGAACTGTCACTTACTAAAGACAACGTGCTTATTCAGAAACCCGTGAACCAAGCTGCACACATAAGAAGAAAAACATTATACAGTGGTAATAACAGGAACCATGAGAAAATTCTGTTGAGTGATAAAGCTGGTGAAATTAGCATTAGAGCGAATAACTCTGAAAGTATTGATCTGATTATTGAATCTAGTGATGACTCTGCCAACGTTACACTTCGTTACGACCACTCATTAGGAACTGTGTCTTTGGATCGCGGTGGTGAAGATGGTGTTCGCACTGCCAAATGGAAACCAAATGGCGATTTGAAATGGCAAGTATTCATTGACGCCAGCTCTATTGAGTTGTTCTGCGGTAATGGTGAGCTCACATTTTCTAGTAGATTTTTCCCCAAGGAAGACGTTTCCGTGCGTTTGGCTAACAATAGCAGAGCCTCGAGCTTTATCGTGCGTTCGTTGAAGAGATCAGTTGCTAAACCCTGACCAACAATGGCCATGAGATCTGTATGTTTTAAATGTGTACCCATGTAATATATGTAACTAAATTGTTTAATTCAATTGTTTCATTTCACTGGAAGACAGAAGAAAGCAGTTGTCAGTAGTTTTTCTGTACAAGTTGCTTAATAATTTGGTGGACTGTCCATCCCTCTTGAAACAAATAAATATTAGGGTACCACGCGTACAGACTAGATTATGTAATTACAACCCATTCTCTACTCACAGCACAAATAAATATGGAAGTAATGTACCGCGATCATACAATATGCAGAAACAAAACAGCACTATATTCCGGAACTGTATTTTGATATTTTCTCCAATACATAGCTATAGGCTCATTTAAAAAAGTGCTTGTTGCTTTTGATTACTCAAAAGAACAAGATAAAATTTAATTTGTATATCCACATATATATATTTATATAACATCAAAATTAATAAATATTATAAATAGATTAGAAATAGTTTTTCAGTTTTTCTCCATTTATGTTTTTTTTTTTAAATATTGTTATGGATAAGAATGTTTTGCAGTTTGTCGAACTATGATTTCTAAAATTAACCATATGTATTTAGTTGGTAAGCCTTATTAATAAATAAATAAATAAATTAATTAATTAATTAATACATAAATAAATGAATAAATACATAAATAAATAAATAAATAAATAAATAAATAGATAAATAAATAAATAAATAAATAAATAAATAAGTAAATAAATAAATAAATAAGTAAATAAGTAAATAAATAAATAAATAAATTAATTAATTATTTAATTAATTAATAAACAAATAAACAAATAAATTATTAAACAAAGATATTTATTTATTTAGTGAAGAAGATAAGTATCAGAAGGCTAATGAAGGGCTTGCTTTGTATATGCGAGCTGGCTGAAGTGGGTAGGCCCCACACACTGTAGGAACAGTTCACGTAGACGATGCTCCACATAAAAAGCTCCTCATTTTTTAAATAATACTGAAATGTAAATTATGATGAATGATTGAAATACGGAAAGTGGTCATTAGCGTTAGAAGTAATAGATACTGTTACAAGAGTATATACAAATTGTTTATGGATATTAAGTATATTTACATAAATTATGTTTAATTTACTTTCTACTTATTTTGTTAGATTTACCAACCAGTAATAATCAACAAAAACCATTACCTTACCTCCAGATTTGGTATCCAGTTGCCAAAAAATTTGTAAAAAATATTTTTAAGTTATACTTACGGTTTATTGAAAATAAAGATTTAAAAAAAATGTAGACAATGTACTTAAAGCAGACAAAAAAATAAAATCACACGCCCAACGATTTTATTTTTTTGTCTGATCAATACCTTAGATTGATGAAGAGAGTAGTGTGATGACTGGTACCTAGGCTCTACCGACTTATTTTTTAGCTTTTAGTATATTGTCTACATCATTTTTATTAAATCTTTATATTCAAATAAAACCGTTTAACCCCCCCTATAACTTGTTGTGGATAAAACTAGAAGCCGGAATTTTCAGTAACCAAGCAGGCATTGTATAAACACGGTATATTTCAAATTTCGTTCAATTTTAACCAGTAGTTTAAGAATTATAACTAGTCAAAGTTTATTAATTTTATCAGTTTTCAAGATACACCAACTGCATAAATAACATTGTAATCCCATGTAAATGATAAGATTACAAAGTTACATTTGCAATTAATGAATCAGTGTACCTGTTTATGTATAATATAATGGAATTGCCTTCTTACGGCACAGGACACGTCAGTTAGTTAAGTCAGCAGACATAGGCAGCTTCACTGCAGTTTGAGCGCACCCCACTAGGGGGCGGTGCCGTCTTCTTAAGAGGGGGTATAAAGGTAAATCACCAATCGTAGATTTGATTTTAACACTAGAAGATAAACCACGATTTACCCGAAAAAAATATCATAGATACTACAGCATACTTGAAAGGGACTGGCTTAAGCGAAAACATAATATATTAAAATTTTATCGATAAAATAAAATCACAAACTTACGTCTACTTTTCAACTAGAATCAATTTATTTTCAATTTGACGCATATTACTGAGCCAATATTTTAACACATAATATCAAATTATATTACCGAGCGACTGTATTAGCGATTTGAAAAAAAAATGTATATTTTACGAGTAAATAAACTAAAACTAATTCGGCGCTTACGACATTCTTATTCCGTGCAGAACGCTCCAGTCTGTCGCACCTGACCCGAGGTAACAGGCATGTTTTGTTTCATCGATTAGTCGCGATCACTCTGTTGAGACGAGAGGACTGTGTTTCTGTGCTCAGGGCGCCGAGAAAATATTTCGTTAAAATAAGATATTATTATCATAATATTGTTATTATTTCTTTTCATTGGTGATGAGTAGTCTCACCTTGAAATATCGACCCTTACGCATTAACTTTAGAGCTCACTATACAATGTATTAGAAGCGCTGAAGCAATGACGGCGACGCGGGTACCGGGTATAGTGTATGCAAAACAGAACGATGCTTTTGACCACTCGTATTGGTGGCAGTATGTATAGTAATTTTTTTTCACAGTACATACATAATTAAGTTGAATTAGCTATTCTGGAAGTATTGTATCATACTTCGTATATTACCGTACAAACTTGTGATTTACAATTATTTTGTATTTCAGAACTGCTGCAGCTCGTAAATGTCGTAATATCTCACAAGCCGATGAATGCTATCCGGTCAAACTCGTACGCAAAAATCTCTCATCAACTCTGTTAGTTCGTTACAGTTGTTTAATTTAAAGCTATTCGTATATTTATTTTTATAAAAACCATAGAATGTAAACATAATATTGATTTTTTTATATATCTGTCGTTGCTGACTGTACAATCCAGCTCGAAGATCTCGTAGATCTCGAAGAGCTCGCAGATGAAATGCCTCGCGATACCTGAAAAATGAATGTAAAAGCTTATTTCTATAAAAATGAACTTGAATTTGGTCCAGAATTATCTTTTCAAATATTTTACTAAATGTAGGTAGCACAGAAATTGGTCTAAAGTTAGTGGGGTCAGATGTGCTACCTGATTTGTATAATGGAATTACTTTACTGTGCTTCATTAGGTCAGGAAAAACACCACAGTCAATACATTCGTTAAATATGCAAGCTAAAACTGAAGCTATTGTCTCAATAACGGATTTAGTGACGTCAACGGAATTACCCCACAAATCAGCAGTCTTTTTTTTTATTAAGATGTTAAAAGTTTTAATTATATCTCTAAAATCAATTTTTTGAAAACTAAAATGTTTTTCACTAGGTTTGACATTTTCCTTTAGAACCGCTTCAGCTACAGTGGGGGACGAGTCCAAAGTCTTTGTAGTTGAAACTGGAATATCAGTAAAAAACTTCTCAAATGCCGCAGCAACATCAGCATCAGAAGTTAAGATTTGATTTTCGAAGCTCAATTTGTACTCATTGTTACGACTTTTGACATTTCCAGTTTCACTATTTATAATATTCCATGTCATTTTTATTTTGTTATCACTTAGCTTAATCTTTGAACTCAGGAATTTTGCCTTTGCTAATCGACATACTGTTTTAAATAACTTAGAATATTTTTTGACATACAATTTGAAATCCTTACTGGTGTTATAGTTGCGTTCATCATATAGCTCATAAAGTCGCTTTCTACTTTTGTGGATACCAATTGTAGCCCATTCACTAAAAGTAACAGTACCACTAACCGAGATCATCTTTGGAATAAAAGTTTTATTAAATTCTAAACAATATTTATGAAAGAAATCATTATAAAATTCATTTGGGTTATCATTATATTCTACATAACATATATTATCATAAAGATTATTTTGAAGCGTTCCAGACGACCTGCAGTTTTTGGTACAACAGTGATAATCTGTTTCTTCACTTGCTGACACTGATGTGGAAGGCTGACCATTTGGCCACAATGATCAGAGTCTAGTTTATTAATAATGAGTTTAGACAGAGGTACTAGATCAGTGTATATATTATCGATACAAGTGGCCGAAGTGGCAGTTATTCTAGTCGGCTCCAAAAATAAATTATTCAAATTATATGATTGAAATAAATTTTTAATTTTGATAGAACCTGTAGACTTTTCTAACAAATTAATATTAAAATCACCGCAAACAACTATCTTTTTACCTACATTGCGGATTTTATATAATGCTTCATCCATTACTTTTTCAAAATAATCATACAATGCTGACGGAGGCCTGTATACACTTAATACAACAAGTCGCTCCAGCTCCACACAAGCTATTTCTATTGTTTGCTCAACCGAGAGGCTCATTATGTCTTTTCTTTCCTTTAATTTTAACTTCTTATCGACTATTTATTAAGGAGCCACCATGAATTGAATTTACTCGACTGAACGAATTACCTACCAAATGATTATTAAAATTGAACATGAACTGATGATCTTTAAGCCAGTGTTCAGTAATACACAGAATATCAACTTTATTATCGTTCATGAACAATGCAATCTCTGGATCTTTGCCCATCATTCCTTGAATGTTCTGGTGAACCATACTGATTGACTGAACATTTTTAATAATTGTAGGTTGAGACGGGCTTTTCTTAGAATTAATTACACATTTATTTAAAATATTACCAAACATTTTGCAAGAGAATTCCTCTTTTGTCTTATGATTTAATTTAAAATCGTCATTAAAGAAAAGCTTTGTAAAAAAGCTTATTATAAAGTGTCTGATTACATTCAAGACAAAACAGCATGGGTTAAAAATGCTTCAATCACCCCAACAGGTATTTCTAATTTAAAATATTGTCAAGTAATTTTAAACTTGTATAACTTGATAACGGCATATAATTTTGTAAATGTCGTTACTTATATTAAAACTGTGGAGTTTCTTGCGCCCATTCTTCTCCACAACTAAAAAATAGACGTCCTGAATGGGTAGTAGGTAAAAAAAATGTTTGGACGATTCAAAAGTACTTTTCTAAAGTTTATTTGAATACAAAATATTTGACACTTTGACTTTGACTTTGATTACAGAAAGTCTGTTTATCTTAAGTGTAAACAATATTTTAGTTTTTTTTACCATTAAAAAAACAATAAAATTTTTCATTAAATTTCAATAGTAAGTTCTATAAAGATTGTTACATTTTAAGACAAGTTAGAATGAACAGACCTTAAATACATAATTTAATGCAAAAATGTTTTAACTTACCTTCTTTCTGTCTGTTCTTTGCAGTACAGGTACAAGCCAGGGAACGAATTCTGAAAAAAAAAATGTAAACCTATGAATCTATGTAAATAAAGCGATATTTTTGTAATAAAATTAGACTTTTTTTTTTTACATTGTCGACACTCTTTGAAGAAGAGATATAACAGTAAGAGCACTTACACACGAGCAGCACTTTGGTATCAATAGAGGTAACTGTAGCGTCGGATGGTAGGCCTTTGACCTTTAACGTGTCGACAGCAACCGCTGACTGTTGCAGTTACTTATGTCGATAGCAAAGTGCGACTGAAAGGGATAATATAATCTACATGATACAAAAAATAATCTACATAATACAAAAATGCTTAAAGATTTCATGGCACCTACGCCTTTATAAAATAAAACAATATTAAATATTTAAAGTAGCAATATATAATAAAAATATATGATATCATTACTTACCTTTGCGTATTATTTACCACCAGCAAAGAGTATTTTAGTGTTTCGAAGTACAGCTAGGTGATCCGACTCGCACTTAGCCGGTTTTTATCTGATTATTTTAGGTATACTGTGCGCGATCGCACTAAACACTAGTACACACGAGGGAGCGACCTGCCAATTTGTTGCGTTGGCCGCCACGCCGTACGCACGGACGAAAGCGGGGCGTGAAAGGGGCGCGGGTGGAATCTGTTTTTTTTCTAGGTTTATACGCCCTCTTAAACAGCGCGTTACTCTGATTGAGTAACGCCAACGTCGCCTGCCGGGCTCCCCCAGAGGTCGTTTACGGGGTCGGTCTTCTTTAAAAAAAAACGAACGAGCCTTACAGTAGTCGCATATTATGTGTAACATTTGACATCTCACCTTTTAAAATCAATATTACAATAGAAAATAGTTTTTCATTTAGTTGATGGCAGCCAGTGTCAAAGTAATTTTTCTTACAAATAATACATAAATAAACAATATTTCTTTCCTGTATGATGATGATGAATGATAATAGAAATGAGAAGTGAGAAACGATATACCCCCCAACCCCTCGAGTAACTCAGTTAAGCTGTGGGGCTTTACTAAGTCCTCGGGCGGATTTCTTGAGAGAATTTGAAAAGTGACGATGTAAGTACTGTTTCGTTCAACACTCATGCACACTCAAGAACACTAAAGGGTTAATAATCCACCATTATTTCACATTAAAATTCGACATAACACAAACTTTAGAAAATAAAATAAAACCGCAGACATGGCTCTTAATTTTTCCGCCAAGTATTCTATTCTATTTTCCGTTACTTATTACGTTCTCACCGTTGAAATCTTCCTTGAACTTCCACAAATATTTTAAAATCAAAATTAGCCAAATCGGTCTAGTCATTGTCGAGTTTTAGCGAGACTAACGAACAGCAATTGAGATTTATATATACATATAGATAGATGACTTTAAATTTGGCCATATATGTTATTTTTTCAAAAACTTGGACCCAAAGGGTACTTATATATTAGTACATTATGATATAAGTGCGGTAAGTTGAAAATCACAGCCGAGGCGATATTGCTAGCCCGAGCCGTAGGCGAGAGCTACAAGAAAGCAGAGGCTGTAATTATCAAAGCGCACGTATGTCATACGACGTTTTATAACATATTTGCGAGGAAATAAATAAAACTCAGACTTTCTTAAATGAATAAATCTTTAATCACTTGTTATTAAGCAGTTATAAAAATTTGAACAGTTTGTAAAATTGATTATTACGTTGCCAGTTGGCATTTTTAATGTTGTCAAGTTATTATTATTAGTTTCAATTTCACCAGTCTCTCTCTCTCTTGAGTGAAAGTAGGAGAAACGAGACCACAGAGTTCTGCAGTCGGTGGCGACGACGGAGGCGGCTGCGGTGGCGGTCGGTGGCGACGATGGTGGAATGTACGCGTGTGTGCTGGTAGATGGTCGAGAGTCAACACTTGGCTCCATATTTATATTCCTTGGAATGCGGGAGCAAATTTTTTCTTTATTTCTCATCGAGTCATCTATGTAGCCCTCGGCTACACTGTTCGACCGCCACCCTCCGTGGCGTTTTAGTGTCAATAAAGTCCGCACCTTAATCGGCGAGCAATGTAGCCGAGGACCTTCTGAAACTGTGCCCTGTGTATTCCTGTGGATCTTCCAAATTGAAAGTGGCAATTTGTTTTGGCATTGCTCCACATTTATTTATGCCAATGGGTGGCTATTGCATTTTCCATTTTGGTAATTTTGAAAAAATCTGTTAGACATCGCTTTTGTTGAACGAAGCGCTTCGTATTTCTTCACTATGTCGTGAAAAGGCTTCTGTATTGTGAACGATCTTGGAATTTAATTTTTTCATCATTAGTTGTGATGTTTGTCAACTCTTGACGTCTACATGCACCATTTATACCGAATATTAATACAACCTGAGAAGAGATAAAAACAGCGTACAAAACACCTATACTGTAAAGAAATACGAAAGTAAAAGAAGTTAATAACAATAATTTAGTTTCAACTGACCTTTGTTGCCAAATATCGGCAATCCGGAGCTTCTTTTAGGAACTCCTTGACATTGTCAGCCGAAAATACTTTCGACTTTTTACTCACATGGCCACTTGAGCGTCTTTTTAGAAATGCCAGCATGTTGGAGTATGATTTGATATCAATACCATGTTTTGTTTTCACAGTGCTTTTTAGCATTGAATAGTAGCACCACAGAGCTTGACTTATATTTTTAAGAAAGTTCCATGAAATAGGCTAAAAACAGACTTTCTGAAAATGAATTTGCATTGTTTGTTTTCCATATGATGAAATTTTGATACGCTTGTAAGTATTGTTAGTTATACTGAATAATAACGCAGTCTTATGAAACTCAACCGATTTATTCAGCAATACACCTTAAGCATAACACTGTACATACGATACCACCGATATGATACGAGACGACAACCGCCTTCGTCGCTGTTCCGCCAACAAGTGCCGCCAAAAATGCCAATGACGTTCCAATTCAAATTATGCCTGTCAATGTCATAGTCTGTGCAACTAATGTCTATGACTTTAATGCTAAACGTTTCGATTTAAATTAGACTTGTCTATGCCATTGTCTGTGCAAATAATGTCTATGACTATAATCAACAAACCCATAATACAGATGGCAGCACTTTTTGGTAGAAGCGACTATACCAACCGTCAATATTCCAAATAACAAACTGTCATCGCTTACTAAATTACAGTGATATTATTTTATTTTAAAAGAATAAAGTTTCATAACATTCATTAAATTTACACAATTAACACTTATATTACATTATCGGTCGATTTTTCGGGCAAGAGGTAAGTCTAAGGACTTCTGGCGGTGTCGAATTAATAAATTCATCACTACTTTACATTTTTAAATAAAAACAATACAGCGAAAAGAAAAGCGCGCGGAATAATTTTTAATTGTTCACAAATTAGTGATGCGCGCGCATCAGCGCTTTTTTTTAAGGCAAAGGCATAAAAATAGTCAGTATTTTTGTTACAGATAAATGGGTGTAATTTATTGTTAAAATTAATTAAATTAAAGAATTAAATGTTTATTTATTATATTTTATCTCCCAAAGTTAATTTTATTCATAAAATGTTGACCACTTTTCTGACATAAAAACTCTTTGCTAAGATTTTAAAAAGTACCGTTCGTTTTAGACTGAGCATCTTGATAAACCATGCGTTTTACATTACAATAACGCACAAGTACGTAATGAGATACAATACGATATTGAGATTGGTGAAATAAGAGACTCTTTACGAGCAAATATGTTATAAAGTATGTTATGTACATATATTCTGAGCAATTTATTAACTTATATTTTTTCAAGTCATCATGATAAGATTACAAGTAAAATAAGATCTTACACATTGTAATTAATTACACAGACGCCTGCACATGGAACTATCCAAATCTGTCATATTCCTTCAATACATTTTCATCCATATGTCTACTGTAAGGTTGAGGTTTGACAGTTTGTGGCAGACTGATGTGCATACGCGTGTACATGCGCCCTATAGAGCATAGCAAATTAAGAATAATTACAAATATTATTCTGTTATAAAAATTACGCCCTTAAGTGTCTATCGGCTACAATAAGGCTGGATTTTGCCTTTGGTTGTTATTTACGCAACAATAGATAAGTTTATTATGCAAATGAATGAGCGTCTTCAATATTTATTAAAGATGCTCGATTGTGATGTGTGGACCAGCACTGCCTAGAAGCAGTGGACTGGCAGGGTCGCCATGTGATGTGTGGAGTCGGGAGCCGAAATAATGTAACGGATGTCGGTTCTTAACTGAATGATTTATTGGATGAAAACAGGGTTTTTATAGTAACGTTTCGTTTGTTCATAGAACAAAGAAAAGTATAAATTTCTATATACACTTTTAATTAAATTCTTGTTCTAAGTATTCGATCATATGTTTACACGTTTACCATATGGACTTTAAATGGAATATTGATTTATAATAAAACAGTATTTATTGTCTTTTTGAGTCATCGCATGATGTTCTGGGTGTGACGTGGCGCGCTCCACTACACCTTTCCCGTTTTTTTCTTTTTTTTTTTCTTTTAATGAAATAGAATGTCTAGAACCTCCAAATCAAGGCTAATTACTATATTATTATTTACTAAAACTATTATACAGTGTTACAAACATATTCTTACTTAAACTGACAAACAATGTTTGTTTACATTCTAAAAATACACTGTTACATAAATACAATCTTATACTAACCTATTTTTATCATATAAAAATATATATACATAAAAAATGTTTGAAAAATAAAATAAAAACCTACCAGTTTTCTACAGAGCCTATATTTAACTACTTGGTACATTTTTCATCTTCTTTTTTTCATATAACTTTCTAACACATAAGCGAAGTTTAAAACAATTGTAATCCTTATCAAATAAAATATACTTATTTCTAAGTTATACCTAGTGTAAGTCTGTCATATCTTCTTCTAGTAACATTTTCTGTAAATAAGTATATTTAGCATTTAATGGTTCTTCCTCAAAACTTTTACTTTTATAATTAATTAAACTCACCATTTCAATAATATTGCTATCATTTCTTGTACATTTCTTTATTTCGTCTTTCTTTACCTCGTTAAAACAACTTTTAATCAATAACTTCTGTAGCACTACATTATATTTCTTCATTAAGTTATTTATTATGTCAAAACATACTTTGTTCATAACTAGACCTTTGATCTCTAAATCTTAACATAATAATTCAAAGTCTTTTACAAATGTTCTTCCTTCTAAAAATGACTTAGTTTGAATAACGGGTTAGTCCATCTAGTTATAACTTATACTATTAGTTATACAATATAACAGAATGGACGAAAAAAGTCTTATTTGTTATACTGCTCAACATAACTTATTGGATACGAAAAAAATAATAGAGGTTTGTCCACGTAGTTATACCTAATTTATTATGTTTTGTTTTCTGTTATCCATTTTAAATTATTTTTTTGAACTCTACTAACAAGCTCGGCCCAAGTCTCGTAGCAATCGCTATGAAAAGTTGTGGTAGCGCATCCCGAAGCATTTCTTACTTTTCTCAACCGGTTTTGTCGAAAAATAATTGTTGTAGATTTTTCATTGCACTTTCGTTTTCTTCTTTTATGATAATAGTACCCTTAACAAAGCCATAGCTTTGTTAAGATAATTTTTATTTATATTTAAATTTAAAGGTTACGCAATTTTTATTATTATAAGAAAATGTAGGGTACAAATGTTTATCAGCTGAAATAATCATGTTATAAGCAGAGGATGGTAGTCATCTAGAAGGCAAAAATAAACATGAAGAATGCACCCTTCTAGATATTAAGAGAAACTCTACCATTAGCAAGTTTTGGTAAATCTTTGATAATATTCAGTAAAGTCTTAACCCTTAAATGCACGATTTTTGTTTATCTTTATGATAGCTTTTTTAATGAATACAATGTGATTCCAACACTTCGAAAAAATAATTTTTTTTTTTGCCATAGCACTTTTTTTTAATAAACAAAATACGAAAAATGTTGAAAAAATGCTCTCCTTAATAATTTATTTTCATTTGGTTTATGTTTTTAATAATCAAGAATCTGTTTCAATTTACATCATTAAAATAGAACATATAGAAGTATTTTTATTTATTTTTTCAAAAAAAGTTGCAATATCGTATGCAAAAGATTTTCCGTCAAAACTTTCTTGTCATGATGTTAAAAAAAATGTTTTTTTTGAAAAATCATGTTTTCTTATAATTCAATGACCAAGGAATGAATGAATTAGATTTCATATTAAAACTGACAAATATCTTAGGAAACATTTGAAAGCAAACTCATTGTTCCGTTTTCGGCACAAGATGCATTTAAGGGTTAAGACTCCGACGCCTTTACTAATTATAGATAAACACTGCGTTAAATAAGATACAAATATTTACCTTGACACGACTTTCCGGCTATATAATGAACTGAACTAAATCGGTATGTAACAATTTTAAAACAGTTTTCGAGTAGTGAATACGTCTCAATCAACATGAAGGAGGTACTTAAACTGTTTTGTTTATTTTTACTCATCAACATCATAACTTCAGAAGTGAATGATCGGTACTATCCCAGATACCATTTGGCTCCACCCCATGGATGGATGAATGATCCGAACGGCTTTAGCTTTTATAAAAACGAGTTTCATCTGTTCTACCAATTCAACCCATATAGTAGTTTAGAACCAGGCATCGCTAACTGGGGTCATGCGAAAAGCAAAGATTTGTTCCACTGGGAACATCTACCGATTGCGCTGCGACCCGACAAGGACTATGACAAATCTGGAGTTTTCTCCGGGAGTGCACTTATCGTAGGTGATCGTATGTATCTTTTCTATACTGGAAATGCCAATATGCCTGGTAACGATCCTGATAACAAGCAAGTACAGGCATTGGCCTTAAGTGATAATGGAGCACGTTTCTTCAAACTTGTAGAAAATCCAATAATCAATGGTAAAAATCATCAACCCAATTTCAGAGATCCAAAAGTGTGGGCACATGGTGGAAAGTATTATATGGTGTTAGGTAATTCTTTTAATAACAATACCCTCGGTCGTGCTCTTCTATATTCGTCTAAAAATTTATTTGATTGGAATGAAGTCGCTATTCTTGATGAATCTGACGGTTCACTTGGCTATATGTGGGAATGTCCAGATTTCTTTGAAATCGGAGGAAAATTCGTTCTTTTGTTCTCTCCACAAGGCATCGAACCAGATGGTGATAACTACAGGAACCTGTATCAAACTGGTTACATTGTCGGTGATTTTGACTATGAATCTAATGTCTTCAGTCCTCTTACTTCGTTTGTTGAGTTGGATCACGGCCATGATTTTTATGCTACCCAAACTATTGAAGACAATTTTGGGCGTAGAATTCTTGTTGCATGGCTCGACATGTGGAAGCAAGATTACCCAGAAAGGCAGGACGGTTGGACTGGTCAAATGTCTATACCAAGAGAACTGTCACTTACCAAAGACAACGTGCTTATTCAGAAACCCGTGAACCAAGTTGCACATATAAGAAGAAAAACACTATACAGTGGTAATATGGACGGGAACCATGATAAAATTCTGTTGAGTGATAAAGCTGGTGAAATTAGCATTAGAGCGAATAACTCTGAAAGTTTTGATCTGATTATTGAATCTAGTGATGACTCTGCCAACGTTACACTTCGTTACGACCACTCATTAGGAACTGTGTCCTTGGATCGCGGTGGTGAAGATGGTGTTCGCACTGCCAAATGGAAACCAAATGGCGTTTTGAAATGGCAAGTATTCATTGATGCCAGCTCTATTGAGTTGTTCTGCGGTAATGGAGAGCTCACATTCTCTAGTAGATTTTTCCCCAAGGAAGACGTTTCCGTGCGATTAGCTAACAAAAGCAGAGCCTTGAGCTTTATCCTGCGTTCGTTGGACAGATCAGTTGCTAAACCCTGATGGCAATGGTTATAAGATCTGTATGTTTTTAAATGTGTACCCATGTAATATAAGTAAATAAATTGTTTAATTCATATTGTTTCTTTATTTATTGAGGAAGATAAGTATTATAAGGCTCCCACTATGAAGGGCTTGCTTTGTATATGCCTATTAAAGTCGGGTGGTTGGTGGTCGGCTGAAGGACAATTTTGTTTCATTTACCCTTTTATAATTGTTCCATTATCTCCACTTTTTTATTGTGAAAGCCCCCTTCCCCCACTAGGTCACACAATCTATAAACTCCCCCACAATCTATAAACTAAGATCACGAACTTCCTTAAGAAATCTTTTTAGAGAGATTGGTGTCCTGACAGTTGCATCTCAATATATTTATACTTATAATTATTACTTAGTTTTATATTTATATTTTTACCGCCGTGAAATTGCCGATATTTTGTTTCTATTAAAAGCTGCGTCTGGTTCCATTGACTGCCCGGATTTACTGTCACAAATCACTCTCAGAGCACCTACTAAGCACCTTCGGTTTAGCCCGCTTTTATATCTGCCCCTTTCCTCTTCCAACTATAGGCAGAACACGTATATCTGGCGTGCGAGTAACAATTTCAATGCCTTATCTAAAAAAATTGATTTTGACCTTTTTAACACAAGCGATGCATCGGCGAAACGGCTCATGAGCCAATTATTTTTTGAGTAGTTTAGTGAATAAGTTTAAGTGTGTGTTTTTCTTGTTAGTGCATCACATTGTTATTAATTTTGTTTTTATTAGTGAGGACCTATAATTGGCTTTCTGTCACTATTTTTAAGTTTTTAAGTTGTATCATAGCTGTTGGTCTTCCTATAAATAAATAAATAAATAATTTTATAGTTTTGCACGTTGCAATATCAACTTCTTTACTAAACATGGTGACGTACACAATTTCAATTCTAGAAATAAGACAAAACTTGTTATGCCACTGTTCAGGTTACAAAAGGTTCTTGGTTCTTTCTTGGGCACCAAGAACTGTACTAGATTTACCTTAAGATAAGTTTAAAAAACACATGTGAAATCTTTATTACTCATAAAAGGTTATTATACAGTCAAAGAATATTTAGATGATAAAACAGCCTGGTTATAATAAAACACATTATACTCTATTTGAATCATCATAAAAAAGACGAAGTACCATCGAAAACTACTGTGAATCACTAGTTTAGTGAGTTTAATCGTGGGCGGTCTGTGCTCACGGACGAATTTAAAGAAGGTCGCCCTAAATTGGTTGTTGTACCTAAAAATATTGATGCTGGGCGGGAACTAATAATGCAAGATCGTCATGTTACATATCACGAGATGGAGGCGTTTCTGGGCATCAGTATGACGTGCATATATAAAATATTACACGAAAATTTAGCTGTGAAAAAATTTGTTCACGTTGGATTCCGCACAACTTGAGAATTGACCGTTGAAATCGGGCTCGTGTCGATTGGTGTAAAAAAATGTTACAAAAGTACAATCAGGGTGCGTCAAAAGCTGTTTTTAATATCTACACAGGTGATGAATCTTGGATATATGCGTATGATCCTGAAACTAAACAACAATCAACGGTTTGGGTGTTCGAAGATGAGCCGAACCCAACAAAAGTCATTCGTTTAAAAAAGCACTTTAAGGCAAAAATAGTCACTTGTTTTTTCGGTATAAATGGACATGTGGCTACAGTGCCACTAGAGAATCGTAAAACGGTTAATTCTGAATGGTACGCGACCAGTTTGCCAGAAGTCTTTGAATAAATACGAATGAACAACCGACAACGCAGAATCCTTCTTCATCATCACAATGCTAGCTGCCACACATCGGCCGAAACAACTCGGTATTTGGAAGATCAAAAGATTGAATTAACAAGTCATCCGCCGTACAGCCCCGACTTGGCCCCCAACAACTTCTATTTATTCCCAACCGTGAAGAATAAATTACGTGGTCTGGTCAGGTTTTTCGAGCCGTGAAGAGGCTGTTGATGCGTTCAAATTGCACGTTTTGGAGATACCTCAATACGAATGGAAAAAGTGCTACGAAAATTGATTCCAATGTATGCAAAAGTGCATCGATCATCATGGCGAATATTTTAAAAAGCAATTAAACTATAATAAATGCTATATGTTTGTTTCACTTTGTTATTCCGGATCATAAATAGCAGCCCCCGTACAACGTTTTTAGAGATCAGGTTGCCAGATATAGAAAAGGCTTGTTCACCCACCATCCACTTTCCAATTTCCAATCATCATCCAATTTCCAGCAGGAATGCTTAATATATCTTTAGATCTATTCTATCTTTTTAGATAATATATCTTTAAAATTTATTAAAATGCTCTACTTTCTTGTTCTGTGTTATTATAAATAATTTTTGTAATATATTATCTTAAAACTCTTAAAAGATCTGCACACAGTGACGTAGAAAATACAAAATGACATTGTATATTAATAAGTGAAGGTACTTTCATACTTTTGTTGCTGGGAGAATACTTATTCTCCAGGCGTAAGCATAGCACTAGTTGCATCAACACACGCCTCACGACTCTCGACTCCCCAGGCGATGAGTCGCCAGTCATTTAAGTTCTTGCTGTTTAAGTAACTGCTCAGTGACTTCGACTAAAAAAACTAGTCTTATGACTAAAGGTTGGGAACTAAAAGACTGAGTCAGTCGTGAGGCGTCAAAAATAAGGCGAGTCTTTATTAAAAGCCTTAAAACAAACAAAAAAAATTTGGCTGAAAGTTGAAAGAGGTCATATTATTTTCCCTGCAAATCCTCTATAACGCCAGTCTAATGTATGAGTTCCCATCCCATCCCTTAATAGTAAAAAAATCAAAATTCAAAATTCAAAATCATTTATTCAGTTTAGGCTACAAATAGCTCTTATGAACGTCATTATGCCATCGGTTCGTAAGTCTACTCTGGGCGGGAGATCTTGTACTGAGAAGAACCGGCAAGAAACTCAGCAAGTGTCCAGATCTTTTCTCCCTTACATCGTCAAAAATATTGGTAAAAGCCCTATCATAAAAGGACATTTTCCATCACAAATAAAATACACATAATATAAAGGACAATCACATGTAAAAAAAAAATTTTGTTTGCAAAAACATCATTTACCAGTTGAATTTTTTACAATGTCATACAGTACTAGTAAAAGTCAAAACCTATCTAAGAAAAATACAAAGTTAAACTATAGTTGATAATAATAAAAATAAGACAAGTATGCAATATACTAGCTGATCCGGTGGACTTCGTACCGCTTTGACAGTTTCCATCATTGAGTTAAATATATATCAATGGTTTCCATGACAACAAAACAAACAAATCATTTTGTATTGAAAAATTAAATTGTCGTTTTTAGTTTTTTTTCAGCGCAAATGTAGCATTCTAATGGTGAAAGATTTTTTTAAATCGGTCCAGTAGTTTTTGAGTTTATTTGTTGCAAACATACATACATAAAAAATGTAAAGGTTTCCTCTTTATAATATTAGTATAGATGCTATCGTGGCTCGCGTGTTCGCAACAATATGTGTATGCCGAATTTCATCCAAATCCATCTAACCGTTGCAGCGTGAAGAAGCAACAAATATTCACACATACACACAAACTTTCGCATTTATAATATTAGTGTGATAAAGTGTGATTCATAAAAATTGTATATCTAAATATTTAATATCTTATGGTTGGGAAAACAATAACGACCGGAAGTAATTAGAATGCGTTGCTGAATACATAGTAATAACGATTTTTTCTTTATGTATTAACTTCATAATAATGGAAGAGTGTAAAAAACATAATTGTGTCTTAATTTTTATTGTAATTACTTACGCATAAATGTATCATATGAATCAGGTAACAATTAAATAAAACAATATTACATAATAATAATGTTACATATTATTATCATACAAATTGCAAATTATTATTATTTCAATGTATCTATATCAGTTAGTCATGTACTTATTATTTAAATTTACACATGTACAGATGTTTTCTATTTATAACAGTTTCTAAGTAGAATATATTTAAAAATAATTTGATGTTGTTTAATTAAATATCTTATTTCTATGGAAACTAACCTTAATCTATTTAATTGCCAAAAATACTGTATTTGTTTCAATGGCTACCAATAACTTATTATTATTTTAGGGATATCTTACTTCACAGCCTACGTAAAGGTACTTTTTAGTTAATTGCAGATTAAAATATAAAAATATGAATTATTCAACATACTCTCTAGATATTGTACTTTTCAATTACCGTTAAACAATCTTCGTTAACATGCTTCGGATGACCAATATTTTAGCGGTAACTTTTATAACACTTATTTAAATTAACGTAAACATTCGTTATCTACAATACCGCTTTTTTACTTAGTATATCTTTGTATATTTATCACTATTGTTTTTACTACGCCAAAGGCAGGAGCGTAGCACAGCGTAGCAGTGAGTGAACCAAGAAACGTAGACGAAGTGATGGACTTACAGAATTTACAATTGAAAGAATCTACGGTGGCAGTGTAGGGAAGGTTACGTCTCTATCGTCAAATACATAGAAAAATAACTTTGACGTGGCTTTATTCATTCTTAGTATTAGTTTAGATCACGTCCACCGTATGTCAAAGGAGATTAAAGTCAAAGCCGCTACAGTTTAGTAGGCCTCTCGCCCAACGCAAGCCGATGACGTTACTGCGGTAGACTGACGCCAAGAAAACGTGATGAGCTAAACATAAACCAACCACATGCTGGACACAAACCAAGCAGATTAGCCTTCTACAGCGACGGAAAGAACGATGTGGATGGATGTAAAGGAAACCTATGCCCTGCAGTGAGATAAAACGAGCTGATATAAGTAAATAAAGTTTGGGTTATTGGCTACGAACATTCGGATAGATGTTCTCTGATGGTAGGCCCACTGCTCGACGATCTGCCGCGGCTCTGCCACGTTTGTCGTAAATAGGGTACTGGAATCAGTGTTGGACACGGTAATCCAGTGACCGACAGCAATTTTCGTCGCCAAAAAATAACATAGAATTTCATTGATGACCATTAGGATACAGATTCAATTATTGCTATATTATAGTCAAAAATTAGTTTCTGACCCCTATTTCTAATGATTAAAGAAAAAGTGTGTCGATCACTTTTTTTCTGTTTTTTTTTAAGTTCAGTTGAGTTAAGTATGATTCTTTTTATTGTGTATATATTTAAAATTATTATCTAATCATTTTAAATTAATTAATGTCTTATTTTAAGTTCAACCCATTGCGACCTTCTTTCTACCTTAGGTTCTATTATATGATGATGATAATTCTTATAATGTCATCATCATCGTCATAATCAGCCTGCATCAGTCCACCGCCAGCAGTAGGTACAGGAAAGGTCTTTTCTGAAAGTTTGGCTATTTTTTTAAGAAGCTTTGTTGTTATTACTTTTAGTCTAAAGGTTAGACAATTTGGTACGTAGTTCCGAGTATAAAAAAAATCTAAAGAAAAGCAGGTAGGAAGAGTGATGCATGTTGTTCAAAAAATCAACTCTACATATTCACGTTAGCTTCATAATCTTTCGGAAATATCAGTCTTCTTAGAAAAGGTTGTCTGAATATTTATATCCAGATATAGGCCCCTCAAAATGCATGCCACTGAGCCCAATGATTGTCTCTTTCTCTTAATTTAATGAAATCTTAATTAATAATATATTAATATAAATTAATAATATTTTTCTAAAATAATTTTAGGTTGAATTGTTCCTAATAAAATTATTACTATTTGAAAAAGTGTTGAATATTACTAATTTTATTAGTTTTTAATTTACACCGAACCCGCACGTAATGACAAGGGCCTACTAAATATGCTTTAGTGGCTCTTTCCAACCCGCCACCAACTTTTACTTTGTAAGCCAAAGAAGCCTTATTCAATGTCACTTTTTTCAAATTGTAATATGTTCGCAACAAACATTTGCGTAAAATTATATAATTATAACCATATAATTACTACTAACTGAAATGGTAGACATTGTCATTAAAATAAATAAATATATTATTAAGTGTAAACACACTGTATTGGCAGTGAGCAACTGCGTATTCCAAAAAAGCCATATTCAGTATTTGCCTTTACTGAAGGAAAGTGATTGCTTAATCTTCGTTGAAAAACAGAATACAGTAAAAAAATATTTTGAAGCATTAACTTTTGCCAAATAGCATGATGATGAATGCAAATTCAAACAATTTGAACACCTTATAAACATAAAAACTAGACTTTATATAAGTGTTACATTATCATGTACGTCGTGAACGTCATCACTACTTCCAGAGAAATCTTTAATCATACCTTCAATTGACACATAAGCTCCAGATACAAGGGCTATAATGGAAATAACTCCAATAATAATATTTTTGTACAAAACATAGTTGAAAGGTCCTAGATCCTTATCCCAGTGGTAAACTGTGTCTACTATGGCGGGTATCAAGAGGCCCAACGTTGAGAAGAACACTGCTCCAACTAAGCTGATCACCAGCTCAAGATTAGGGAATGCAGCAGCGACGACAACTGTTGACAAGAAAATTAACATTATTCGTGAACACACTAATCCACTGATATCTGACTAAAACAGAACATTGTATGAAGACCGGTCAGAATGGGGAGTTTTAATACTATTTGTAACTTAGTGACATAGTTTGCGTAAACACCCGTATCCAATGATCTCGGGGGAATTTCGGGAAAATACTGACGGCCCGACACTTTGAATACAAAATTTCAGTTTTTTACAAATTGGGCTGGGCATTATTGTGTTAGTCGGTGTGGGAGTCCTTTACATGCAAACTTTTTTCACCCGTCTAAATCAAGGCCCAGCAGTCCATTTAATCCATAAAGTATGGCAGGTCTGCTTAAGCTAGGGCGTTCATGGTCACATATTGGTTCCTGAAACCAAACACCATTTTATCCAACCTGAATTGATCCGGATATTGATATCTTGGCTTCTTTCAGAATTCCCTTAGCCTGACATCTGACACCTGACTGACTGACCTGACTCATTAATATTATGTAATCACAGAAAAACTTGCAATAACAAGTAAATAAATTCTAGCAATTGTACTGCGGTCAAAATGAATAAAAGTTATGATATAATAATTTTCACCAGCCAGATTCGAACTCGCCCATCCACAAATCGGATACAACCACGAATACAAATAAACTTCAAAATATTTTTTCAGAAATAAACATAACAAAGGAAAAAAACGATAAGGAAAACATTTAACATGCTCAAAATAGAATAAATAGTAACAAAATAAGAAAATAAAGAAAATATATTTACAAAAGATTGATAATTGCTCGTCGCAATTTGCCAAAAGGTCTCATATCAAGTTTGTTTACATTCAACCGACCAAAAACCGACCGCTGTATCATAAAACTTTTATTCTATAACAGGAAATTACGAAGTTCCCTACATTTTGGAGAAAACAGTTGATTCCTTGTTATTGTCGTAAAAGTTAAGGGCACCTATTTATGCGGTATTTTCGGCGGATTTTTCTAAAATTCGGAAGGGCTTCGAAAATCAAGCAATTCCTTTTCTGGAAGTTTGGCTATTTTTTAAAGAAGCTTTGTTGTTATTACTTTTAGTCTAAAGGTTAGACAATTTGGTTCGTAGTTCCGAGTATAAAAAAATCTAAAGAAAAGCAGGTAGGAAGAGTGATGCATGTTTATTTATTTATTTATTTATTTATTGATTTACCAACATTTGTTTACACCAATACATTTACAGAACAAAAAAATACATGCGCAAGTATTATTTCCAAGCGTAGATAAAATAGTTTAGGTACTGTTATTATGAAATTATAATTGTTTTAGTGTAATTGTTGTCATTTTACGATTGTATAATGTGTGTGTGTATATGTGTGTGTGTGTGTCTATAGTGTCCAAATAAAAGTTTTTATTATTATTATTATTATTCTCTTTATTTATTTTCTTTCTTAAAACTAGATTTTTACAATATTTTAATATAAAAGCAATAAAACATTATAAAAACCTAATCCTAGAGTACCACCAACAGCGGGGCAGGGCCCAAGCTACCGGTGGTCAGGGCTGCAGAGTGAGAAACCTCCTGACAATACGTGCCGTGTCCAGGAGTGTTGCCTTCTGTATCTGACCCTTAATCCAGCCATCCAGCGAAAGTCTCTTGAGATGTTGGTCGAGACTCTTCGCTATAAGGCCGTTTGCAGATACGACTATGGGGACAATGATCGTCGAATCCACATCCCACATAGCGGTCACCTCGTGAGCCAGGTCAAGGTACTTAGTAAGCTTTCCCTTCTCGGCTTTCACAAGGTTCTCGTCATGCGGAATGGTGATATCGATAAGCATTGCCTGGCGCGTCAATCGATCTGTCAACACAATATCAGGCTTATTTGCAAAAACAGTCCTGTCCGTGATGACAGATCGATCCCAGTAGAGCGTTGCATAACCATTTTCGAGAACTGGCACCGGCGTGTACTTATAGTACGGCACCTCAGATTCTACAAGACCATATCGAAGAGCAAGTTGCTGATGGATAATCCTGGCTACAAGGTTATGTCTGTGCAAGTACTCACCGTTAGCCAGATGAGAACAACCGGAAATAATATGCCTGAGTGACTCACCGGGACGGCGGCATGCCCGACAGATTATTATTATTATTATTATTATTATTATTATAGGTAAATACATCATACGCACACAACATGGACATAACATTTACAACTAGCTTAGATAATATTATGTAAAACATTTTATAATATCAGATCGAAGTCTGTTAGGTGAGACAGATAAAACATCAAGTCCAGCACTGCCACTAAAATTCAAAATTCAAAATTCAAAATTCAAAATCATTTATTCAGTTTAGGCTACAAGTAGCTCTTATGAATGTCACTATGCCATCGGTTCGTAAGTCTACTCTGGGCGGGAGATCTTGTACTGAGAAGAACCGGCAAGAAACTCAGCAAGTGTCCAGCTCTTTTCTCCCTTACAGCGTCAAAAATATTGGAAAATGCCCTATCATAGCAGGACACTTTCCATTACAATAAACACAAAAATATAGAAGACAACCACAACATGTAAAAAAAAATAAACACAAAATAAAAAATCTACGCTAACAAATTTACATCAGGTAAAAGTTACAATTTCCACAATGTCATACAGTACCACTACAGTACTATCGTAGAAGTCAAAAATTGTTTAAGAAAAACAAAGTCAAATTATAGTGAAAAATACTAAAAATAAGATAAGTAAGCGTGAGCAGACCAGCCTCCACAGGCGGCACCCGTTCACGAGTATGACATATGAATCAGCCATCGCTTCGCTCAACCATATTTTAGGGAACGTAACGACCCGACGCACACGCCACCACCGTAGAGACAGTAAAGAGAGCATGACACACTCAAGATACTCTAAATAAAAAAAACTTAGTGATCTATTTAACGCAACGCTGTTTGTTATCTGTAGGACACTGTTGATAAAGGCTATCATATCAGTATACAAATTATATAAATTAATTTTATTATGATGATTCTAGAGTATAATGTTGTTTTTATTATAACCAGGCTGTTTTATCATCTAAATATTCTTTGACTGTATAATAACCTTTTATGAGTAATAAAGATTTCACATGTTTTTTAAACTTATCTAAAGGTAAATCTAGTACAGTACTTGGTATTTTATTGTAATAGTGTATACCTTGCCCCAAGAAAGAACCAAGAACCTTTTGTAACCTGAACAGTGGCATTACAAGTTTTGTCTTATTTCTAGTATTGAAATTGTGTACGTCACCATGTTTAGTAAAGGAGTTGATATTGCAACGTACAAAAACTATACAATTATAAATATACTGAGATGCAACTGTCAGGACACCAATCTCCCTAAAAAGATTTCTTAAGGAAGTTCGTGATCCTAGTTTATAGATTGTTCTTATTGCTCGTTTCTGTAGAATAAATATAGTTTCAATATCAGCCGCTGTTCCCCACAGTAGGACGCCATACGACATGACACTATGAAAATAACTAAAATAAACTGTTCTAGCAGTTTCAACGTCTGTTAACTGCCTAATTTTTCTAATGGCATAAGCAGCAGAACTGAGTTTACCGGCCAATTTCGATATATGAGGATTCCATTGAAGTTTTGAGTCAAGGGTTATGCCTAAAAAGACTGTAGAATCCACCAATTCTAATTGATCACCGTTTATTCTAATATCAATTGGTTCATTTCTGACATTTGGTAATATAAATTTAATACATTTTGTTTTCTTAGCGTTAAGCTGTAAATTATTAATAGTAAACCAACGGAGTACCTCCGAAAGAGCTTTATTTACATTTTGATAATTAGTCCTACACCTAGTTACATTAAAAATGAGTGAAGTATCATCTGCAAACAATACGATTTCACAGAAGTTCTCTACAAAGAATGGCAAGTCATTAACATAAATCAAGAATAGAAAAGGACCAAGAATCGACCCTTGTGGAACTCCCATTTTTACATTAGAACCAGATGATTTAGTACCATTTATATCGATAGTTTGTGTTCTAGAGCAAAGATATGACTGTATTAATTTTAGAGCAAAATCTTTAAGACCGTAATAATGTAGCTTCATCACCAGAGTCCGGTGCTCAACGCAATCGAAAGCCTTGGATAAGTCGCAAAAAACTCCAAGAGCGTTTTGAGACTTCTCCCAGGCATCAAATATATGTTTTATTAGAGCAACACCTGCATCAGTAGTAGAACGACCCTTAGTAAAGCCATATTGCTTACTATGTAAAAGGTTGTTTGTGTTAAAATATGTCATCAACTGTTCGAGTATAATTTTTTCATAGATTTTACTTAGCGCCGGTAATATTGAAATGGGCCGATAGTTACTGGGGTCTTTTTTGTTTCCTGATTTGAATAAAGGTATAACTTTACTAAACTTCATAAGGTCAGGAAAGATTCCTTTATCGACACAGTTATTAAAAATTTCAGCGAGATACGGTGCAATAAAATGAATAATATCCTTAATTGTTTTAACAGATATACCCCATAAATCACTCGTGTTTTTCATTCTAAGTGATTTGAATGTTTTAATAATATTAATTGAATCAGTGTATTTAAATTGACTAAATTCATTTACCAACTTGCAAAGTCTTGAAATAGGAGAATTAGACCCAAATACGGTTTTACGGAAAGGTGCACTAAAAAGGTTGATTTTATTTCTAGGGTATCTACCTGGGACGCGCAATTTAAACCTGACAAGCAATTGAGGACAATCAATTCCATTGTTAAACAGTTTGGAGACGAACATCAAATCTATAACTGTTCTACGTTCTTCTAAAGAATTCATTTTAAAATAATTTAGCTGTTTTTTATAAGATGGCAGTATTTTCTTAGAGATATTCTCGGAATAGACTAGATGTCGCATAAACCTCTTTTGTACTCGCTCCAATTGGAGAGTATGAGTGGCGTAGTGTGGTCTCCATACAATGGTGCAGTACTCTAAAATGCTTCAAAATTCAACTCTACGTATTCACGTAGGATCAAAATCTTTCGCAAATTGATTACTAATTAATAAAACAAACAAACATTTGTCAAAATAACTTTTCGCAAATTTACAGTTATCAAAAAATTTTTTGCCAAATTTTTGTTTGGCAAATAATTACATGGCAATATTTCATTTTACCAATTATTATTTGCTCAAAAATATTACGTTAATTCACAATCTCGTTTATTTCCGGCGCATCGCCGGCCGCTGCCGCGGCACGCTCGCTTTGCTCGCTCGGCTTTGTTAAGTTTACAGTTCTACCCTTTTTTTTTTTTTTTTTTATTTTAACGTATGGAAATCTGCAAACAGACCGTCTCGACCGGGTGTTGCATAACCCGGGAGGTGTGTGGGGATGGGCGATGGTCTGCCCGACCCACTAAAACCACACGGCACCCGTCAACCGCTGGGCGGGACCCCGAGCACTCATCGAGTCATTCACGGCCCGCCGCGGTGGTTCCTTCGAACCCTCCTTGCGTCTCACCTCCCCCGAGTGCGAGGGAGGGACGCCTGACACCGTGAGGAGCTTTGCGGGGAGTGTGGGAAGATGGTGTTTCCCACCCCCGCGTGCGGCTACGATGGGTGCAACAGCCCATGTAGCCGCCTCCTCCGACCACCCCTCCTACGCCTTATGGCGCTTGATAAGGGGTCGTCTTCCCTCTCACGCTCGGCCTCTTCTTTGCGACTCATGACGGTGTCGCAGAATGAAGCCACAGCGTCCCACGACCTCGTGGAAGAGACCATGGCTTTTGCCACGGCCCCGAGGGAGAGGTCGGCGCCAATCGCAGCCCGCAAATCCTGGCGCGGCTGCTCCCACTCCTGGCATACCTCCAAAGTATGCAGAGCCGTGTCGTTAACGGCCCCGCACTGGTGGCATGCGGTGGTCTCCTCTCGTCCGATCCTCGACAGGTAACTGCCGAAGCAGCCGTGCCCTGTCATCATTTGAGTGACTCGGAACGAGAGGGTCCCCTCCTTGCGGAAGACCCATTCTTGCATAATGGGTCTAACCGCTCCCTACAGTTCTACCCTAACCTAACCTACATTTCTAGCGTAGTAGTTCTAATCTAGCCTACTTAACCTGTAACAACTGAGTTTATTTAAGATCAATTACTAATGAGATACGCTTTTTATTTCAGGCAAGTTCAAGCCAATAAAATACCCACCTACTCCTGTATTCCTAAGTTAAAAATAAATATATGTCAAACTTACGTTTTAGGTTGAGTGTGTGAAATAACAATTTGAACAAACATACTTTTGGAATTTATTTGACAAAATAAAACGTTTTTTAAATGTATATTTGACTAAACAAAACTTGACAAAGTAAAATGTTGCGAAATGATTATTTGACCAGGTTAATTAAATGCGAAACGAAAATTTGCTAAAGATTCATTTGGGAAATGAAACTTTGCTATTAGTTTTTCGGGAAGTGAAATTTGAAGAAAAGTGTTTTGCGAAACGGCAGGATACCTTCGCAAATAATAATAATAATAATAATAATAATAATAGCCCTGACCACCGGTAGCTTGGGCCCTGCCCCGCTGCTGGTGGTACTCTAGGATTAGGTTTTTATAATGTTTTATTGTTTTTATATTAAAATATTGTAAAAATCTAGTTTTAAGAAAGAAAATAAATAAAGAAGATAATAATAATAAACTTTATTTGCACACAAAAAAAACAGATACCGACAAATTGATAAAAAGATATAGTACAAAATAGGCGGCCTTATTGCTAACAAGCAATCTTTTCCTGGCAACCTTGGGCAAAAAATAATAAAATTAAGAAAATAAAAAGGAAATAAGTCTTCTTAGAAAAAGTTGTCTGAAATTATGAAAAATATAATAATGTATACGCAGCTTGTACACCATCATCGTCATCATGTTACCAACTTAAATGTGAATATTGTTTGCGTATCATAAAACAACTAAGGCAATTTTTACACACCAGACCAAGAGACAGATAAATTGTTATAAAAATAAAATAAATTATAATAGCCATTACTTTAAAATTTATTTTGAAACAGTTGAAGCAATAATAAATATTTGCAGTAATGTTAATTTACAGAAGTGTGTGTGAGAACCTCTTTGTTATGTCGTTATTTAAAGCACCAGATGTTTTCAGAAATTGTAAAGGTATTGTAAATAAAAGAACAGTCATTTATTAACTCATTCCTTTGACTTCTATTTGCACCATAACGAAACGCTTGGTCTTAACGTCACCAGATGTTACAGACGCGTCCGTAACATCTCGGACGTTGGGGTCGGAAATGTAACACGCTTCACTTAAAACCTTTTTTAACATTTTAAAATTTTAGTAATTCTTTACGGGTAAATACTTTGCATTCATCTCGCCTGATGTAAAGCAATGGTAAGGTCGAAGGTGGAAGCGCACCCGGAGTCTTCAACTACTGAGGCACTGACTATCTTGCCTCTAGCTGCCGGAACACATCAATGCTACCAATATTGATGTTATGGCGCCATATTTAGTTATGATGGTGGTAGCTAGCCATCTGGACAAACAAGCCCTATCGCCAACCAAACCGTGTACACAAACATTTACCCCCCGCTGGGAATCGAACCCGGGACCTCTGGGTCTGAGATAGGTGGCCTTAACCACTAGACCACAAAGGCGGTTGAAAATGTATCGTCAACCATTTAAATGGTTGAACCACAATAATGCCACAAAGATATTCTGCGGTTTTATAATGTTCACAATTGTGTCTAAACTGGCCATATTTAACATTTGGACAATGGGGAATAAATTTAGGACATTTTAAAATACGTTTTTAAAAGCTCCATACATTGAAAGTAAATTCGCCACTTCTATGAAATGTATGTGTAAATTCGCCACAGGTAGATACGTGTTATTGCAAACTCGCCACTAATGTCGATTTCATATCAAATTTGCAAGAAGTACCGTTAGAAAACAAGTTGGCTCATAATAAATATTTGGAAATAATAATTTTGTCCACGCCAAGATGGGTTGATGCATCTACTGGGAGGGGTCAAGGGGTGTGGAGTGCGGGGAGTAGTGGAAGATCATGCGCACGGTACAGCACGGCACAATCCGTTCGTAACCCCTGCCTCACGCAGCACTCTTACCCATAAACCTATCATACACTTGCGCTTCACAATCTCTTACAAATGCGTCTTCTGAGCACTTGTTTTAAAAAGCCTAAATGTGATGGGACTCGCTCATATCGAAAATGAAAACTCGAATCAATTCGAATAACTGTTAATATATTCGAGTCATGATTCGAGTTGACCCGATTCGCAGTAACGATACAAAAATATCATCATCATCATCATCATCATCATCTCAGCCAAAAGACGTCCACTGCTGGACAAAGGCCTCCCCCAAGGATCTCCACAACGACCGGTTTTGTGCTGCTCGCATCCAGCGGCTTCCCGCGACCTTCACCAGATCGTCGGTCCACCTTGTTGGAGGCCTGCCCACACTGCGCTTTCCAGTACGCGGTCGCCACTCGAAAAAAATATATTAAAAAAATATATTAAAATATACTAGAAATATATTTATTTATTACAAAAATACAGACATGAATTAAAAATTTATCTTAAAATAAACTCAAAAATTATGCATCGCGTACTTGATTTTTTAAATATTATTAAACTTATTATATTGTGAATTTATTTAACCTTTTCGAACTCCAAATTTACAATACCTGAACTAAATTTATTGAACTTAATTATTTATTTAAACTTATTTACATTTTTATTGTTCTATCATATATACAGGGTGATTACGGGGTCGTGGAGCAAGAAAGAAGCATTTAACTTACTTTCTCCTAAGGATCACGATAGGTTAGGACTAACAGTACACCAGCGACTTATTTTAGTCAGCAAAAAAAAAACTGCGATAATTCGAGATCATGGTCACCCTACTATTTTCTAAAATTTCCTTTGTTTTCTAAAAAGGTCTAATATTAAAAGTAGGGTGACCACGCATTTTGAGTCAATAATAATTTTTAAATAAAAATACGTAAATAACGAATCATCTTTGTTTCAATTAAAATAAATACAGGTAGCATCGCAATTATTTACTGAGTCAGAAAAAAATGGTTGGGATCACGACCCCGAAATCTTCCTGTATAATTATATTTCTTTATAATTAAAAGTTCCATATAATTAAAAGCAAACTTATTTTTAAAAAGCTACCGGTGGCGAATTTACCCAATTTTTTTAGCGTTTTTTCGATGGCGAATTTACTTTGATGGCGAGTTTAGAATAACCCAAATGTATGATGCCTCGTTACAGCTTTGGAACGACGTTCTTTATAACTATAAAAGTCTCTTTGGGAACTCGAAGGCGCAGTGGCTGGCGTATTTAAGTTGCCATCTCGTGAGTTAAGAAACTTTTGCAATACCGGATCACGAGTTTCAATATCTCGAGTTTCCCCGTTTTTCGGAAGACACGATAAACCGTGGATTTCCGTTCGTCACATCCACCAATACTCACTGGGCCCGCGTGGTGGTTTATGGCCAGTTCTCCCTATCAAGATGGATAGGGATAACTGTAGTCCACGGCTCGTGGCCCAGCAGTGGGAACATAAAAATGAGCTGGTGATGATGTTAATGATGTTTTAACTCCCAATACACAGAATAACAAGTAGTACTCCACCAATAATAAAGGAAAAACATACCGGTGAACAGAACGATTCCCGTTCTTATGCTTATTTGAATAAGGTTGTTGCATGTGCGGGCGCCCCTCGCTTCAAGTTATCTGGTGACCATCTCCATTGGAACGTAGAACTGAAGAGCGTTTGTGAGGTATATACATAGGGCCATCAGAAGCTTCGCACTTTGAGCCAATCTGAAACAATGCAGATTGTTTGTAACTTACTTGATTAAAGTTTAATGAGTTTATACTTGTTTCATTAAACTTTATACAGATTTTATTTGCTAGGCCTTTATCACACTTGATGTGTTATAAAAGTGAGGAAAAGTGTGTAAGAGTGTTAAAAGTGTGTGGTAGATTTGATGTGATAGTGATCGATAAGACAGCAGGAACCGCACTTCTCAAATACGGAGGCACTGGCTATCTTATCTCTAGCTGCCGGAACACAAAAATGCTACAAACATTGACCTTACGGCGACCTACTTACATAAGATGGTCGCAGCTGGCCAGGCGGACAAGAATGCCATACCACCAACCAAACCAAGGACACAAACATGTAGCACCCGCTGGGAATCGAACCCGGGACCTCTGGGTCTCAGACCGGTGGTCTCATCCACTAGACCACAGAGGCGGTCGAACCTCTAATTGTTGGAACAAAATAATGCTACCAAACTTGTTGTCATGGCAACGGGCTTAGTAAAGATGATAGAAGCTAGCCTGGTGGACTAAAAACAAGTCTTACCACAAGCCATACCGAGTAAATATAACAGTGTTCCGCTGGGAATCGAATTCGGAGTTTCGCTTTATTTAACTCAAGTTTCTAGGTTCACAACAAATTTGACAAATAGCTTTCTGAATTAGTAAATTGGAGTACTATTTAACTAAGTAATTTTGCTTGATTGATGTTAGTTAGAACGCTATTCAAACCCTCAAACCGGTTTATTTGAAACCAGCGACATAGCCCTGACTTTCGCACGAAGCTGTTTTGGCGTTTCAGGTTCTGTTAGTTTTAATATGTGTTAATTTGTTCATTGTTTAATTTGTTTATCTATAATATATAAAAAACAAATTCTTTAGATTCTTTTTAGGCAAATTGCGCGCATGTAGGAGTGTGAGATTTGGTATACTTAGTTAACCTTCAAGTATGGACATCTTTTTTTTTACACTACGCTGGTCATGTAGTTTCTCAGGCTCCGATATAAGAACGCCTTTTTTTGCTTAAATGATTCTGGATTGCTTCAAAATTGTAACTAAATTATAGTGTAGGGTTCTAAAAACAAAAAGACATAAGCACAAAATCAACTTTTTTCTTAAAATTCAGGTGCCGCCTGCGGAGGCTGGTCTGCTCACGCATACTTATCTTATTTTTAAAATTATTCACTATTGTTTGACTTTGTTTTTCTTAAACGAGTTTTGACTTTTACGAGAGTACTGTAGTGGTACTGTATGACATTGTGGAAATTGAAACTTTTACTTGATGTAAATTTGTTAACGTATATTTTTTCTTTGTGTTTTATTTTTTATTTGTTTACATGTTGTGGTTGTCTTCTATATTTTTTGTGTTTATTGTAATGGAAAGTGTCCTGCTATGATAGGGCAGTTTCCAATATTTTTGACGCTGTAAAGGAGAAAAGAGCTGGACACTTGCTAAGTTTCTTGCCGGTTCTTCTCAGTACAAGATCTCCCGCCCAGAGTAGACTTACGAACCGATGGGATAGTGACATTCATAAGAGCTACTTGTAGCCTAAACTGAATGATATTGAATATTGAATTTTGAATTAAAAAAAGAAGTAACAACAGCATAGGCACTTTTTTCATAAATTTGACTATACCTCTTAGTTGTAGACCTTAATATTAACCTTATTTTCCTTTTTTGGTAAAATTTAGCACTTAACCGTAAAAACGAATATTTAAGTTATGGAAAAAACATAAAATCAACTTCTGATAACAAAAAACAAAAAAAAATCACAATTGACTTTTTAGGGCAATTTATTGGCAGTCGTTACACAGAGGACGGGAACATTGCAGGCACCAGTGTGCCATGTGTTTGTATTGACTGCAGCAAGCACTGGCTTGCTGCAGTCAACACAAACATGAGTGGTCATCCGGTGTTTCTTTGGGGCAAAAATTCTGCATCCTCTTCTAGTTCCTCGAATAACTGCTTCTGCCTGGGCATCCTCTTCAACGATATCTTTGCCTAAAACTCGATTTATTGTCGACTTGAGCTCTCTAGGCAAAATTACGCTGGTAACACGTCGTTGCATACGAGGCACCACCCAAGTAGCATCACAAGCTGTATAAAAGCTGTATTTGAACTTATTTTTATACTTATAGCTGCATATCGAGGCTGTATAAAGGCTGTATATCCGGATATATAGCCCTTATAAGTTAAAAAAGGGCCCACATTATAAAACTTTTAGCGTTAGTATAGCTGTATATTAGCTGTAGAAAAGAGCAGAAGCTGTTTATTAGCTGGTTAAGAGCTGTTAATCGGTGTCAGGAAAAGCAACTACACTCCAATTAATATTTTATAATGATAAAAGTTTTTTATATGAGATTGAAGTGAATTTAAAAACTATGAAAATAAACGAGATACATTTCGTACAAGAATAAAATGGTGACGCATGTTTATATTTCAAAGTGAAATCACAAGTACAAGTAAAATCTTAGAAATCTGATGGTATTAATTGTTAAAACAAAGTGCAAATCAAATTTTATTGTTAATGTGTGGTTGGTTATTGGCAATATTTTAACGCGCCAGTAAAACAATCATAAAAACATATGAGAATTATTAAAAACGGTTAAGAAAGTGTTTGTTTTTAAGGATATAATTATATAAATTATATTTAAAATAATAGATTTAAGGACACAGCGATCATTATTTTCGCTGACAATCATAAAACGTTTCAAGCTATTATAAAATTTTAATCTAATTAACTAACATTGGTTTAATTACATTTGAAAATTTTTTTTTTATTCGTTCTAAAATGGCGACATTTTGTTGTACAGCTTAGACGATATTTGCAGGGTACTAAAGCTGTACTATTGCTGTAGTTTATTTTTTTAGTTTTAAAGCACTCTTGTAGGCAGTAGTTATAAAACCACTGTATTCACGAGAGTGCCTAATTACGCTTTAAGTTTAAGTTCTATAATGGGGGTCGCGTACACCATTGTACAGAAACAAGTATCGAGTGATACCATAATAACACTTAGTGCAGTAGTAAGTAAGCGACCGCATACCAAAACCAGCCTCTATACAGCTTTAACGATAAAGGTAGCTTAAATTCTCACAGAATCCTTAAAGCTGTACAGTTGAGTTTTGACTCTCTGTTTTAATACCCTAAGCATCTTTTGACACTCTTGTACGTTATTAAAAGGACATTAAGTTCTAAAAGAGCTGGTAAATTGAAGTTTTAAACGCTTGCGTGCTGCTTGGGCACAAGCGAACGAGCTAGTATTTGAGGAAATCACATATGCCAATAACCTTTAGCTGATGCATGTTGTAAAGTATGTACGCATTCATACCACTCAAGTCAAGAACTCGATATAATAACACCATAGGCCATCTCCTTGTTCGGCGGCTACTAGAGTAAATCGCACATTTTTTGTCAGTCTCATCCACGCCGCTTTTCGTCGAATTATAACACATTATAATTTCAGGTTTATTGGTATTTTCATCAATCTCATTATTATGATGCTTAGACTGGTATCGACCAGGCACCACAGTTTTGTTCTTTTTTGGCACGTAGGAACATAGTGTTTTATCTTTTGTAAAACCAAATAGGGTAGAATGAACTTCTCGACGCTTATTTGGTTGAAATTCCTTCAATATCTCTCTTTTATTTTTTTTTACTGTTTCGACATATGTCAGCTTCCGATTCGATAGTTCATCAACGAGTTGTATTGAGGAGAATCGATTATCAGCCGTCACATTTCGGTTGCTTGTTTGAATGGGTTATGTCAAGCGTAGGACGCACTGAGTTGGCACTAAGAATTTTTGTTCTTGTGATGTCAAACCAGAGTTTTTCCCAGAATATTCATATCCATTGTAAAAATAAAAGTTGCTATACACATAAGGCTCGTATCACCAGCCTATATTTGCCTGGTTTTTTAGACATGTATGAAATCATGTGACTTCTGCCTCGAAACTTGATAAGCATCTCATCTACTGTGACACATTCGCCACATTCATACAATCTTTGGGAATCGCTAACAAATTTGTTGAAAATTTCAGATATAGCTGCCAAATTGTCAGTCTTTTTTTCTCTTCCCGGTCATATGGGTTATCAAAACGGAGACATAATAACAGTAGGTACAAGAAATCTCGTCTCGGACATACAGCATCTAAATATCTCGCAGCCTGTACCATCCAAAGCGAATAAGAAACATGTATCTTGATGGTTTGACTTCAATACTATCTAGACACTACTACTATAGTTCAATAATATCTATACGGTCTCACCACCGTACATATTTAGCTGATTTAGCGACCTACTTTGGGCCGCTCCTAATTATAGTTTACTTTATTAATATATATTATTTAATGTGGTAGTACGCAAACACGCTTGCACTGAACAGTCCAAAAAAAAGTTACCTACAACTTATTTACTGTATTTAAATGTTTCCCACACTCACACCAATTATCTAGCCCCAAGAAAAGCTTCCTTAAGAAACTCGTTATATGGTTAACTAGACAACGGATAAACATACTTAATATACTTAAATACATACTTATTATACATAGGAAACACCCAGACCTGAAACAATATAGAAAAACAGGTATTTCTAAATTGATCCGACCGGGGATCGAACCCGGGACCTCAGAGATAGCGACACCATGAAAACCGGTGTGCAAGCCACTCGACCAAGGAGGTCGTCAAATTTACTTGGGAGTTTAAAGTTTTTTAATTATTTTATAAATAATTAATTAATTAAAATAGTAATTATTAATAAAAATTTAAGAAATTAAGATTTACTAATATTTAAATAAATAACAAATTTTGTGCCAGCAGTTGCAGTTATACAAAAATTAAATTAATTTATATTAGTAAATTAATTATTAAATTATTTATTAATTAAATATTAAATTATTAAGTGAAATTTTAATTTAATTAAATTTTTTTTTTTTTTTTAATTAATAAATTTTAATTATAAACTAGGATTAGATACCCTATTATTAAAAATTTAAATTAAATATACTAAAATATTATATAATTATTTATTGAAACTTAAATAATTTGGCGGTATTTTAGTTCATTTAGAGGAATATGTTTAATCATCAGAACTGGATTTTGATAAAAATGGGACCAATCTGAAAGTATATCCTTTGAATCGGTGTATAAATGACGGAGTTATGAAGTAACAAACATTAGAAAAAAAAACATACAACCGAATTGATATCCTCCTCCTTTTTTTAAAGTCGGTTAAAAACAGGATTTTTATAGTAACGTTTCATTTTTTTTTTTTTATATTGACTCGTCATAGTGACCACATCCTGCCTGATGGTAAGCAGCCGATGCAGTCCAGAATAATGAGAGCGCTCCTCACCGTGGAACAAGCACGGTAACAAGCGCACCCATTCATGACGGCCTGCATAAATGCCGTTTCACGCCCCGCTTAAAAGACCCGGGACTATAGGAGCTGGGAAACACATGCGCCGGCAAAGAATTCCAAAGCCGAATGGTCTTACAGAGGAACGACTTGCTAAATTTTTTGGTACGAGTACTGATTGTCTGTACAGTATGATGGTGGTTCCTAAGACCAGCACGTGTAGTCCGGGAGAGGAAAGGAGAAGGCGGGATTTGATCAAAAACTTCTTCAGAACACTCACCGTAGTAATTCCGGTAGAAGACACTGAGAGAAGCAATGTCTCTTCGCAGCTGGAGGTCCTCTAGAGAGGCTGTAACCTCAGCATCTCCAATAATGCGTACCGCTCGCCTTTGCAGTCTGTCAAGTGCATCGAGGAGGTATTTAGCGGAGCCGTCCCATAGATGGGAATAATACTCCATACTCGACCGCACCTGAGTCTTGTACAGCAAACAGCGCTGCTCGGGAGTGAAAAACTGCCTCACCTTATTGAGAATACCCAACTTACGGGAGGCAGTTAAGATAACACTCTCGATGTAGCATTTTGGGTTCAGTTCCTGGCCGATGTCCATGCCAAGAATGCTGAGGTCCGTCGAAATGGATAACGGAGAGTTCTGAAGAGAGGGAGGAGTAAGGAAGGGAGATAGCTTGGACGAAAATGCTCAAACCTGAGTTTTGCTGGCATTAAACTCGACCAGGTTTTCAGATCCCCACTTAAAGACACGATCGAGAGCCAGGTTCAGTTTGGCAACCAGTTCTTGCCTTTTCACCACGATATCGGCTTGTTTTGCCGCAGGATGTCCCAAGTACCGCTCATGCACCGTACTGTCATCCGCATAACAATGAATATTGCCCAAGGACAGCATGTCATTGATATGCAGAAGAAATAGAGTAGGTGAGAGCACAGAACCCTGCGGCACTCCGGCATTGACTTTGAAGAGCGCGGAGGAACTACCCTCACAAAGGACACGAATCCTCCGCCCTTCTAGAAAGTGTACGTGGCGTTGGGTTCACAAGAACGGAAAGGTTTTTGTTTCGTTTATAGCGAGTAAATGCCGCGTGTTATCGGTGAAACCAATAATAATACCACGTGCGGAACTTCAAGCAGCGGTGCTGGCTGCTAGACTTGCAAATGCTATTACAAAGGAACACAGGTTATTGCCAGTATAGCGACAGTTTTGATGCGACTCCACTACGGTTCTTTATTGGATAAAAAACAACACGCGTAAGTACAAAGTGTTCGAAGCCAATCGTCTCGGAGAAATTGACGAACTTACGCGTTGTGAGGAATGGCGTTACATACCTTCTAAATTAAATGTCGCGGACTTGGCGACACGTGACTGTTTTGATCATGTTTCCTTTTTTAATGATTGGTTTTCGGGGCCAAAATTTTTATTTGAAAACGAGTCATCGTGGCCCATTAATGTGACGCAACCAGATTCAGACAAAACTGAATCAGGATTTATGTTGACAATTCAATGCTCATCAGATAGGCATTTGGCTATCTCTGATGCGAGCAACATGTCGTCCTGGCGCCGACTGTTAGGAGCTATGATTATGATTTTCCGATTTATTAATAAATGCAAGGGATTAACCATAGGCGTAGACTATAATATGATGTTGCGTGCCGAGTATTTACAGCTAAAACAAGCGCAGGCTGACTCTTTACCTAATGAGATAGCTGCGCTAAAAAATGGTAAATGTGTGCAACAAAACAGCCGGCTACTAAGCTTAACTCCATTTCTAGATGAACGCGGTTTATTACGTGTTGGTGGCCGCATCGATGCAGCTGTGGACATTGCGTATGAAACAAAACACCCTTTAATTTTCGATGGTCAGCATCCGGTGTCTCGTCTGATCGCCCGTCACTATCACGTTAAGTTTGCACATGGAAACCAGGAAACAGTTGTCAATGAGTTAAAACAGAAATACTGGTAATTGCGGTTAAGGCCTAATGTTAAGAGTGTTGTGGCAAGATGCTTCCTGTGTCGATTAAGAAAAGCCAATCCTCGGATGCCAATGATGGGTGAATTGCCTCCTGCTCGACTCGCGCACCACCAGCGTCCCTTTTCGTTTTGTGGTTTGGATTTGTTTGGACCCATGGAGGTTAGTGTAGGCCGCCGTCGGGAAAAGCGGTATGGAGTTCTCTTTACGTGTTTAACAGTACGCGCAGTACACATAGAAATTGTGGTGTCGTTGACAACTGACTCCCTTATCATGGCAATACAACATATGGCTTCCAGACGGGGCTGGCCATTGAAGATTTTCTCGGACAACGGCACAAACCTAAGGGGTGCTGATAACGAGCTACGGAAGTCGATGCAAGCACTGGATGTGGAAACATTGAAGACTGAGGGAATGCATATTCAACTTTATTCCACCTGTCAGTCCTTATTGGGGTGGGGCATGGGAGCGCCTGATTCGAAGCGTCAAAGCGTCGCTTCAGGTTATATTGAGAGAGCGAGCCCCAAAAGATGAAGTCTTGAGTACCCTCATGCTCGAGGTCGAAAATATCGTAACTAGTCGACCCCTTATGCACGTATCGGTCGAGCCTGGCACCCTGGAAACTTTAACTCCCAACCATTTCTTGTTGGGTTCTTCATCCAACTTACCTGTGATCGGTGTGTTCGATGACTCGGACCTTTTTCTTAGGCGGCAGTGGCGCACATCTCAAAGGCTGGCGGATATGTACTGGCGAAGATGGGTTAAGGAGGTGTTACTTGAACTATTGCCTAGGAAGAAATGGAAGGGCGAGCAGAAGGTGATACAGGTAGGAGATCTAGTTCTGGTGGTCGATCCTAACAGTCCTCGTAATACTTGGCGGAAAGGAATAGTCGAAGCGGTTTACCCAGGTAAGGATGGTCGCGTCAGGCTTGTCGACATTAAAACGAAAACGGGTGTTTAGCGGCGGTCAGTGGCGCGCGTCGCCCCTATTAGTCTGGTGGATGAGTGCTGAGCTCAGCACTGGGGTGGGGGATGTTAACGACGCGCTCCTACCCTTCCTTAATTTATAAATTTTGTTACTGTATTGTAGGTAATCTAAAATTGTTTCCTTCAATGTCAAAAAAACGCCGCGGTAGTCTGCGACCGTCCGCGCTGGCTGTATGTGCCTTTTGCTTTGTTTTACTTGTCTGTTTGCATACCTACCAGTGAAAAGTGAAATAAACTGTTTAAATATTTTGAGAGCGTACTTATTTCCAACTGCGAGGACCTGAAGTGCACAGCTGCGTTAAATAAGTAATAAGTGCAAATAAGATACAAACGTTTACCTTGACACGACTTTCCTGCTATTTAATGAACTGAGCTGAATTGGTATGTACCAATATTAAAACAGTTTTCGAGTAGTGAAGACGTCTCAATCAACATGAAGGAGGTACTTAAACTGTTTTGTTTATTTTTACTCATCAACATCATAACTTCAGAAGTGAATGATCGGTACTATCCCAGATACCATTTGGCTCCACCCCATGGACGGATGAATGAACCGAACGGCTTTAGCTTTTATAAAAACGAGTTTCATCTGTTCTACCAATTCAACCCATCTAGTAGTTTAGAACCAGGCATCGCTAACTGGGGTCATGCGAAAAGCAAAGATTTGTTCCACTGGGAACATCTACCGATTGCGCTGCGACCCAACAGTGACTATGACAAATCTGGAGTTTTCTCCGGGAGTGCAATTATCGTAGGTGATCTTATGCTTCTTTACTATACTGGAAATGTCAATATGCCTGGTAACGATCCTGATCACAAGCAAGTACAGGCAATAGCCGCAAGTAAAAATGGAGTAAGTTTCTTCAAAGTTTCAGAAAATCCAATACTCAATGGTGAAAATCACCAACCCAATATCAGAGATCCAAAAGTGTGGGTACATGATGGAACGTATTATATGGTGTTAGGTAATTCTTTCAATAACAATACCCTCGGTCGTGCTCTCCTATATTTTTCTAAAGATAAATATAATTGGAATGAAGTCGCCCCTCTTGATGAATCTGACGGTTCACTTGGCTATATGTGGGAAAGTCCAGATTTCTTTGAAATCGGAGGAAAATTCGTCCTTTTGTTCTCTCCACAAGGCATCGAACCAGATGGTGATAACTACAGGAACCTGTATCAAACTGGTTACATTGTCGGTGATTTCGACTATGAATCTAAAGTCTTTAGTCCTCTTACTTCGTTTGTTGAGTTGGATCACGGCCATGATTTTTATACTACCCAAACTATTAAAGACAATTTTGGGCGTAGAATTCTTGTCGCATGGCTCGACATGCTGAAGCAAGATTACCCAGAAAGTCAGGACGGTTGGACTGGTCAAATGTCTATACCAAGAGAACTGTCACTTACCAAAGACAACGTGCTTATTCAGAAACCCGTGAACCAAGTTGCACAAATAAGAAGAAAAACACTATACATTGGTAAATTGGACAGTAACCATGATAAAATTCTGTTGAGTGATAAAGCTGGCGAAATTAGCATAAGAGCGAATAACTCTGAAAGTTTTGATCTGATTATTGAATCTAGTGATGACTCTGCCAACGTTACACTTCGTTACGACCACTCAGTAGGAACTGTGTCTTTGGATCGCGGTGGTGAAGATGGTGTTCGCACAGCCAAATGGAAACCTAATCGCGTTTTGAAATGGCAAGTATTCATTGACGCCAGCTCTATTGAGTTGTTTTGCGGTAATGGAGAGCTCACATTTTCTAGTAGATTTTTCCCCAAGGAAGACGTCTCCGTGCGATTGGCAAACAAAAGCAGAGCCTCGACCTTTATTGTGCGTTCGTTGGACAGATCAGTTGCAAAACCCTGATCAACAATGGCTATGAGATCTGTATGTTTTTAAGTGTGTACCGATGTAATATAAGTAAATAAACAGTTTACTTTAATCGTTTTTTTATTTATTGAAGAAGATAAGTATTATAAGGCTTCCGCTATGAAGGGCTTGCTTTGTATATGCGAGCTGGCTGAAGTGGATAGGCCCCACACACTGTAGGAACAGTTCACATAGACATTTCTCCACATAAAAAGCTCCTCATTTTTTAAATAATATTGAAAGCTAAATTATGATATGAAAAATAAATGATTGAATACGGAAAGTGGTCATTAGCGTTAGAAGTAATAGATACTGTTGAAAAAGTATATGCAAATTGTGTATATTTACATAAATGATGTATGTGAGGCTTAATTTACTTTCTACTTATTTTGTTAAATTTACCAACCGGTAATAATCAACAAAAACCATTACCTTACCTCCAGATTTGGTATCCAGGTGCCAAAAACAAATAACGCTTACAATTTGCCTCAGGTGGCACTCGAAACCGGACCTTAGGGTGATTGGTGGTTCAACTACTAGTCCATAGAGGCGGTTAAACAGCCCTTTATTTTTAAATTACTATAAATATATTATCGTGAATGTAAAATATGAAATGAGTTTCCCCCTACAGGGTCTAAATTGCAACGAACTGTTCAAAATAGTATATACAATATACTCAAGTAGATATGTACACAATGTATCCTTACCATTTATAAAATTACAGACTGGTTGTATATTTTAATTGTTTCAGTTATGTTTATACGCATAAAAATCGACGGGATCGGAATAAAGTAGTGATGAAAGAGACTAGAGTCAGTCCTTTAGTCGTTTTTAATAAGACTCGCCTCTTTTTACAGGACTTTGCTCTAAAATGAAGACTGTAGCTGTTAGTCTTAATGAATATGACTCAGTTGGTAAACGTATATGACTAGTAGACTAAAACGACTTAAACGACTAAAAAGCTTAAACGACTGCAGTCCTTTACAAAAGAAGTGACTTTTAAGTAAAGCGTGATAATTGGAATTAAAAACTCTTTATGTTTAAATGAGATTGCTTTTTATTGTTATATGAAGTGTAACTGTCTATTTAATGGATTATTAACGTAAGGTTTATCGATAAAAATAAATGTATCTGATTTAAATTTTGTTCTATTATGATAATCATCAAAACAAAATATTATTGTAAACAAAATAAGAAAACCAAAAACATTTTAACTACAAATAAAATAAAATATTATAAATTTACTTAGCACAAAGAAATTCGGTTTTTTGATTTAGTTAATTAGAAATAATTAAATAAGTATACAAAACAAGTAAGCAAACAAGTAGGGGCAAGTAGGTAATTAATAATATGATTTCAATATTATTTCTTGCTATTTAGAGCTGTTTTTTGTATACTTATTTAATCAAATTTAATTTAATTAAATTAAAAAACCGAATTACTTTGTGCTAAGTAAATTTATTTTTTACTTTTTTGTTTTCCTTTTTGGAGTCGTTTTTTTTTTTTGATTAAAAACATTTAATTTTACAATTTTTTGTGATAGATGCTAACAATGATGCTTTTTGGATGAGGAAACGACGGCCTAGTAGGTCACTACCTATACCTACCTACTATTGATACCACTGTATTCCTATGTAAAACTTCAATCTTAATTTCATATTATTTTTGTATGAACTGAACGGGCATATTGAATCGTATGAAGTAGGCCCAACAAAAGGTAACTGCTGTAAATCGTTGAGGAATTGCCTCGACTGTCTATGGTCTCCATCATCAGACCTGTAATAGCATTTATAACCCATATGGGTGCAAACTTCTCATCAATAAAAATGAATTAAGTCCAAACGCAAGGTAGCTACTGTAAAACGTTGAGGTAGTTCCCTTGACTGTCCTTCATCTTCATTATCAGTCCCCAAATGACAGTCGCATCCCATCTAGGTGTAGTTCTCACCAATACAAATTAATCAAGCCCAAACACCAGGTAATTGCTGTAAATCGTTGAGGAGTTCCCTCGACTGTCTTTCGGCTCCATCATCAGATCGACTCCAGACCTTCATTAAATAGTTGAGCTTTAAAATACGTAATGAAAAAAAAATTACAAGCGCATTAATCGCCACTACGATTTTCGAAGGTTCCCCTCGATTTCTTCAGGGTTCCATCATCAGATCCTGACCTGATGACGATGGGACCACCTGGGAAGTATACCCGTTCAAACAAAAACGCGTCTTCGAGTAATCGGGTAACATACATAAATAACTGTGTAAAGTCAATAAACCAAAATAAATAGTACGAATACACAACTCCTTAACCGTCAGGAATTGTACCTTCTATCATTAGCTGACCTAAATTACTTGACAGTACACAACTAGCCTTTTATACGTCCCTATAATATTTAAAGAATAATCCTCTAACTCCTAATCGTTGAGGAGTTGTGTCTCCCATGATCATCAGATCAGCAATGTCATCAGATGATGATTACAAGAAGCAAATATGTGATAATCATTAGAAATTATATGAAATACATAGGTACTGTAGCAACCGAGACTCCTTGCTCGGGCATGATTGCTGGCAGTCGCCGTGGCCTGCATTAAACGTTCAAAGAAAAAGGATGAAGAAAAAAGAAGAACATCGCGGACATTCTTTGTCGGGCCGCGACTACGAATAGATTTAATGTTGTTAATTCGACATCTAATACACTTAATTGAAACAATAAAGTATTTCCTTTGATAAAACCACCGGTACCTTAAGTGACGATCCAGTACTAGGATTGTCACAGTACGTGCCTATAACATTTGAGGGTTTCCCTCGATTTCCCTGGGATTCTATTATCAGATCCTGACTTGGTGGCAATGGGACCACCTCGGAAGTATGCTCTTTCAAATAAAAAAAGATTTTTTTAAAATCGGTTCACAGATGACGGAGAAATCGCTGACGCTCTGATGCTCTTATCACTTGATCTACAACGGTTTTTAGAGATCAGGTTGCCAGATATAGAAAAGGCTTTGCACTTGGAACACTGGATGCTGGAATGCTTAATATATCTTTAGATCTATTCTATATTTAGATAAATATCTTTAAAATTTATTAAAATGCTCTACTTTCTTGTTTTGTTATTTTAATTAAATTTTTGTAATATATTATCTTATTACTGAGGGTCTGCTTAGGGTCAGTAATGATACCCGTGGTTAGTGTAGAGAAGAAGAAAAATAATATTTTTTTTTTAGAGAGAGTTTGCTGATTGCCTCAGGCGGCATTTTCAGCTTCACCGGGCTTTTTTGGGGGCGGCGAGGAACGTAAAGGGTCCCTCAAGCTGTGTGAAACGTATCACCTTCGGAGGTTTTCTAGAGGGAACGGCATCGCGCACTAGTGCGCGTCCCCGTGCCCTACTAGATTCTCCGAAGGGTTCGGATCGGATCGGGGGGCGGAACCACCCGAGAGCGACTCTTAAGGCTCGGACCTCGGCTCGGGTAGACCAGGCCGTGGAGGAGGAGAGAAGCGCCCAGGTACATGTCTGTACCTGGTATAGAGCGCGTGTGAACCGGTTTTTCGTACCCTTGTTCTACGAGTACGGTGTCTTGGACCTAAGCTAGTGTGCATGTTTAGTGTATTCTGTAAATGTGTAGTGACATTTAGAGGATCGGGCGGGGGGGCGTTCGCAGCTGTTATGGGGTCGTCGGGGTCATCTAAGACGTGTTTAGGACGCCTAGATGAGTACCGTTTTGTTGGTGGAAGGCCACCAACGTTATAGTTGGCGGCCGCCACAACAAGCGGGTTGGGGTGGTGGGGGGCGTTATCAAAGTATAGTCTGGAAACGTCTTTGATGAAATCTTTAATAGTGGGAAGTTCAAGATCACGGTGGAGATCTACATTGCGATAGTACCACGGGCAACCCGTGGCACCACGCATGAAACGGTTTTAGAGGGTTTGTAAAGGGTGCCCTTCGGTTCGCCTAAAATTGTTTGTCCTAATATGGTTTGGCCAAACCGTTTTGGCCTAAACTTAAAACGTACAATTATTGTTTCGCCTAAAAATTGTTTTGCCACCATTATAGTTTGGCCTAAGAATTGAAAGGCCTAATTTTAGAATGTCTAATGTAAAATAGCCTAAACTATATTGGCATAACTTTATATTGGCATAACTTTATTTTGGCATAACGATTATTTCGCAAAATTTATAAAAGCTCTAATTTTAGCATATCTAAAATGAAATGTGCCAATAATGTATTGGAATAAAAGCATAGAATTTTATTGAGAAAATAAATTGACAGAAGCGAATCGCTGCAAACCCGACTCCACGTAGTCTTGTCTGCCCTACGCTAGAGTGCAATATAAAAGCGCGTAGGCGCGGAGGGGCGAGGCGGCCCGCGAGCTAAGGAGCAGGTGGGTTGAGCCCACCGCTGGGGCTGAGGCTGGCCGGCGAAGCCGGCCATCAAGCCGAAGCCTCGGTGGTGAGCGAAAACCATCTGCGACGAAAAGCTCGCGTGGGACCGCCGGAGCCCCGCAGCGCCGAAGCCGTGACGGAAACTATGCATGCTGCATGCCTGCATGCATGCTGCATGCCTGCTTGCATGCTGCATGCCTGCTTGCATGATGCATGCCTGCTTGCACGCTTACATGCTACATGCCTGCACGCATGCTGCATGCGTGCTTGCATGCTTACATGCTGCATGCCTGCACGCATGCTGCATATCTGCATGCATGCTGCATGTCTGCATGCATGCTGCATGTTATGCTGCATGTCTGCATGCATGTTGCATGTTTTATTTTTAATTTTGTGCGAATTAATATTTAGGAATTGTAAACTTTAGGAATTACGAATTGTTCTGCCAAATGACGCATTTGGTAAATGACAATGTGGCGATAAAAAGTTAGGCGAAGTGAAATTAGGGCAAACACGATTCTGAAGAGTGAAATTAGGCGAAAAAATTTTAGGCTTTTCGTTTGGGTGCCATTGCAAATTAGGCGTACAAAAATTAGGCGATCCGATAGAGACCCGTTTGTAAAGGATACAGATAGGAGGGCGCGGTATGCGCGAAAACTACGCTAGCGTAAGTCATGACCGGGCAAATGGAGGCTTTGTAAATTGTAGTCTTATGTCTAAGAGACATTTTACTTCGTCTGCCTATAAGGTGGAATAGCCGGCCTAATATAAACGCAGCCCTGTTACGGACGATTTTAAGATGAGGCGCAAACGTCAATCTTCTATCGAGGGTGACACCGAGATACTTTACTTGCTTTTCCCAAGAGATAGCACGGTCAAATAAACGGATGGGAGGGCAACGATCGTCGTTACCCCGGGAAAAGAACACAGCGGCGCTTTTCTCGGGGTTAACTTCGATCCGCCATTTACGAAACCAAACGCCGAGGGTGTTAGCGGCTTTTTGGAGTCGGTTGGAAACCGCGGCTCAGTCTCTATCGGACGAAAATAGCGCGGTGTCATCCGCGAATAGAGCTAGGTCTACGCGCGGGGTTTTGGGGATGTCATTTGCGTAAAGCGCAAAAAGGATTGGGGAGAGCACGGATCCCTGCGGGACGCCGGCGCGAATAGGACGAGGGGTGGAGAGCGTTCCTTCGACGCGGAAGCGAAATGTACGATTTGACAGATAGTCTCGTATGATGTGCACGAGTCTGTCTGGCACGCCAAATTGGTAAAGCTTATAAATTAAGCCGTTGTGCCAGACTTTGTCAAATGCTTTCGCGACGTCGAAGAAAAGGGCTTCGGTTCCCACGGGACGTTTTCTATTGAGACCGGAAAGGATATCCTCCGTGAGGCGGTGCAATTGATGGGTACACGAGTGTTTGGGGCGGAACCCAAACTGCTCGTTAATAAGGATATTGTTAGCGGAAACGTACTCGTATTCCCTTAAACGGGATACTAGAAGGCGTTCGTACAGTTTTCCCAACGATTTGAGAAGACTGATGGGGTGATAGCTAGAGGGGGCGTTACGCGGTTTACCGGGTTTATAAATACCTATGACAACCGCATCCTTCCACTCAGCGGGAAAGATTGCGTTTGCCATGGCGCTTTTGAAGATAGCTACGATTAAAACGATAAGTTGGGCGGGTAAGATCTTAAGGATCTTGTTTGAGATGCCGTCTGCCCCGGGGGCACTACGGGGTTTACTCGCTCCTCGGGGAGCGAGAACGTGTGGAAAGGCACGTTAAGGGAGCGAAAGAACGCCGTGCATAGACGAAATTCGGTCGAGGTAGCGAGCTCTACCTTGATCATTTCAGTATCGCCTTTAATGAGGCGAATTTTGAGTGGGATGATATGATGACGCGCCTTCAAGGATAGCGAAAGCCCGACCCAGTCCTTAGTGGTCTGGATATAGAGCGGAGGGGGCTTCTTGTCCTTGCGCGGCTGGCTCGGCTCGGGCCTCGGGGAGCAAGGGTGGGAAGAGGGCGCGCTATTGGATTTAGCGGCCTTGAAGCGGAGGGACAGAGGAAGGGGCGGACTTGCGGGTGAGTTGACTAGGAGATCCCTCAAGGCCAACTTTGCCAGGACTCTTCCGGAGAGTTTTCCCCCCAGGAGGGTCAGGAGGGCAGCCGGGTCAGTGCCCCAACTGGTTTAGTTGTCACTATTAGGTATCCACCAGTCGGTTACTAAGCGTAGTCTTTCAATAACAGCTGTCGCTGTGAAACGGCAAAGGGTAGCGCTCCCGCAATAAAAATTGCGTCGAGAGCGCTATAACGCGACGTACTGTGCACCGGAGCCTTAGGCGATTAACACACGGTACCGCGCACCGCCGCGGTAGGTGGTGAAGCGGATCTCAAGTTGCATTGGCCTCTATTAAATCCGCTGATACCAAACACACGTACACCGCCCGACCACGCGGTCGAGCGGTGCTCTCGCCGCCACCGCCTCTCCGCGCGGACGGCAGCGCGGAGGGGCGGCGCTTCACACACGGGGCGCCGCATAACCGCGCGGGGGTCATTTCGCGAAACATGGAAAAAATCATGGCTTGGATAGATATGATGGTCTCTAACCACCCTTTGGGGGATAATGGTTGTGGGTTTATGCATACATACACTATACATATTTTAACTTTAAAAATACATCATACAATATAATATTTTATTTCAGGTAATCGCTGTTTTCAAAAATGAAACTTCAATATTACATAGTACTACATATTGAAATTAATAGAAATGTGAAAAAAGACAGTGCTGAAAAAATTCTTGCCAGTGTCTGTGATCAAACTGGTCGAAACCGCGTTAAATCCATCCGCTCGGACAGGCGCGTAAACCGCCTTACCGCGCGGAGCACCGCTACGAAATCCGCTTTACCGCCTCCGCCCGACGCGGCGGTGCGCGGTGCCGTGTGTGATTCACCTTACCGGTACACAGTAAAAAGGGACCGAGTACAACTCCAACGGAACAGGCCGAGCGCGCGACGGAGCACGAGCGTACGTGCGTCCTGCGCGGCGAACGAACTGTGAATGCTGAATATTTATTTACAAAACTTAACTTACTAAAGTACTAAAACATGATATCGCAACTAGCGCTATGACAAACAAGTGAAACTTCAAGCTAAAGTAATACAAAAATTCTATAGTATATATACAGAGATCGTGTTGTACTGCGCTGTGATTAGTCCGCGTCTTAGTATGGACATTGGTACAACTGTTGTGCTGCCACAATCTTAAAACTCTCAGTAAATCTGCACACAGTGACGAAAAAAATACAAAATGACATTGTATATTAATAAGTGAAGGTACTTTCATACTTTTGTTGCCGGGAGAATACTTATTCTCCAGGCGTAAGCATAGCACTAGTTGCATCAACACACGCCTCACGACTCTCGACTCCCCAGGCGATAAGTCGCCAGTCATTTAAGTCCTTGCTGTTTAAGCAACTGCTCAGTCTTTTACGTTAATAGACTTCGACTAAAAAGGCTAGTCTTATGACTAACACTCACTTGCAAGAAAGATTTTTATCTTTTTAATGCCACTTTAAACCTTAATGTTTCATTAAAGCATTGCAAGAAAGAAATTATGATGCATTTTAAAGCTCTTTTAAAATTTAAATATGGAAATGTCAAATTTATCTAATGAAGTGTCAAACCACCCATTAACGGTATTTTGTATTGCACGAAGCGACTTTAGCGCATCAGACCTCATTAAATTACATTTTAGAGGTTAAAATTTTTAATGGGTCGACGACGGGCCATTAAACTAATTTCACGTCGTGTTTATTTTGTATTT
>OY720027.1:1352653-1380365 GCA_963082485.1 Eudonia mercurella | reverse complement strand
GGTCCAAAGCTTGCACTGTTCTTTCCATATCTATAACATATAAATTTCACTTTTGTGATTAAACATAAACATAAACATAAACACCTAAAAATGTGACTACTTAAAAAAGCATCTTAGAAAAGGGCTGATTAAAGGGGTGCAGCGCGGACACAAAACTGCGAGTTTCAAGTTTCTTTATGATAGCGAGCGAGCGGCGCGTGGCAGTGGTGTGACAACGGCGCACGACAAGAATACGCACGCACACTAATATCTGTACAGAGTAGGCTGGTGATTTAATTAGAGCAATGTTTACTTTCGTAAAATCATAGGCGTTTGGGTAAAAAATAATAAAAGTCTTAATATTTTCATATTCTTATTTTTTTATTGAAAAATAAGACAACAGTGGCCTGCGGAATATCAATACAAACATTTTGATGTCGGATCATTGTTTTTTTTGTGCTATATTTACAAAGTTTCTGAAGAAATAAGATTTTAGATATCATTACTTTTACGTATTATTTATGCAGTTTCTGGGTATTTGTTTCAAATTCCAAGACAACCATGGCTTTGAGAAAGGATCAAGCTCACCTACACTAGTCCTTTTAATGTATATGACCTATTCAGCGCCTAGCACCGTGACTTAAAAACACGTAAATTTTCGAAATTCTGCACGGCGTCTCCTTAATTGATACATATTTATTTATTTATTTATTTATTTATTTATTTATTTATTTATTGGATTACCGACATAAGAAACAGTATTTAAGATTAAGAATAAAAACAATGTTCTTTTAGTTAACTGCTCTTACAATTATGGGCAATCACAGCATGCATTAAAACAAAATTAATATTAAAAATTTAAAAAACGACAAATTCAATTAAATTTTAAACAAAATTAAATTAAATTATAAACGAAATTAAATTAAATTATATAAAAAAAAACAATTAAATTATAATACAACATTAAAACATTTCAGTGAATACAATAATTTTTAAATATATATATATTTTTTTTTAATAATAACAAATACTAATAAATACTAAATGCAACCTAAAGTACTTCACTAGTTTTAAGACATTCCAAAAACGTTGGAAGGCTCTGAAAATGTATATCTAGTTCAGGTAACTTTTTAGTTAGATCGTTGTACAGACGAGCCAAACGAACAACTGGTGAACTGCAACCCATCCTTGTTCTACAGAATTTTTTTTTTAACAAACCACATGGATGTCTCGGCATTCTTGACGGAACACTATGAGCGAAACGATTGAGCAGCACGGGACTGTCAATGCTGTTGTTTAATAATTTATGCAGAAAAGACATATCCAGACAGCTACGACGCACAGAAAGCGGATCTAAACGAAAATATTTGACTTTGTCTGTGTAGGCCTTCAACGTTCTGGGAATCTTGAAGCGGTAGGATAGGCTACTGGTTAATTTTTTCTGTACTCTTTCTATTCTATTAATATGAACATTATAGCCTGGACACCAAACAGTGCTGCAGTATTCGAGTTTACTTCTTACATAACTATTATAAAGCATAATGACTGTTGAGGGTTTTTTAAAGTCTTTTGTGCTTCTAAGAATAAATCCTAGCGATTTATTTGCCTCCTTTATAATTCTGTCAATGTGATCAGAAAACCGCAATTGACTATCAATTATAACTCCGAGGTCTCTGGTGGCAGTAACTTCATCCAGCTTTTTACCAGCAATTGAATATTCAGTAAGAAGCTTGTTACGTTTTTTCGTAAACTTTATGTGGTGACATTTCGAAGTGTTTAGAAACATTTTATTTTTTCTGCACCATTCCTCAAGGCTGTCAATGTCCTCCTGCAAGTAATGCGAGTCCCCCACGCATGAAACCGTCTTAGTCAGCTTAAGATCATCAGCGAATAGATAAATGTTGCAGTGCTTAATAATTCTTGCTATATCGTTAATGAATACGTTGAAAAACAAGGGTCCCAGAACAGAGCCCTGGGGAACACCAGATAGTGCAATGAAAGATTCCGACTGTTCACCGTCTACAGCCACCCTCAACGGACGTTTTGTGACGTATGAGCGACACCAATCCAGCACTCTGATCACAGACTCTGAATACAGCTCTGATAGTACTACTTTTTCACGAAAATATTGCCAATATAAATAGTTCTAATAAAATTTGCACGGAGCTAATGTTTACTAGATGGAAAGAGCCATCCATGTAAATGTCTTTAAAATAAATGATTTTACACATAAATAATGGTTCTAATAATTTTCTTCACTATTAATGAGTATGATCGTCCAGCGCCATCTTACGGCAAGTGGGAGAAATTGTCACTATGGTTCTTACTGTGCGTTTAAACGAGTGCTCGGTGACACGTGCTGTTATAATCAGTGATGTTTACAGTAGTTCCGTGCGCAGTTGATAGATGTCGTCTTGTGCGTTGCTTTTTATCGATCGCACGATGAGTGTCAATTCTGATGGGGTCAAAGTCCAATTTTCGCACTCAAACCAAGACGATCGATCGTTATTTGATTTTAAAAACTGCCAATTCTCCCATGCATGTAGATGTTGTTATTCCAAGATTATCACCAAGTATTTAGATTTGAGTGGTACTTTCCTGCTTTTTGCTTCTCTTTTTCTTGATCTTGATGCTGATTTTATTCAGTTCACACTCACTTGTAAGATTGTCTTATTTGTGGTAAGTAGTTACAATTTCACGTAGATAACATTTTCACGGGTGTATCACTTGTTTTCCAATTTAGTTATATTATTTTTGTTAAAAAGCAGTTACAGAAGTTTTTTTTTAAGAGAAAATATTACACAGAGCCTTTGTTTACATTAGTTTACATATATTTATTTTTAGCTGCATTTTTTGTCCCACTACTGGGCCGAAGGCTTCCCACAAAACCCTTCCGGTTTTCTCTATCCCTGGCCACTTTCCCTATTTAATAATAATAAAAAACTGAATATTGAAGAAAAATTGCTAGCTAACAGTGAAAACAACCACTAAATGAAGAAACTTTTTGATATTTTTTGGAAACAAGATAAATAATTGGTTCCATTAACTTAATTAATTAACTAATTAATGAATTAACATTACATTTACAATATAGCTAAAAATAAAAAGGAGGATGCTATGTATTATTAATTATTTCAAAATAGTGATGCAGCCAAGGATTTCAGCAAAAACATGCCAACCTATTAAAAAAAAAGGTGAAAGTAAAGTTTTATCTTCTTGTCTTTAGATTTGTAAAAACTCAGGATATGTCAATATTACCTTGGATGCATAAGTGTTGACCATTGTACTTATGTTGTAAATCTCATGTATTAGTTGTGGTAACGATAAATGAATATTGTAACATACTTTGATGTATATGCTGCAGACGGGCGGTGTCTCCATAGAGTGGCAGCACAGCCGTCTCTAGCTGCTGCAGCCGTTGCTCGCAGGCGCCCAACACATTGCACACGTCGCTGGCTAGCGAGGAGCTGCGGTTGGCGGCCGCCTTCAACTCCTGAATGTTGCTCATCTCCTAAAACGCAACAAACAGTCGTAAAGAATTTCCAAAACAACAACACATTCTAAGTATATATTGTAACATTTGCATCCTGATTTTTTTACTGAAGTTTTCAAATAACTAAACTTTTCTGTAAAGTGGAGAAACTTTCAATTAAGTAGACACATTGCCTCCTGCAAAGTTTTTATCACCTACCTTTCGCAACTTCATTTCTATATCAAATTTCTTCTCTATTGCGTACATTGTAAGTATTTTGTCGCTATTTTAATAACTTTGAATTATCTAAAATATAATAATATGAAATTGAGTAAATAAATAGACACCCCTTATTTTGACAATTATTTGACAGTGAGTGATAATGACAGACCATGGGTATGTTCCGATATGCATTGCGAGCACTGTAAGGTGTGACGTCAATTTAGTATACTGCGAAGCCGTTCCTTTATAGTTAGCTATACTGGTTACTGTTTAAAACAGAACGCAGTCCAGTATACTGTCATCCTTACTGTGCTTACAGTACAAAAATGACGACGATTTTTGACGTCATATATTTCTCTAGGATACTGCGGCAGTATACTTTCAGTCCATAACGGAACAATTCAACAGTAAGAGCACTGGACAGTGCTCGCAGTGTAAATCGGTACATACCCCCAATATTGTAAATTTTGTAAATTAGTATTGATATTTTAGTTTTGTATTAGTTTTAGTTACTTTAGGTTATTATAATCCAGATTTTAATTTTGTAATTTTCAATAATAAATAAATGATGTGATAATATTGACCATTTTGACAACTTTGAAAATGACTATATACATTGTTGATCGAAGCTATATACCTAGTAGTCTTTGACAATGACTTAAATGACTTTCTGGACTTCTTGGCGGGAAAGTGAAAAGTCATGTCTGCGGTTTTGTTTCATTTTCTAAAATTTGTGTTATGTCGAATATTAATGTGAAATAATGGTGGATTATTAATCGTCAAGTGTTCGTGAGTGTGCATGAGTGTTGGCAAATGAAACAAAACAGTGCAATGGCATTTTTCAAATTCTCTCAAGAAGTCCGCCCGAGGACTCAGTAAAGCCCCACATCTTTACTGAGATACTCGAGGGGTTGGGGGTATATCATTTCTCATTTCTAATGTCATTCATCATCATCATCATACAAAAAGAAAATATTATTACTTATAAGAAAATTACTTTAACACTGGCTAAATATGCTAATCGCACAAAGCCATCACTTAAAAAAAAACAAAAATCAAAAGTTTTTTTTTTTAAATTTTAGAAAAGGCAAAGAAAAAGGTCACAGACAGCCTTTGCATAATAAAATTATTGTAATGATAGTGATCTTGTGATATTTTATTTTATTTTATCGTATCGTAATCATCATCATCATCTCAACTAAAAGACTTCAACTACTGGACACTGGTTGCAGCATACATACTAGAAAATTTTAAAGTCCATAGTCAAGTTCCAAACTGTTATACTATTATTATTTTATTAGCTGTTTATTTAATACATAATATTCTAACGTTCGTTTAACGTGCAGTGCACTGAGCAAGTAATCACTACGTTAGGCTAATGGATTAGTGCCGTATGAATGGGACTAATGCCCTTTCATATTACATTAGATTATGTGAGATTTGTGCAGTGTTTGGGACAAGTGTTCGTTCGTTCGTACTAATAATCAGCCTAAGAGATTTCAGCTGATGAACGTATCCGAACGTAAGTGGTGACGTGCCGTACGTTTTCAAGACGTGGCTGACGTTCCATGTCTTGTCATTTCATTTGTCGCCTCGATTTGCTACGATTGCGTTGTTGTAGCCCTTTCTAATTCATTTTACTCGGGGTTTTTACAAACAGCACTAAATTGTAAGTGAATTTTGTGTACTCTACAATTCAATTTTTTTTATTAATTCATATAAATTGAAGTTTATTTAGTTTCGTGTTAATCGTTTTCAGAAAATGGATCAAATTGCTAAATTTGTGGAGCCTGGTAAGCAATTTGCCAAGGATTCCATCAGATTGGTTAGAAGATGCACCAAACCTGACAGAAAAGGTAAGTCTAAACAACCTGCTGCTTTAAATAAGTGCAATTATTATTCTTGTTGTGTTCTAGAAGATGTAATCAGTTTCTATACCATAAGCTGGCAATAAGCCATGTATCTGTTGGTCTTATTTATTAATATTATATTCTAGTACTACCTACAATGTAATTTATCACATAACGTAAAATCGGCTATTGTTTCTATTTCTATATTCACTGAAAGGGATGTCATTTCTAGCTTGCAAAAGTGAAACTATTATGTAGGATAGTTGCTACCCTCTGTACAAGTTATCTATCAATAATATTCTGTGATATGATACTCGACTTCTTTTTGCAGTTCATTGACCATTTAACTTTACTTGTAATAATAATATTATGTATTCTATAGTCAGGTGGATTACCAATGGTGTCTATACTTTGAAGGAACTCTATAGTGGCTCTCATATTTACGTTGAGAACTGACCCAAGTAAAATACCTGTAGCTTCTCTGTGCTATTGCTAATGTGAGCAGGCCTAGCAATAGAATGTTCAAATAGATTTCTAAATAAGTCAGGTTAAGGTTGCAATTGTTACAAACTCTTTATGTAGCAATGTTCCATTTGTGTCTTTTCTGAGTTATTTCAGGCCAATAGTTTGTGTAAGATTTCAGCTCAACACACCATATCCATAATGTTATTAAAATGAATGTTTTATTTGTTTCAGAGTTCCAAAAGATTGCCATCGCCACAGCTATTGGTTTCTGCATCATGGGTTTTATTGGATTCTTTGTGAAGCTTATACATATTCCCATTAACAACATTATTGTCGGATCATAAATCTCTAGTCTGTAGCGAATCTAGTTTTAATTTTACAAATAAGCCTGCATCTAAGTTAATTATCACTGAAATTTCAATTTATTATTTCTCTAAAATAAATTATTTCATTTTTTAGCAGATTGTTTTATTCTATTGAGCATAAAGAATATGATTCTTTTATATTATTTTTAAAATTAAATTATTTCTGAAGCAAGAGATTTCCATCACTGATAAATTCTTATTTAACTAAAATAGGAACATTCACAAATAAGTATTTGAATAAAATAAAGTTTTTTATAATTGTCTTTTAATAGCATAATTCTTTACAAATATAACAACAGCAACCAGATATACTCCAGTATGTTAAAAAAAATTTAATTACATTATAATTTAATATATTTTTTAGAAATAATGTAACAATATAAGTAATTTTAGGTAAATATTTACAATCTAATGGAGGATACAACCACAAATAACTTAAATGTACATCAGAGTAAAAAAGTCATTGTTTCTTAGTGTGTAACCACAGATGATAAAAACATTACAAAATACAGAAATAACTTAATTTACACAATAGTTTGAAAAGATGCTATACTTCTACTTCATAGGTTTACTCTTTTTATTTCTTGCAAGCATTCATGGTGAAAGAGGCCTTGACTATGTTGCAAGTTTATAGTGAAAGGTTGCAAGGCTGCAACTCAATATTTTTTTCTCATCTGTGGTTTGGTGACGTTAAAGAGTTTGGTTACGTTGCAAACTTAGCTTCAGCGCCAGTAATCGAACAAACTATGTTAAAACGGTTGTGAATCTCCTCGTTTGTAATCCTCCATCGCCTAGCGTTACAAAATAAGGAGACACCAGGAGGTAAGCTTCATACATACCGCGCTCGAACGAGCAACGCACACATAGACCCCTTGCACGAACATGAACAGGGCTTGATACCGGTACCAAAAATACCGGTAAATACCAGTATTTACCGGTATTTTGGCGCCACCCCGGACTCGATTACTATGCTCTTTCGCTCGCACTTATGTAAACGCCTATTTGCTCTCAGTATTAGAACACCCACATTATACCGACCAAATGGTCAATACCTGTATAATCGATACCGGTACTAACTCGAGTACCGATACTTTAATTGGTACCGGTATTGATATACCGGTTCCAATTAACTTTATACAGTATCGGTACTGTATCAAGTTAATTGGAACCGGTACCAACTAAAGTACCGGTACTATATCAAGGTCTGTATTACCGGCATTCCAAGCCCTGAACATGGATCTCGGACCAATCCGCGTGCAGCTATTCCGAGATTCCGTGGCCGTGATACGTTGTCTATGTGCGCGTTGCTCGAGCGGGTTTGTACGAAGCTTATCTTCTGCAGTCTCCTTATTGTGTGCCTAGCGTCGTCCGTCGTCAGTCGTCCACCTTCTCCATGACGTGTATGTAGAAGCCGGGCGCGGGCACGTCGGCCAGCGGCTTGAAGTCCGCGTAGGTGTGGTGCTTGGCGCGCCCGTCGAAGGCGTCGTCCAGCATGCGGGAGAACGTGCCCAGCGAGTGCGGGTAGTAGCACAGCCGGAACTCGCTGCGGGAAAGGACCAATGTCAGTCTTACAAATCAAATACAAATTATTGAAAATTCCTTTTGGATAAGCATGGTCTTTGACCTTCATTTCACCTGATGTGTGAGTGATGATATGGAGGTGGAAGGAAGCGCACTTCAAACAAAATTCTCAACTATTGAGGCACTATTGGTTATCATATCTCCAGCTGCCGTTGATGTTATTTATAGCGACATATTGAGAAAAAATTGTAGTATCTAGCCAGGCGGACTTAAAACAAGCCCTACCATCAACCAAACCGAGTAGGTACAAACATGTACTCCCGGCTGGAAATTGAATTATTTTATTTATTTTATTTTTGTATACAATCGGCAAATAAGGGCAATTTTCATTTGCCATCCAGTGACTGACGAAAACCAGATTTGTATGGCAAAAATTGTAATTTTCCTCGTTTGTCACCAGGAGGCGCTATTAAAATGTTCTCCATAAAAGTCTCGTTTTCGTTAACTTAACTTGATCAAATGGCAAATAAAACTCGCATCAGGCACCCTGTTTATTAAATAAAGTATAATACTAATTTTTTAAATTACATTTTAAGCTTCTTACTTCTAATATGTGTTCTAAGCCTACCCTACATAAAAATTGCAAATGAGGAGATTGGGCCAGTACCCACCCATTGTACAATTTTACCGCACATTAGTAGGTCACCGCGATGTGCTGGCCCAAACCGCCAATGAATGGAGCGGCTATACATTTTTAAACTTTTGCGTTCCAATTAATTTTTATAATGGGAACTACTATGTATATACATCATAGATATCGATGGCTGCTAAGCCATCGGCGTATATAGAAGATGAAGTGTAAAATATGGGTGTTGCCGACCTCGTCAATAATCAAACATATTCGCATTGGGGTCGCATGGGGGGTTAAAGTCAAAGGGGTTTAAAAACAAAGAATAGACTTCGAATAGTTATTTCGTGTTTTGTCTCTTTCACTCTAATTTGAAACGACGTTTCCATGACGGGAACAAAACACGCAATAACTATTCGGAGCTTATTCTTTGTTTATTTGTAAGGCTCTAACTGCCGTACTCAGAGACGTCAATTAAGTTTTAATGACAATTAAGTCTATTGCTGTCACTTTCTTATGTATAGTGCTAAATAGAGAAGGAAAGACATTTAATTGTCATTAAAACTTAATTGACGTCTCTGAGTACGGCAGTAAGTCTATAGTCTGATGATGATGATTACGACAGCATCACTGAGCTCCCAAGAGAAGAGAAGTTTGCAGATTGCGAAAGGTCGTGAGTTGTATATGTATATATAGTATAGAATGTGAGCAGCCGACCTCTTCTCGGTGTCGTCGTCGCCGCGGGAGTCGATGCAGTAGTCCAGCGTCACCAGCTCGGGCCGCCCGCGCACCACCAGCACCGACGTCTTGATGTCCACCGGGTAGCGGCACTACAGTGCAATCACAATCGTTTATTCGTTATTATAGAGGTGATACAGGTTGACAGGTTCTTACATTGTTTAGACCTTTCAATCATTTATCGAGTTAATAAAATTTTTTTAGCTCGAAATTGTTTTTTTGCGTTTAGCATTTTGGCGCCTACACTCGCTCTACCCTAGGGTCGGCGGCGCTGTGATGCTGTGAAAATCTTTCGACGTAAATATTACATTAGCTTTTAAGTTATAAAAAATCAGTACATACAATTTATATAACATCTGTGTGTGTGTATGTTATTGAACTCCTTCTAAACGACTGGACTGATTTGGATGAAATTTTCTGTGTGTTCAAGTGGATTCGAGAATGTTTTTTTATATTATATTTTTTTCCTAATTTTTATTACCTAGGTAAATATAACCTACTAATATTGCTATTATTAACCGCCTCTGTGGTCTAGTGCTTAAGACCACCGGCCTCAGACCCAGAGGTCCCGGGTTCGATTTCCAGCGGGCGGTATATGTTTGTGTACTCGGTTTGGTTGGTGGTATTGCTTGTTTGTCCGCCTGGCTAGCTACCATCATCTTATCTAAATATATCGCCATAACATCAATTCAATGTTTGTAGCATCTCGTTGTTCCGGCAGCTAGAGATAAGATGAAGTGCCAGTGCACCCGGGTTCCTCAACTCCGCTTGGTGCGCTTCCACCATTGGCCTTAACGTCACTAGGTTGGATGAAGGCACGTGCTTAGGTACTCGTAAGTAGTCGTAAAATATTAAAAAAATATATTATCAATTTTTAATTTCAATTTAAAAAATGGTTTCACATTCATCTGTAGAGACAGTTAACGTTGATGTAGGTATATTAATTATTTATGCGTACTTATCTCGTCGCTATTACCTCATCGAGCATAAAGCGAATAAAAAAAATAAATATAATTGTATTGAATGTGATACGAAATAGAATTTTAAATAATAATATGTTAAATAATCTATTAAAGAATATATGTAATAATTTTAAAAATTGTACATTTTTAGAGATTAACTATAATATGCATCAGTTCAGTGGCAATTGTTACCCATTTCAAGTTTGTCAAAAAATTAATATTGAGGTAGATTCGAATTATTATGATAATAAATACGTACCATTATGCTTAAAAAATTTTGTAAAAAGAAATAAAATAGAAAACCTAAAAAATTGTCAACCTAGAAAAGGAACTATACCTTTTTATTTCCAGGTCATAGAGAGGTTAAAACCAGATAAAGTAGCAACCACGGACACATTTTTTCGTTAATAATGTATTATGTAGTGATGAGCTAACTAAATTAAAATCAGACACCGCCAATTTACTGCACCAGAATATAGCAGGATTATTGAATAAGCTTGAGCGATTGGAAATTTGTATACAAGAATTCGAAGAAAAAAAAATTAAGTTAGATATTATCTGTGTTTCGGAAACGTTTATAAAGTCTGGGGATGAGCCAAACATACGCATAAAAAACTATATTTTAGCAAGTAGCTTTTCGAGGTCTAAGGAGAAGCGCGGTGGAGTTTGCATACTCGTAGAGAAATCTATTGAATTTCAACCGATTCCCATTTGTTCCAAAATATCACTTGAAAAATCATTTGAGTGCTGCGGGATTGACATACCGTCGTTGGAATGTATGGTTGTGTGTTTATATAGGATACCTAAATCAGATACTTCTATTTTTTTTAATAAGCTTCAAATATTACTGCATAAATTAATGACAAAAAATAAAAGGATTATTTTAACAGGAGACATAAACATTGACTCTTTGCAGAATAATACAGTGTCTGAAACTTTGAATGACATTTTATTAAATAATAATTTAGAATTACATATCAAGGAACCTACACGCCAAAAATCCTGCATAGATCATATCATGAGTAACATTAAAGATGCAGTAGGAAAAGTTCATCTTCTTTGCTTATCCGATCATGACACTGGCCAAACTTTAACATTTACAGTAAGACAACGGAAACAGAGTCTAAAACATTGGTATGTCATGAAAAGGGACTTTGGTAAAGATAATATACAACAATTTAGACAATGTTTAGCTAACCTATCATGGTGTGACATATTTAATGAATCTAATTGCAATAAATCTTTTGACATTTTTTATGATATTTTCTTATTATTTTACAATCTCTGCTTTCCAATTTATAAATACAAAATCAATTGTAGTAAAAAGTCTCCTAAATGGATCACAAAAGGAATGAAAACTTCTTCTATAACTAAAAGAAAGCTTAGATACACTTGTTATAAAAATAATACAATTGAAAATAAATTAAAATGCGTTAAATATGACAAAATCTTTAAAAAATGTGTGATTCAATCTAGAAAAAACTTAAATAATAATTATATAAACAGTGCTAAAAATAAATGTAAAGCGTCCTGGAACATAATTAAAGATAAAGTAGATGATATTACAACTGATCAATTTATACAATCTGTTAGCACAAATGGTTCTGTGGTAAGTAACGCTACGAGAATCGCGGACATATTTAATAAATACTTTATTTCATTTGCTAAATCAGATACAGGAGTACATCCAGATTATACTTCTATTAACACAGTGAGTTCTAGCATCTTCCTAATGCCAACATCAGCAGATGAAATCACAAGAACAATTAAATCGCTGAACAACACAAGGGCCGTCGGATATGATGCCGTATCAACACATATCATTAAGGAAAGTGCCAAAGAGATCGCGGAAGTGTTGTCCTACCTTGTTAATCTCTCTTTTGACCAGGGCATATTCCCCGAGAAACTAAAATTATCAATAGTGAGACCACTTCATAAGAAGGGTAGTAAAGAGGACATATCTAACTATAGACCTATAACTTTGATCCCAATTTTTTCTAAAGTCTTTGAAAAGCTTATGCATTCCCGTCTGATAAATTTTTTAAACAAATTTAATGTTATTGTAGAGGAGCAAAATGGCTTCCAGACAAAAAAATCAACGACCCTAGCTGCCTTTTCATTAATTAAACATATAGTTGAAAACATAAACGAGAAAAAACGTGTTACGGGTATTTTCTTTGATATGAAAATGGCATTCGACCTTGTTAATCACCAAATCTTGTTAAATAAGTGTGATCGTTATGGCATAAGAGGAAATGCAATGAAATGGTTAGCTAGTTACTTAAACAATCGAAAACAATGTGTTGAAATCATGCGAATTGGTGAAGATCTTTTGTTAAGTACTTTTAAATCCGGCTACGAAATCAATATGTCAGGCGTACCTCAAGGTAGTATACTGGGTCCGCTTTTGTTTCTTCTGTACATTAATGACATTACAAATGTGACCAGACATCGATGTGTTCTTTTTGCTGATGACATCTCCGTTGTAGTACCAGATACTTGCAAAAACATACCATATGAAGATGATCTTAATTCTACTGTAGATTCCATAACGAAGTGGCTCCACATAAATAAACTAAAAGTAAACGTTTCCAAAACAAAAGTTGTACAATTTTCTAATTACCAAAGTAAACGACAACATTTGAATATCAGTTGTAATGGTGAAGGTGTTATGGAAGTGTCTGAAACAACATTTTTAGGCTTAGTACTTGATAAGCATTGCAACTGGAAAGCGCACATAAAATCAGTTTGCACTAAACTCAATCGATTTGTCTTTGCATTGAAAAAGTTAAAAAGTCTGGCATGTGAAAAAACTGCCATGGCAGCGTATCACGGTTACGTTAGTTCAGTGCTTAGATATGGCTTATTATTGTGGGGAAACTCGACACATAAAAATAAAGTGTTTTTAGTTCAGAAAAAGTGTGTCCGAGCAATATGTAGTGTTGGCCCGCTTGAATCATGTAGACCACTTTTTAAGAAATTAAAACTACTTACTTTGACCTCACTCTATATTCTGGAAATGGGACTCTTTGTAAGAAAACACCCAGAACGATTTCAAAGAGCTAATGTTAATTTAAAATGTTCATCTAGAGACCCGACTAGACTTCTAGTGCCCAAGTGTGCCAGCCAACTTTACCACGAAAACTGTTCGTTTATGGCCATAAAGATCTTTAATCGGATCCCTAAAACCATTAGAGACTTACGATTGAATTCTTTTAAAAGTCAACTCTCGAAGTGGCTTATAGATAAGTGTTTCTACACAGTTGAAGAGTTCTTAGGCTAGGTATTTATTGATATGCTATTGGAAAATTATTAATTCTCATTATTCTTGTTGACATAGTAATCTAATTATTTTATCTATTGAATTCGAATGTGTTTTAATTTTAATATATTTTTAATACTTAATTGTTATAATTTTGCACGCCAAATTGTGGCAAAACATGCTGGTTTTATTTAAGTCACGATCTGTACATTACCATGTTTTATGCAAATAAATTCTATTCTATTCTATTCTATTCTAAATTATCTACTTACAGGGGTAATTAATAAATGGGTAATCTTTTAAAAGCTATATCGCTTTCAGATGTCCGTTTATCAGGAGAATATTGAAGCGATATCTGTGTTATTAACATGCCACTACAGTAAACATGGCTATTTGATGATAAAATGTCGAGCGAGATCAAGGTTATGAAAATAATTCGGGGATGTGTATTGTTTAAGCAGTTTGAATCAGATTCAGTGGTAAGGTTCAAGTTAGTGCATCGAACAATTCATTTGGTATATTAAACATTATGAGGTTCGAACTCCGGCCGTCTAGTGTACCGGTGTGCGAGTTAAATTTATTATTTATTTATTTATTTTAATAATTACCTATACAGGATTATTTCCAATCATATAATTATATATACTATATATATATATATATATATATATATTATATAAACTACCCTCGAAAGACGCTCTATCTAACAGAAACAACCGCATTATAAGTAATCCGTCCAGTGGTTTCTGAGAACAGCTCGTCATAACAAACAGACGCGTTCAGGGAACATCCTTTTATATATGTATTGCTATTAATTTTGTTTTTATGGCTTCGTTGGAAAAATCATACCTTCGGCGTGAACTTTTCGATATTAAAAATTAGATACCTGAAAAGACTTTGAATAAGTGACTGGTTCAAAAATTGCACCCCTGATTTGGGAACTGGCTATTGCCATAGTTATTTTTTATTTTATTATTATTACCTGCAGGTAAACACTTAGCCTTCATCTCACCTGATGTTAAGTGACGATAAGGCTGAAGGTGAAAGTGCACTTCACCCGGAATCCTCAACTAGTGAGGCACTGGCTATCTTATCTCTAGCTGCCGGAACACAACAATGCTACAAACATCAATGTTTATCAATGTTGATAGCCAGCCAGGCAGACCAACAAGCCCTGCTACCAACCAACCAACCAAACCAACGGGTTCATTTTCAGCGGGGTGTACAATGTACTCGACATTGTACACCCCGCTGAAAATAAACTCGGGACTTCTGGGTTTGAGACCAGGGTGGTTTTAACCACTAGACCATGCACAGAGGCGGTTAAACATACCAATAAAAAATTCTTTCACTATTAGAATGCTACATTAGCGCTGAGTAACATAGGTTATATTAAAAAAAAGAAATGCGGTACGAAGTCCGCCGTGTCAGCTAGTAAATAAATAAATAGAGTGGCCGGGAGTGGCGCCACTATTGCCTACCAATGACAATACCGAGTCGGTAACTCACGTTGTAGTAAATGGAGTGGCCGGGCGTGGCGCCACTATTGCCTACCAATGACAATACCGAGTCGGTAACTCACGTTGTAGTAGATGGAGTGGCCGGGCGTGGCGCCACTATTGCCTACCAATGACAATACCGAGTCGGTAACTCACGTTGTAGTAGATGGAGTGGCCGAGCGTGGCGCCACTATTGCCTACCAATGACAATACCGAGTCGGTAACTCACGTTGTAGTAGATGGAGTGGCCGGGCGTGGCGCCACTATTGCCTACCAATGACAATACCGAGTCGGTAACTCACGTTGTAGTAGATGGAGTGGCCGGGCGTGGCGCCACTATTGCCTGCCAATGACAATACCGAGTCGGTAACTCACGTTGTAGTAGATGGAGTGGCCGGGCGTGGCGCCACTATTGCCTACCAATGACAATACCGAGTCGGTAACTCACGTTGTAGTAGATGGAGTGGCCGGGCGTGGCGCCGCTGTTGATTATGGCGTCGTAGTTGCGGTGGTCGATGAACAGCAGCCCGCCGCGCTTGAGGCAGCGCGCGAAGTTGGCCAGGCACATGCGCTGCACGCGCTGGTCGCCGTGCTCGTCCAGCAAGTGCGCGAACGAGTTGCCGAGGCAGATCACCGCGTCGAACAGCTTGCCCGGCAGGAAGGAGGCCACGTCGCGCGGCAGCGTCTCCCAGTTGGCTTCCTCGATTACTGCGATTGATACAATTTTACTTCTTTCTCTCTTTTTTACACAGCATTGCAGCCTTAATGAAAAACACCATTTGGAAAGTTGCTGCCTATTGTATTTAATCAGCGTTTACTGGCGTGCCATTTAAATGAACGATACCGACGGAGCATATAATGTCGTTAACCCTTTCACAGTCAGAGGGATGTATATTGCCATTGCGTTTTGAACTTTATGATTGAGATAAGATTTAAAAACCAATGAAAGATTCAAACATATTTTTTTCTGTTAAAGGGTTTACGTAATAGAGCTCTAGTTATCTAGTTCACCTCGTTTGTCACCAGGAGGCGCTACTTCAATGCCACATAAATTCTTGCACTAGGCACTTTAGAGACTATAATAATTACGTCAAACTAAGTCCAACTACAGGAGTCTCAATAAACCACAACGTCAGCTATCAAAGTTAAAATCATTTCTTTTTATTCAAATAAACTTAAGAAAAGTGCTTTTAATCGTCCAAAAGTTTACCTACACCCATTTAGGACGTCTATTATTTGGCTATGGAGAAGAATGGGCGCAAGAAACTCCACAGCTTAGATAGACTCAAACTTATGACGGATTACATACTCCATTCGTCGTATTTGTGGTCCTTCCGCCGGTCCCAGCGCGCCTTGAGTGCGTGCTTCAGCATCTTGTCAGACGCGTCCACGGACACCACCTTGAAGCCCTCGTCTACCAGCATCATGGAGTCGATCCTGCAAACATCATGGATACCAATACAGATAACACGCTTCTATGCTGGGATCATTACATAAAAATGCGAATACGAAGCTTCGTATTCGCTTTGCATTTTTTCTGATTTTTGAAGTGAAAACTTCTTTAGCGGCGTTGTGCACTTTTTTGGGAATGGGTAAAAAATGTTAAACTCGCGTCAGGACACGTGACCTGATCGAAAATTCGTAAGACGGATGGAGAGTAGACAGCTGGCGCGGCGTAATATAAATCTTTAACATAACTTAATATAACTTTTTATTGTAATATAAATTGTCATGTTTGTGTACGATAGCCCAATAAATAAATATTGTATTCTACCACATAAATGAGAGTACTTTTATACTGATAATTAAAGCAATTCGTGCAAAATTATTCCCTAACCATTCCAAAATATCAAAAATGCACAACGTTAATATTCAAGTTTTCACTCGCCGGCACTCTCAGAGTGCAACCCGTCGTTTTTTAACATAGTGTGATGTTAAATAGCTTAACCCACCCGCCTTCCACAAAAATTGGGCTATCAAATGCAAAAATATTTTTTCAAATCCGACTGGTACTTAGTTCTAGAGATTAGCTTGTTCAAAAACAAAAACAAACTCGTCAACTTTGTGGCATTAGTATAGATAACTCTTTTTCAGGCTGTCAATACCAAATGTATAGGCCTCTCCCTTTGCACTCCATCTTTTTCAATTCAATTCAATTCAATCATTTATTTCTTTCTCTGTTGGTAGCTATTCCAAACCAGTTACAGTTTAATATAACAGTTAATAATTATTGTTACAGATAAAATTAGTACCTAGGTATATCTCTGAAAGATCGGCAAAGGATCTACAAATATATCCGCATCTCGGTATTTGCCAGAAAAGAGTAAAGTTACGCTCGAGGGCCGGGACTGTTGCCAGCGTGTCGTGTTTAATAATCATCTAATTGGCTTACAGTCATGTTTTGTTGCCATTCACGTTAACGAAAACGAGAATTTATAGATTAACTCTCCAGCTCAAAACAGATACAAATAGTCCTATGTCTTGTGACCTTAGGTCAGTCCACCTTCGCAGCGGGTCGTGAATGAAGAATGACTCCTCACCTAAGAGTTCTTGGGATCCCGCATAATGTTTGGTTATATTTTTTAAATTACAATTTTTTGTTAGTCTGGAGTTTATACAGCACGTTGTCTGAACAGGCTGTAAGTTTATATGGTAACTTTCCAGAATAAATAAATACAATTTTTACTTTTTATTTTTAAGTGTTAATTGCTACACTTAAGCTGTATTAAATATTTATATAAAATACAGTGAAAAAGTTAAACGCCCACCCGACCCAGCCAGGAATCGAACCTGGGTCTTCCGCAATCCGGGCGGCTGCACTGACCGTTATGCTACCGGGAAGGCTGACGTAAGCGCTGAATTTTGTCACTGTCACTTTTTGTTTTTTTAAAATGCTTTAGAGCGACATTAGTGCCATCTATCCAAAGGTGATTGCAACCGATGGACATGCAGATTCATCTTTGCAGATGAATACCACAAATTGAAAACACAACGCTATAATAACATTTTTACTTTTTATTTTTAAGTGTTAATTGCTACACTTAAGCTGAATTAAATATTTTATATAAATAAATAAATAAATAAGTTTTTAGTGGGTCGGCCTTAACATCAGGCTAACCCTACATACCTCGCGGGAGGAATGGGTTGCGAATTTTCTTGCTTAAAAAAAAGTCGGTCCACATTATTGCGGAGAAGCTTAAAGGTTAAATCCTAGAAGTTGTATTTCCGCTACATGATAATGTTACGAGTTTACTGTACTATGTCATATCCAACTCCCATATTTACAAGATACCATGATAACTAAGCGACAGACGTGTGCGAATCATATAAAGTATCGTCATATGTTTTCATCGTTTTCGTTTATCTTGTTGTTGTGTTACTCAAACTTCAAAACGAGATGACCTTTACGCGTAGCTTTGATCGAGAGATAGGGTGAGGAAGTGACAACTAATGAGAGTTTAATCAAACTAGACTTTTGGAAAACCTTAAATAAAAATCTTCAATCTTCAAGTTTCAATTCCTAGTTGGAAAGCAGCGTGTTTTGATTATACCTAGAATAGAATAGAATAGAATAGAATAGAAAACATTTATTTGCCTTAAAACACGGTGTTTAAGTTGTTACAATATTTAAATGGTACATAGCGTGTTTTGCCATTAAGATAGCATGCAAATACATTATAATTATTTAAATAAATTCTTGTAACATTATAAAAAAATACAAATTACATTCTATTTAAAATACATAAATTATTATATTGCTTTACATGTCAAGAAACTCTTTCATACTATAGAAATTATATTCATTCAGCCATTTATATAATTTTGTCTTGAATAATTTTAAATTTAGTATTTTAATGTCATTCGGTAATTTATTAAATATTCTTACACACATACACAGACAACTCCTGTTGTATTTTTCTGTTTTAGGTACTTCATCTAATACAAGTCTACCGACATTCCGAATAGTTCGTGGATATAACTCAATTGCTTTAACAAAATATCGAGGATTTTGTTTCACAAAGACACAAGCTTCATATATGTATAAACATGGTAGTGGCAACAAACCAAGTTCTTTGAATAATGGTCTGCATGAGTCACGTGGCATATTGCCTGTTATTGCTCTTATGCACTTCTTTTGTGCAATAAACGCTCTCTGTATCCCAGAACCGTTACCCCACACTATGAGACCATAACGAAGTACAGATACTACGTATGCATGATAAGTCGACAACACCGTGTTCATATCGGTAATATTTCGGAGACGCTTTAGTGCATAGACAAATTTATTTATTCTTTGGCAAACGTTTTCAATGTGTATGCCCCAGTTTAAAGCTTTGTCGATTGTTAAGCCAAGAAATTTTGTTTCATTTATTTCGTAAATACTAGAATCTTGATATTTAATATTAAATGTCATTGATGTTACTATTAAAATTAATGAAATTAGTCTTAGTCAAGTTCATTTGTAAATTATTATTATCTAACCATTTACCTACTGCTTTTATTGTATTATTGATGTCTGTTTCATGTTCCTTCATATTAATATCAGTTATTTTACTATTTGAGCTAATTGTAACAGAGATGTCATCTGCAAATAAGACACAGTTGTGGTCCGTTACTTCTGGGATATTATTTATGTACATTAAAAATAGAAATGGCCCTAACACACTCCCCTGTGGCACACCGCATTTTTTACTTGCATATTCTGAGGTAAATGAGACCACTTCGTTTTTGCTATTTAATTTTGAGATCATTACACACTGTTGCCGATTTCCTAGGTCCTAGTGAGCTGGCTAGAGCATACGGCCCGCCTGACGCAAAGCAACTATCGCTCGCTGCCCATATGCTTGCAACACGCACGCCTTGGTGATTCTGAAGTTAAGGGTGCTATTATGCGTTTTAATTGCTTTTCAACGTTAACAAAAAATGAGAATTTTATGGCAAAATTTTTACTCTCCTCGTTTACTACTAGAAGGCACTGCTTCAATGCTATACAAAATAATTCAAAATACAAAATTCAAAATCATTTATTCAGTTTAGGCTACAAGTAGCTCTTATGAATGTCACTATGCCATCGGTTCGTAAGTCTACTCTGGGCGGGAGATCTTGTACTGTAATGTTAAATGTAATGTACTTGTAATGTTTTCGTATACCTGATCGCGTGGCAAATAAAGCTCGCACCAGGCACCCTGGTGGACAGTCACTTCAACTTAATTTTACTGCAACTTTCCTTCAAACTGAAACACGACAAAACAAGTACCTACCTAATATGAGTGTTTTATTTCAATTCCTGTAAATCTCACCCCGTTCCGCAGGCGATGTCCAGCACGCTCTCGCAGCCGTGCTTCCGCAGCAGGCCGATGAGGAAGTTCTTGTAGTTCTGCGTGCGCTGATTGCTGTCGCCGATGAACTTCTTCCACACCCTCGCCGCCTTGCCGTCCGCGTACTGGTCCTTCACCCCCTCCGAGGGGATACCCGCCGAACGGGAGTGGAATACTTTGTCCGCCGACATTATTGGTTACTGCAATCGTTAGGCGTTATTTAACTATTAAACAAACTGGACGTAGAGGATGAAAACTTAAATACAAAACTGAGGATATGGGCGTAACTCCATGGTTTATTTCGGGAAAAACAAGTTAACTTAAGGAAATTAAAAAGTACCTACTCAAACAATACACTAAAATGTCCGCGATTTAAAATATTATTTTTAACGACAAACTTCTACGTGCAAGTCTCAGATGAAGACAGTTGAAATATCAATTATCGGATATTAAAGTAGCGCACGCGCTGAGTAAAAAAGCAAGATCAATGCCAAGGCCGCCACATGTGTACCTACTTATAGGAAGTAATGCTACGTCATGCCAGGGGCCAAATGAAAATCTGGTTTCACTACTGATAAAGTCGATTGAGAAACAAAGTTGATTGGCCTTAACAGTAAACAACATTATGTAACACTTTTTTTGTGATTGAAACCTTGAAACTAATTTTTGTCTCGTTCTAACTAAATAGAAGATTATGAAAGAAAACTTGGATCAGGTTCACATCTCAACAAAAAGTGTCAAACAATCTTCTCCATGCCTTATCAATCACTTTTTGTGATAACTAGGAAATATAACAATATTGTTTATTTTTTTATAATTTTGGGACAGTCATCACATCATATAAACCTCTCAATATTTTTTTTTTTTTAAGTTTTTTAACTTGCAAGATCGCAACCTAAACGCGCAAACCACTGCGCACTAAATAGAGCTCTTGGACGGTGCATCTATCCAAATAGATTATAATTCACACAGCACAGTTCATAATTTTTTTAACCTATATGAAAAAGTAAAACCAAAATATAAATAAATTGCTAATCCAGCCACATCACAGAAAAATAAGTACCTAAGTAAACAGCAATGTGTTGTCGTGTGTCAAATAGCATATTATTGCATCAGAAGATCATATTAAGAAAACTGTTCAATAGAAAAATTTAATAAACTAGTACCTAAAGTAAGGAAGAAACTTACGAACACCTCTTAAGTCTTAAACTCTATCTTATATATTAAACGCCAAGAAAATATTATATGCATATAGGTACCTATTTTTCTTTTCGAAACTTTATTTACTTGCCTTGTAATCTTACAAAGAAACTTCTACTACTCTAGAAATCTGCACTCTCTCAATATAATGAGCAAACTGACTCAATCCATGCATCGTATAACACCATACGATACGATGCGGCGTGTCGCGCGTAACAAAATTACAAATTCACCATACCACAATATACTCGTAGATGTGGCGAACGCGAACGATCTCGGGTTATGTAAAGGCCGACTTACACGCAATGCTACAGTCGGCTCCCGTTCGCAGACTGACGGATTCGCGGGCATCACGTCATTATATTTGCCGTGATAACAGCCGCCGCACACCATCGTCGCCCATTATCAGTCATTTTAATACCCGTTACTTGCTGACGCCACAATCTTGTTGAACCCATAATATAACTTTGCACTTAAATTAATAGAGTCGTATCTCAGTTCAAGGACACAAACTGTCGATATAAATGGAACTAAATCATCTGGTTCTCATGTAAAAATGGGAGTTCCGCAGGGGTCAATTCTTGGGCCCTTCCTATTTTTAATTTATATTAACGACTTGCCATTCTTTGTGGAGAACTTCTGTGAAATTGTTTTATTTGCAGATGATACTTCACTCATTTTTAATGTTACTAGGTATAAGAATAATTATGATGATGTAAACAATGCTCTCGCAGAAGTACTCAGTTGGTTTACTGTTAATAACCTACAGCTTAATGCGAAAAAAACAAAATGTATCAAATTCACATTACCTAATGTTAAAACTGAGCCAACCGATGTTAGAATAAACGGTGATAAATTAGATTTAGTAGATTCAACAGTTTTCTTGGGTATCACACTTGACTCAAAACTTCAATGGAATCCTCATATATCGAAATTGGCCGGCAAACTCAGTTCTGCTGCTTATGCCATCAGAAAAGTAAGACAACTGACAGATGTTGAAACTGCTAGAACAGTTTATTTTAGCTATTTTCATAGTGTCATGTCGTATGGCCTCTTACTGTGGGCTACAGCGGCTGACGTTAAAACTATATTTATTTTACAGAAACGAGCAATAAGAACCATCTATAGACTAGATTCCCGTACTACTCTAAGAACTATTTTTAAAGAAATTGGTGTTCTTACAGTTGCATCTCAGTTTATTTATAATTGCATAGTCTTTGTGCGTTGCAATGTCAACTCATTTACTAAACACGGTGACACACACAATTTCAATACTAGAAATAAGAAAAAACTTGTAATGCCACTATTCAGACTGCAAAAGGTTCTTGGCTCTTTCTTGGGGCAAGGTATACACTACTATAATAAAATACCTAGTACTGTACAAGATTTACCATTACATAAGTTTAAAAATCATGTAAAATCTTCTTTACTTAAGAAAGGTTATTATACAGTCAAAGAATATTTAGATGATAAAACAGCCTGGTTATAATAAAAAATCAGCATTTTGTTTTATTTGGATCAATCATTATACTTTAATATCTTAGCGCTGATATGATAGCCTTTATCAGCAGTGTCCTACAGTTTACAAACAATATTTATGTTGCGTTAAACAATTTATTAAATTCTTATTTAGAGTAGCTTGAGTGTGGCATGCTCTCTTTATTGTCTCTGCGGTGGTGGCATGTGCGTCGGGTCGTTACATTCCCTAAGATATGGTTGAGTGAAGCGATGGCTGATTCATGTCATACTCGTGAACGGGTGCCTCCTGTGGAGGCAGGTCTGCTCTTGCTTACTTATCTTATTTTTATTATTATTATACTCGTATACTTTAACTTTGTTTTCTTAGATAATTTTTGACTTCTATTAGTACTGTATGACATTGTGAAAATTGAAATTGGTAGTTACCTGATGTAATTTTTGCAAACTTATTATTATTATTATTTTTTTGTATTATTTTTGGGTGTTGTGATTGTCCTTTTTTTGTGTGTTTGTTTGTGATGGAAAGTGTCCTTTTATGATAGGGCATTTTCCAATATTTTTGACGCTGTAAGGGAGAAAAGAGCTGGACACTTGCTGAGTTTCTTGCCGGTTCTTCTCAGTACAAGTTCTCCCGCCCAGAGTAGACTTACGAACCGATGGCATAATGACGTTCATAAGAGCTATTTGTAGCCTAAACTGAATAAATGATTTTGAATTTTGAATTTGAATTTATAAAGTACGAATTCCTTTATTGCTGTAGGCATGCTTGAAAGAATTGACATCTTTCTTTAAGATTTAATGAATCAGTTAAATTTTTCGTACAAAGTTCGTATTTCGTTTTGAAGTGGTTTTAGGGCTCTTAGGAATACTTATGCCCACAGCAACAATTTCTTGTTAACGTTTTGTTCCGGCAAAAATTTTAAATAACTGTTTAAGTAAACTCTTAAATCTTATCTTAACAAAACATCTAATTTGCTATGCATTCGGAAATTTAAAGCAAATTTTATCGCGAACGATTAAAGCAAATTTTACGATTCTGTACTGTTGGTAATATTCCTACGAGCGGAATTAAAATTCGTTGGAAAAAATAACACAAAAAAGTAAGACAAACCAATCAAATATTAGGGTGTAAAACAGATCACCATGACGCAAGATGACGTAACATGCGATGGTCCTTGCGAGTTATCGTTGCAAAACAGCGGGTCACGTATACACTGCGCACTGTGTTGTGCTTGTTTTGACCCAGCCCGCTGCGAGTTATGAAAATGACGGCAACCAAATTTTGCAGTGTCATCTAATCGGCGACCGATTTTTTTTGTCGGTGAAAATAAAACATGGTATTCTATATTCCTACAAAAAGTCGGTCGACGAAAAAATCTATCCGATTATCGGTCCTACAAAAAGTAGGTCGTGGGCGAGCACCGTAAACGTGATCGATCAATTAATAGCTTAATTTTTTCATGTTCTAGCTTTCTAGGACATGTCATCTAAGACCTAAGTTAGATTTATATACTGATGTCAAAAGTATGCGTTGATATAATATTGCACATGTGCTATGCTATTAATTCGTCTTTGTTTTTATAAACAATAAACTCTAAAACAGAACCAATCCATTTATAAGTTATTCAGACAAACCACTTCATTTAACACCTAACATAAAAAATATTCGCATTTTGAGATTTACTTCTTAACAGACAAAAACGACCCTAAACCGATTAATTATGGTGTTTATCTCATAACACTGACTGACAGGTACAAGTCAAAAAGATACCAATAATAATACCACGTTAACAACAACATATAAAAAAACCTACAATTTTTTTGTTTGTTTTAAAGATTTTGCTCCACTGTGCTGTGAAACTTTTTAATACAACTGAAATTCTTCGAGGCCTTGTTTATTCGCCAGGGATCGATCGGAACTTTGATGACATTTTAACTACACGACGATATTTGCTTGGTCAACTCCGATAGACAACTGATCAAATCAGCCAACTAGACATCAAGCCGTGTGGAGTTCTTAGTTTTAGGATTACTCTACATTTTAATACAATTATTGCCTATATATTAAACGACTAATATTCTAATCTGCCGAGTATCTGTTGTGTCACTTTGATTATAACAACCTGAACTTAATCTGACTGGACACAACCTCTAGATAAATCCCTGGTTGAGAATTAAGGTTTCGATTCGATAAGCTTACAAGTGTATAAACAGTTTGTTTTTTCGACATAATAGATATGCTATCAAGTATTGGACAGTACATATAGTTAATTATTTAATAAACGACTTTAAAAAACAGTTAAATCGTCAATACAATACGTAATTATAAAAACAACAAAAACAAGATACAAGTCGCTATGGGCGCTGCCGATCGACGAAAATAAAACCAATCGTATAGTTTGTGATATTTAATACCCTTAGTAAAAATACAGATAAGTCAGGTTAAGTATTAATAATAATCGATCTTCATGACAACTATTTTGATTTCACACATAATAAATCGAGGCGTATCAACATTAAACCGTTTCTCGGATACATTCTGGAAAGTCACATTGGCAACTAGATCACTAATGACGGACGCCTCACGGCAAAATACTCCAACGGTTCGAGTCGAGAAGCCGCCGGCTCGAGTTCAATCTCTTTTGGAACTCGAGGGTGTCTCGGAAGAGCTTCCGTTCGAACGCGTTCGAGCGCCGGCCCGCTTTCATATGTTCGCGCCGACGTCGGAGGCGTCGATGCCGAGCATGGCGAGCTCGTCCATCTCCTCCTTCTTGCGCGCGACGTTGCCGTTCTCGTGCGCGGGCGCCGGCCGCTGCTTGTGCTGCTGCCGCTTGTCGGGTTTGTGCGGCGGCCGCTTGTGCGCGCGCGGCTTGGGGCTGGGGACGAGCGGCACGTGCGCGTCGTACAGCTGCGGCCGCGGCTGGAACAGCTGCGCGTTCATGTCGAACCCGAACATGCCCGGCGGCATCTGAGGAAGGACGCGCACGGTCAGACGAGGACTTTGTTCAAAATATCGCACGGGGCGATCCATTCTAGTGTTTGATGATACCGGTATAATCCTATCCGTAATACTGAATATGGCAGTTAGAGATCGTGCATAAGTCCCCGGAAAATTATAAACATGCCTAAAAAGCACCTTATGCCCGAGATATTAAGGTTTTTTACTGAGTAAACTTGCAAAGTGACAACGCTTAATCCAGCTGATACATTAGTCAAAAAAAAAAATGTTTACAATATATGTATAGCAGTTAGTAACCTAGTAGGTAGTAACTTCCTGAAGACAAAAATGGCTATCAGTGCATATAAACAAAGTGTATATATGACCATTTTAATTAGTTTTGACCCTTATTCCATTGCTTTAAGAGTTACATTGCTTATATGTAAATGCGCATGACTGTACAGTGAGATCCCTAGCTGGCAGTACATACCTGCGGCTGCATGAGCCCCAGCGGCGGGAAGCCGAGCGGCATGGGGAAGGACGGCAGGAACAGCTCCTGCTGCGACAGCTCCTGCTTTACGTCGCTGGGGAAGATGATGTCCAGCGCCTCCTGGAAGTCCTTGGGCAGCGTGGGCGTGGGCGCGGGCGCGGGTGCGGGCGCCGGCGTGGGCGTGGGCGTGGGCGTTGCGGCCGGCGGCGGCCTGTTGGCACATAAGTAGGTATAACGAACGGCAAAAAAAAAAAAACAAATAATGCGAGATGCGTTTGCATTAAGGTTTGACAGCGTGTGTATAGTATGGTACATGCGCAGCATTCTACAGTCGTTTAATAGTTATATGTAGATTTATAAAACAACATAAAATAAAATTTTTGACAATATAAAAGTACTAAATTTAGCGACGTCGATCAGACAAGATGAGACGACACGATTATAGACAGTTTCGACCCAAATGAATGACGTGTGGCTGGAGAAAGGCAGAGTGAGAGTCCTACAATGAGCGGCGGCGCGGCGTCGAGCTGATGGCGGGCGGCGGCAGTGTGGTGGGGCTGAGTACTCACGGCTGCGCGAGCGGCTGCATGATCGGCTGCAGGAGCGGCGGCGCGGCGCCGAGCTGATGGCGGGCGGCGGCTGTGGTGGGGCTGAGTACTCACGGCTGCGCGAGCGGCTGCATGATCGGCTGCAGGAGCGGCGGCGCGGCGCCGAGCTGATGGCGGGCGGCGGCTGTGGTGGGGCTGAGTACTCACGGCTGCGCGAGCGGCTGCATGATCGGCTGCAGGAGCGGCGGCGCGGCGCCGAGCTGATGGCGGGCGGCGGCTGTGGTGGGGCTGAGTACTCACGGCTGCGCGAGCGGCTGCATGATCGGCTGCAGGAGCGGCGGCGCGGCGCCGAGCTGCGTGGGCAGCGCGATGGCGGGCGGCGGCAGCTCCGTCAACTGCTGCTGCCGGTCCAGCTGCGCCTTCGCTATCTTCTCTTTGAACTCGGCCACCTGCGACACCGAAGCAAATCAGACCTTCCATTCACATAAACTTGTCGATGAAAACAATGAAACTATTTGTAATGAGAACGACATTCGTTTACTAAATACCTTCTTCTGTATTTCGGCGTCCATCTCCTCGCGTCTCTTTTTAGTCGCCTCGTCGTCATCCTTCTTTTTCTGTTCCTGTTCCTCTTTCTTTTGGTCTTCCAGCTTTTTACCTAGACTTTTGTACACCGGCATTTTGCCTATAAAAAAATTTAATGGTTAATATATAGAAGTTTGGAAATTATTTAACACTTTTCAGAGTTACGTCTCCTGTTGCGTTTAACAGAACCA
>OY720027.1:1253016-1352453 GCA_963082485.1 Eudonia mercurella | reverse complement strand
ATTATTATTTTAGCTGATAATCATGAAACGGTTCAAGCTATTAACAAACATTGGTTTAATTATATTTGAAAATTTATTTTCATTCGTTCTAAAATGGCGACATTTTGTTATACAGCTTAGACGATATTTGGAGGGTACTAGTCGTACTAGCAGCTGTACTACGCCGGGATAAGGATGATCGTGATGACGACTGTCAGTAAAGTGGGCTAAAGCTGTACTATTGATGTAGTTTATTTTTTTAGTTTTAAAGCACTCTTGTAGACAGTAGTTATAAAACCACTGTATTCACAAGAGTGCCTAATTACGCATAAGATTAAGTTCTATAATGGAGGTCGCATACACCATTGTACAGAAACAAGTATCGAGTGATACCATAATAACACTTAGTGCAGTAATAAGTAAGTGATCACATACAATAACCAGCCTATATGTATACAGCTTTAACGATAAAGCTAGCTTAAAGTTTCACAAAATTCTAAAAGTTGTACAGTAGTTTTGATTTTCTGTTTTAACATCTTAAGCTTACGCGGATCCCTTAATACTAATTTTATACAGCTCGAGCTGTATAATAACTCAAATATCTCTCATAAATATAAAAGCATCTTTTGACACTCTTGTACGTCTTTAAAAGGACCTTAAGTTCTAAATGAGCTGGTAAATTGTTGTTGTAAACGCTTGTATGCTGCATGGGCTATCTCTCATCATGTGTATTAATTGTCTTTATTTCTAAGCATGCTGTGTTTACCTGTAATTCGTTGTTACACTTAGCTTAACCTGTAAGAATCCTTAGTAGTATTGATGTAAACAACTGTTGGTAGACTTATGGAAATAATACAATACAATACAATACAAAAAATTTATTTCTCTCCACAAAGCATAATTCTTATTGCTAGTTACAGTTTGTAAAGATGTGATGTGCAAATTAACAACTCTGTAGGAGACTGCTGGCTAAGCTAAGCAAGAAGTGCCTGTACATCAGGACACCAGGTTCATACCTCTCAGACAAACAAGTTACATAAATCTAAATATACAAGATATTTTTCTTACATACTAGCAAAATATTTCCTGCTTTATGGCAAGTGCAACAAAAAATAAAACAAAATACAAATATTAACTAAAATTTAGAAAAACACAAAACATAGTCGCGAGTGAGTGTGAATGCGTGTAAGTCTTCATTGTGTTGATTAAGTAAAGTTACGAGATAACGTGTAGGAGTTCTTCTGTTTCATTGTAATTTAAGGTAAGTAGCCAGTTTTTAAGTGTTTTTACAGTGGTTAGTGTTTAGGTTGTAGATACTAATAATTTTATTAATTTTCTTATACAAGTGTGGACCTAAAAAGAATATGATTTTTGTGTAAAAGGGGTTTGAAATTTGCCAGACTGGGTGCAGACTTTGTGATCTCTACGTTTGTCACAAGTTTTAGGATCATATACCAGTTCCCTCCTTTGTTTTTAGTGTAAGTGCAAGTATAAATAATTGCCTTACAGTCAACACTTCACAGGATTGATAAAGTACTGGCGTAGGGAAGTAGTAAGAGCGAAAGGTACTAACTCTTAGGACGGCACGTTGGGGAAATTCAACAGGCGTTAAAGTTGTTTTATTAATGACACCCCAAATAGAAATTATCAGTGATTGCCATAATGCAAAATATATTTGTTTTAAGTTTTCGAATTTTTCCACTCAAAGATAATGTGTGGCTTTCGAAATAAATTTTTTATCAATAAGGATTCCCATACTACAGTATTTTTAAACAGGTCGATACGGTTAAATATTTGGGAATCCTTATTGATGAATTCAAGACCTCCAATGAACAATGTTCATTGGAGGTCATCAGGTTCTGTGAGCATTTATGCACTTTAGTATATAAATTATTTGATACATTGTTTCTATTGTGAATTGAAAAGCAGATATATTGGGTCTTATGGGAGTTCAGACTAAGAATATTACTTTGTAGCCAGTTGTGATATTATTTAGTCCATTTTGTGCCAAATCGTTAGTCTCTCAAAGACATCCTTGAGTATCAGTATCATCCGCATAGGATATAAGTTTTCCTGATTCTAAAGATGGATGGTGGCTTATATCGTTAATGTATACCAGGAAAAGGGTTGGACCCAAAATGCTCCCCTGTGGAACTCCGTCCGTAACTGGTAGGTCCAAACTCGTGTAGTTGCCCACTTGTACGCATTGGTAACGATTTGAAAGGTAATCTTCAAGCAATTTCCATTGTATGCCCCGCACACCTACATACATTATAAAGTTTTTTTAGTATAAATAAATAAAATCATTACCTCATTTTATGTCCCCATTGCTGGGGCACGAGCCTTCCCTATGGATGAGTAGGGAGAACGGGCCATAAACCACGAGTGCCCAGTGCAGTGCGGTGGTTATTAGCGACTGCTAACGCAGCTGGGACCAACGGCTTTAGGTGCCTTCCGATTGAAGCACGGAGGAGCTCAAGACGATTAATTTTTGGTCGCCCATCCGATGCGATTTGCTTAACCTCAGCACTCGCAGACCGGGTGGGTTAAATCTGTCGATCGATTCAAGATCGATTAAAGATGTCGTTATCTCTCATCTGATGTTATTTATTTATAAAGGTACACCAACAACGTTCAAACATTTTTACTTAGGTACTACTAACATGCTTAAAAAGAAAACATTTGTATGACATTTGTCACAGGTATACACAGCATTCGAAAAAAAAAACAAAAAACCTAATGCAAATATAGGACATAATTAAAAATTGGACGTAATTAAAAGTTAGCCAGGCAGACATACAAGCCCTACCACCAAATAAACAGAGTACACAAACACGTAGATATGTTCACACTGATAAAAAACATCAGCTGAAATGAAAATTAACAACTTCTATCTGCTATCTGATGCACGTAAACAGTTTGTGCGGCGTACATGTACGCGGACGATCTATGTGTGCTGCGTGCGGGGACTGATTTTGCTGAAACCTGTCGTCTTGTACAGCACGATGTAGACAAATGATGTCAAATGGTCTCACGATAATGGAATTGTATTAAACGCCGGCAAAACCAAGCTTCTAGTCATCCACTCCCCTTATTTATGTCCTCCCGATATATACCTCATTCAATTGTAACCCATGGCTTTAATTGTTATCATAGTCATTTAAATTGCTGCGCCTGCCAGCCAGTAGATAGGGTAAACTGTGTTACTCACCGTGGAATGAAGGTTGATAAAAGTTTCATGGTCAAACCATGTAGATTATGTTTGCTCTAAATTAAGAATATTATTGGCAAAGTTTTATAATTTTTGAGCTAAAAAGTCCCTTTAAACACTTTAAAATGTCTTTACATGTCTGGTAGATTCTATCCTGGGTTACGCACTTGACTCTTTACAGTCAAAACTAATATACAAAAGCTTGAATCACTCCGTATACGATTTTTAAAATGAAAATAAAAATGAAAATGAAAAACTAGTCGTAAATAAAAAAAACTAAAAACAGTTGCAATGGAGACTATACAAAATTCTTCCTGTTAGTTTAAAACACAAATACTTGCTTGCCATTAATAACCATAGTAGTCAAGAGTGTCACTTACCAGTAATGCATAGTATGATACTAGGTCGATATCTGTGGGCAAATACTCTGTTCCTAGGATTACTAATTATTACGGTGACAGAACCCTCAGTAAGAGAATCCCTTATATACTGAACAGTGTGCCTCAAGATGTTAGACTTGAAACTAATGTTAACAAATTTAGTAGCCTTCTTAAAGGGAAGCCGCGCGGAATTTCGAAAATTTACGTGTTTTTAAGTCACTGGTGCTAGGCTCTGAATAGGTCATATACATTAAAAGGACTAGTGTAGGTTAGCTTGATCCTTTCATAAGGCCATGGTTGTCTTGGAATTTGAAACAAATACCCAGAAACTACATAAACAATACGTAAAAGTAATGATATCTAAAAACTTATTTCCTCAGAAATTTTATAAATATAGCACAAATGAAACAATGATCCGACATCAAAATGTTTGTATTGATATTCCGCAGGCCACTGTTGTCTTACTTTTCAATAAAAAAAAAATTGGTTGTCTGTAAAGTCGGTTTACTGACGATAGTTGAACGTGACAACGAAACAATTTAAAAAAACTTTTCATAAAATTCTTCATTTAGAAAATCATTTTAAATTTAAAAAATAAAAATACAACAAAATATATGTTGTAATCGAAATCGGCACCCCCGAAAACCATGGAAATGATACCCATATCAATTTTACATAAAAAAGTCACGTCCGCCATCTTGGATCTCGAAATAGATGTTGTATTCGAAATCGGCACCCCCGAAAACCATGGAAATGATACCCATATTGATTTTACATAAAGAAGTTACGTCCGCCATCTTGGATCTCGAAATAAATGTTGTATTCGAAATCGGCACCCCCGAAAACCATGGAAATGATACTCATATTGATTTTACATAAAGAAGTTACGTCCGCCATCTTGGATCTCGAAATAAATGTTGTATTCGAAATCGGCACCCCCGAAAACCATGGAAATGATACCCATATTGATTTTACATAAAAAAGTTGCGTCCGCCATCTTGGATTTCGAAATAAATGTTGTATTCGGAATCGACACCTTCGAAAACCATGGAAATGATACCCATATTGATTTTACATAAAAAAGTTGCGTCCGCCATCTTGGATCTCGAAATAAATGTTGTATTCGAAATCGGCACCCCCGAAAACCATGGAAATGATACCCATATTGATTTTACATAAAAAAGTTGCGTCCGCCATCTTGGATCTCGAAATAAATGTTGTATTCGAAATCGGCACCCCCGAAAACCATGGAAATGATACCCATATTGATTTTACGTAAAAAAAGTTGCGTCCGCCATCTTGGATCTCGAAATAAATGTTGTATTCGAAATCGGCACCCCCGAAAACCATGGAAATAATACCCATATTGATTTTACATAAAAAAGTTGCGTCCGCCATCTTGGATCTCGAAATAAATGTTGTATTCGAAATCGGCACCCCCGAAAACCATGGAAATGATACCCATATTGATTTTACATAAAAAAGTTGCGTCCGCCATCTTGGATCTCGAAATAAATGTTGTATTCGAAATCGGCACCCCCGAAAACCATATCTATATCATAGATATCGCTCGCTAATGCCGCGTCATATCGCTCGCTAATGCCGCGGCATTAGCGAGCGATAATTAGCGAGCGAGGTAACGCGGAACTTTTTCGTGCATGCAGCCGGGTCTATCAATTTATAAGACGTTATCACGTCAATATGAATATGAAAATATTTATATATTAGTGTGCGTGCCACGCGCCGCTGGCTCGCTATCATAAAGAAACTTGAATTATCGCTCGCTAATGCCGCGGCATTAGCGAGCGATAATTAGCGAGCGAGGTAACGCGGAACTTTTTCGTGCATGCAGCCGGGTCTATCAATTTATAAGACGTTATCACGTCAATATGAATATGAAAATATTTATATATTAGTGTGCGTGCCACGCGCCGCTGGCTCGCTATCATAAAGAAACTTGAAACTCGCAGTTTTGCGTCCGCGCTGCACCCCCTTAACCTTTTGAACGCCACGGTCGGCACTGGACGACAAATGAAAAAGTGCCCAACACGCCACCGTCGTGTATAGCCGACGAGAAAACGAAATTTTTAAAATACAAAATAAATATACTAAATTAACTTTTTTGTGTTTCTTTTTCCTATTATTTAAAAGTACAGTAATGATATATTGTAAAATGGCACGAAGATATATCCATTAGTTACATTTCACTAGCAAAAATTATCATTAAATATTGCTAATCGAAATCCTTAAAAAAGGTGTTCTCCTCACGCCACAGTCGGCAAGATACGACAGCTAGTGAAGGGTAAGTTAGGTAAATTTATTGAATAGTGCAGAATAGCTATTGGCATATAATAGTTCGTAGCGGCCTCGCTTTTTGTAAATTTTGCTTACCTTTTTAATGAAAACCAAAATAGTAGAGAAAGATTTTCATAAAATGCGCGAAGGCACTTATTTGAGCTCCTAGATTGAACTACTGTTCTAAACAAATAAAATAAAAAAAATAGAATGTTATCTCTTATATAGTCGAATAGTTCGTAGCGGCCTCAGAATTTTTAGATAGCATTGATTTTACATTTTACATTTTTACATTTTTAGATTTTACAAAACTTCTAAAATCGCTTTAAGATCGATGTGAATTTCTCCTATCTACGACAATATTATTGAGCAAAATTTATACCAGAATAATTGTTACTTCATGAGGAATAAACATTTAATAATGAATTTATAATCCTATTTCGATAAAAACGATAAATACAACTGCAAAATTACTATAAAATGCGATGCGCCGGCCGTCCGAACTCAGCTTTTTCTCGCAGAGTGGAAATTTGTAATACTATGGATGAATTTATTATTCGATAAAAACGATAAATACAACTGGAAAATTACTACAAAATACGAAACTGGGCATTTTACGCAAAAATCACAGTCGAGATGTAATAGGCCTCTTAATAATTAGTACTCTAATAGACAACCTTTTCTTTACCTTGTTGTTTATAATTTTTAGTTTACTTGAAATGTCACATCCCTACCTCATACGCGAGAAAGTTGTCAAAGGTCGTGCCAACCACGCCATAGTCGGGTCTTCCCGACAGCGGATGACTTCACGAACGAGATTAGTGATGTACCTTATTATTATCTGATTTATTCGTTTGCAGTTCTAATGTCTACTTTTACTTTGTTTAGAATTTTGTAACTGCTGTTAAATGATACGAAATAGTGTCAAATAAAGATTGATATAACGAGTAATATTTTATTTCAAAAATATGTGACGAATAGCAATTATTAAATTGGTTATTGACAAATTATCGATAAGATCGTTGGCATTCCTATTTTATTTGTAGGTATTTGCTCAGAATTTGTGGCTTGGCGTAGAAGGGGCGCCAATGCCTTTGCGCTCTGGCGTTCAAAAGGTTAAGAAACATTTTTTGGAAAGTTTGCTATAGTTGTATAGATATAGGTATAGTTTATAAGTGCTAAAATTGTCGGCGTGACTCTCTCGTCCCGAGACTCTGCTCTGTACCCAGTCAAACTATTAATATAGTTTTGAGGGGCTATGTTTGTAAATGTCGTATTTCTTGAAGTTTTAATAAAGATTTTCATTCATTCATTCATTCATTCAACTACCTAATAAGTTCAACAACGACCACTTTCATACCATGTCATAATAACTTTGCTAGAAGTTGACAGGCGCCCGTTAGATTCTTTAGTTTCTTTGACAAAGTACAAAGTGTCTAGCTAAAGTGTCTTCATCTCACCATATAGAAAGTGATGATAAGAGTACTGACTATCTTATTTTTAGCTACCGGAATAATATTTTATTAAGTTATATGTATTTTTTTTTTATTTTTATTTACATACACAAGACAAATTACAATTGTTACAAAGTTATACAGTAAAAATAGTGGTTGTATCTAGATCGTAATTCAAAAATACGTGTACACCTAAAAACTCAATACAAAAAGAGCTGGACGTTAACATACTCGTAATTTAAAGTTAATTAGTACAAATTGTAGGTTTTACATGCTAAATGTGCATATCTGCAAATAACCATAGGTTGTGCAAGTGCGTACATTCAACATGGTTAGTTGGGAGAAAGATTCGACCTAAAACTATTTGGTTGTAGCTGATAGTCTGAAGTCAACACAGAGGTTGAGTCCAGACTGACGGGTTTGGGGTAGAGGATATCTTTAAGTGTTTTAATGAAAGATGTGAGTTTAAAAAAAAGATGTCTAGCTCTATATTATCTATTGCTAATTCATTATACTGACGAGCTATCCTAACCAGGGGATTGTAATAGTATACATATATTATTTTTATAAGTCTATAGGGCAAAAAGATTTGACTTATCTGACCTACCGTGCGCTATACTTAATATTAAAAGTAAATTGGGAAAGTAATTCAGGAGTGTCTAAAAGAGAATTAATTTATACAGGTATATGAATTCTAAATATTTTCGACGGGTCTCTAGCTTTTGTACATTAAATTTAACTAACCTAATTTCATAATTATAATTGGTACGTCCTAACTGTAGGCGGTAGCACAACATCCGCAAACACTCCTCTGTACTCTCTCTATTTCATCAACATGTACTTTGTAGTGCGGTGACCCACTCGGTGCGGTGCCGTACTCTAAGATACTACGTATAGAATAGGTATAGCAAAGAGTAAAAAACAAATCCAAGGAGTTGATTTGCTCTTGTTGTTAGGTATCGATAGTGTGCCCGAAATGAAAGTTTCTCATCGAACAGAATGCCCAGATCCCTAACAACATTGGATCTTGTGATAATAGGTCCATCTATCGTGTAATCATTAACGATCCTATTATGTTTATTTGTAAACGTTATTATTAAAGCATTTGTCGATGTTGAAATGCATATAGTTTGTCTTACACCAGCTGGATATATTATTCAAATCCCCTTGCAAAAGATAGCAGTCATTCGGGGAAGAAATAATTTTAAATAATTTCAAATCGTCAGCATACAACAAACACTCGCAAGATAAATGTTCAAGAAGATGGTTAATGAAAACAACGAAGATGCCGTAAGAAACGAGTTTATTACAAAGCAATCTGTGGCTGACTTTGTCAAAAGCCTTAGAAATATCTATCTTTGGCAATGCTCTTACAAAGGTAGTTCTTATACTCTAAAACGTTAGTGACAGTTGACCTACCCTTAATGAAGCCATGTTGCCTATTAGAAAGGAGAGGCTTGGCATGGTTACATAAGTGACTGTATACCAAAAATTTAAATAATTTAGCGAAACAAGATAAGATAATAATGCTGATTGGCCTATAGCTTTCACAGTGAGATATATCTCCGCTCTTATGGATGGGGATTATGTGAGCTGTTTTCCACTGCTCAGGAAAGACTCCATTGCATTGGCAAGTGAGCTATTAAATATAATGTTAAGTGAAACACTCAGTTCTTTCCCGCATAGTTTGATAAAAGAGGGAGGAAGTAGGTCTGGGCCAGCTCCTTTATTTTTATCTAGATGTTTAATTTTAATTATTGTCTTTTTCAGTTACACGAATATGCGACAGTGTATCCATAGCTCTGCTCTCAGCTACTTCATCTGCACAGCCAGAACGGTTTGAAGAAGATGTACCACAATCAGTGCCTGATTCAAAGACCGATCCAAAATAGGTAGAAAAGAGCTCACATTAGCCATGTCCAGTTGATGACGAAGAGTTGCCATATTTCATCACATGTGGCATTGAGACATGACCCTTCCTGCCATTAACGAATGACCAAAAAAGTTTAATATATTTCTTATAACACTGATCTGCCATTTTCTTAAATTTTAATTTGTCACGTAAAATGAGTCATAATCGCAAGAGTTATTAAATTTTTTGTAAAGTTTATGATATTTATTGTTCTATTGAATAGGGTCGATTTTGGGTTGCGTGGTCTTAGTGCAAGTAAACAACGTCTGTCTTCAATGAACTTTATTTGCTACTGATCTTGCTATCGACACACGGGCTTTGATATAGCAAAACAATTTGTTGGCGTGCGTAATGCGCGCAGTTACTATACATGCATATATTTAACAGCTGTCTGTGGTTCTTCTTATAATGTGTCTACTTTTACATCTTAATAATGGCCGAAAAACATCAAACATAAACCGCCCACCAAAGGACTTCTCATTAGTCCTTTCAAATCAAAACAGTTACAGAGTATCGATTCAATGATTAGTAATACTAAGTTATTTTATTCAAATGTACTACTCTTGCTTACTATTAGAAACAAAGTTTAATACTAATTAATTTTGAAAACAATAATATACTCTGTAAATAATCTAAATTAATTACATATTTTAATAACCAAGATTCTAAATAATAATGGTGGTTCCTTACAAACATCATTACTATTATTTGTACCTACATAAATTAAATTAATCAGTCTCAATGGGCAAAGCACATAGCTTAGTGACACATCTCTTAATTACCGTATCACCGCTTTTGACACTATAGACTCTAGTGAAGCCGTCTGGTCCAGGATGCTTATCAGTTATGCGTCCCAGAGCCTACTTGCCAGGAGGAAGATTTTCTTGCTTAATGAGAACAATGTCTCCTTTATTGAACTCTTCTTCTCGTTTAAGCCATTTAGGTCTTTGTTGAAGCCTAGACAAATATTCTGATTGCCATCGGCACCAAAAATCATTTAGCAGTTTTTGAACATGTTGCCACCGTGTTAAGTGTCCAATTTTTACATCTTTCAAATTTGGACTTGGTACCGTGATAGGGGCTTCCCCTATTAAAAAATGCCCAGGTGTAAGTGGTTCAGCATTGTCATCAATGGGGCACAATGGACGTGAATTTAAGCAGGCTTCGATGCTGCAGAGCACTGTCGTCATCTCTTCAAACGTCAGGTTAGTGGTCAAAATTCTTTTTAAGTGGTACTTCACCGATTTCACTCCGGCCTCCCAGAGTCCTCCAAAGTTTGGTGAGTATGCAGGAATAAAGTGCCACTGTGTGCCATCATTTGCCAACATGTCAGCGATGTCTGTAACAAATTGTAGACATGCTACTTTCCAGGCGTCTGCGAGCTCTTTGTTTGCACCAACAAAATTTCTTCCTTGGTCGCTCCACAGATGAGCACATTTGCCTCTTCGAGTGCAAAATCTTTTGAATGCTCCAATGAATGCTTCCGAGGTCATGTCTCCGACCAACTCGAGGTGGATCGCCTTGGTTGACATACAAATAAAAATTGCAATGTATGCCTTATGCGTTTTAGCTCCTCTGCCCTTACTCATTAAGATCTGAAATGGACCGGCAAAATCTACTCCAGCATTCATAAACGGACGTGCTGGTGTTACGCGTACCGTTGGTAAGTCACCCATTACTTGCGTCCTTACCTTTGCATTTTGTTTGGCGCATATCAGGCATTTATGAATATGTTTCTTAACTAGACCTTTCGCTTTAAGAATCCAATACTTGGATCGTAAATGGCATAGCATTAACTGCATCCCTCCATGTAAAGTTCTATTATGAGTTTCAGCGATGATGAGTGGTGTCAGTTTATTGTTTTTGCCAAGAATTATGGGGTGCTTGCTATCATCTTCTAACCTTGCATTTCTTAGTCTTCCGCCCACCCTGACAATTCCATTTTCATCCAAATATGGATCTAATGCCTTCAATTTGCTTGTCCTTTTCACTTGTTTTTTTCGTTTTAAATAATCTATTTCTTCTTCAAATTCTTCTTTTTGTACAATAGTTATGCTAGTATTCAAGGCGTCTTTCAATTCTTCTGTTTGAATGTTTTGATCTATGTTTTCTTTCTTGTTCTTGGTCTTGTAATATAAAAATCTTTTACAGTACGTGATTGTTCTTATTAATTCGGTCAATGTATCAAATTCTGCAAACCTTTCAGACAAACCCCCTTGTGTATTTTCTTCTGTATTTATTAACGTCAAAGATTGTATAGTTGTGTTTTTACTTTCTAAGTCTGTAGGTGTGATATTTGGCCTTGTAAATTGTATTTCATCTTCCGTTAACCATTCTGGTCCTTTCCACCAAAGATCACACTTGTTTAAATCCTTTACAAGCATTCCTCTTGACGCTATGTCTGCAGGGTTGTCAGGTGATTGGACGTGATACCATTGACTACTGTTTACATTAGAGGTGATTTCGACGACACGATTAGCGACAAATGTCTTCCACCTTCCAGGTTCTCCAAATAACCACGATATGACTATCGACGAATCAGTCCATGCGAAGACTTGTGGAGCTGGTATCTTCATAGCTTGCGCAACTTGCTTTAGTAACCTTGAGAGAAGCAGAGCTCCACAAAGCTCTAAACGCGGTAACGAGACAGTTTTGAGTGGAGCTACTCTTGTTCGTGCGGCGATCAAAGATGTCTTGTATGAACCATCTTGGTTTTCAACACGACAGTAAACAACTGCAGCGTAGGCTTTTATTGAAGCGTCACTGAAGCCGTGGATTTGTATCGTACCTTTGTTAGCATTTGATGCTCCTATCCATCTGTCTATGCGGATTTCATTTACACCTTCAAGATCAGTGCGTATCTTCACCCATTCGTCTTTTAGTGAACTATTGAGGGTTTCATCCCAACAAATTTTCTCAAGCCATAATTTTTGGATTAAAATCTTTGCCAATACAAAACAAGGTGCAATCCATCCTAGTGGATCAAATAACTTCTGTATCTCTGAGAGGATGCTTCGCTTAGTGATCGTGTCGTTGATCGGTGGTAAATTTAGGTTGTATTCAAATTGGTCTTTGCCTAAATTCCACTGAATGCCTAGGGCTTTGATGATTCCATTCATACTTAATTCTAAGTGTGCATTCGTCGATCTCATGCTTGGCTCTATACTTTGCATGAATTCAGCGTTATTCGAAGCCCATTTTTTTAATTCAAAGCCGCCACGATGTAAAAGTTCTCGAAGTTCTTGGCTGATTCGAATCGCGTCTGGGACATTGTCAAAATTTGACATGCAGTCATCGACATAGAAGTCTTCGTTTAGTATTCTGGAAGCTTCTGGATAACGTTCACCTTCATCGACAGCCAGCTGCTTGAGTGTCTTAATCGCGAGATATGGTGCTGAAGCTGTTCCGAATGTCACAGTAAGAAGTCTGTAGTCCTTTATGTCGTGCAATGGATCACTTCTCCATACGATTCTTTGGTAGTCAGTATCTTCTGGATGTACCAATATCATACGGTACATCTTGACTATGTCCGACATAAAGCAAATAGCGTGACTACGCCATCTCATAATCAGGTTTCTAAGGTCATCTTGTAATACTGGTCCTGGTAAAAGTTCGTCATTTAGCGAGACTCCGTTGGAACCCTTGCTCGAGGCGTCAAATACCACGCGTGTTTTCGTTGTCTCCTTGTCTTGACGGATCACGGCGTGATGAGGTAAGTACACTGATCTATTTTCTATTTCTGTTACAGGTACTTCTTCTAAATGTCCTAGCTCTTTGTACTCTTCTATCACCTTCGTGTACTCATCTTTTAGTTCTAGATTTCTGGCAAATCTTTTTTCCAGTTGCATAAATCTCTTTAGCGCAATTTCTCTCGTATTTCCATCAGGTGATATTGGTTTTTCTATCTTAAATGGAAGTTTGACAACGTATCTTCCTATCTTGTTTCTAGTATGTGTTTTTTCATAGATTTCTTCGCATAGCTGCTCTTCTCTTGTTAGATTTCTCTTAGTATCAGCTTCTATCTCCCATAATGATTTTAGTAAACCTTCTATTTCTGTATCATGTGTCATAGCCATACAGGATTTCTCACTTGTGTTTAGCTTCATATTCATTCCACCCATTACGATCCATCCCAGGTTGGTTTTCTGCGCACAAGGTGTACCCGGGGGACCTTTGATCAGTCCGTGTTGAATTATTTTTGAATATTCATCTACTCCCAAAAGCAAATCCATGGATCCAGATACATAAAAATTTGGATCTGCTAGGTTGAGACTCTTTATATGTAACCATTTATTCATCAGCTTCGTATTTGAAGGTAAGTTGGTTGTCAAACGCTTCGACATCACGTAGGCTTGTATAGGTAACTCGAAATCAGGTTCCCATCGTGACAGAAGTTGAACTTTAACTTGTTGCTTTACTTGTACTTTTATGGATTCCATCCCAGTAACGATTAGATTTACTTGGCTACGTTCTAATTTTAGCGCTTGAGCAGCCTTCTCACTAATGAAACATGCTTGTGACCCTGAGTCGATGAGCGCCTTAAGTACAGTAGTGTGTCCATGTTCTCCTCTTAATATGACTACTGCTGTTGCCAATAAACAGATTGTACGCCCATCGTCATTTAGAGACGCCATTGTGGTATGTACTGATTTCTCTTCTACTATCGATTGAGTTGATGACGTAGCTTGTATTGGTTCTAACGATGAGGCTGACGTATCTGCGTTGTTTGGTTGGTGTAGAAGTGAATGATGGCGTCTTTTACATATACGGCAGGACATTGGCACACGACATCTGAACGCCGAATGCCCTGGGGTCAAGCAGTTGAAGCAGAGTTTGTTACTTTGTACATATTGACTTCGTTCAGAAGGTTGCATCTTTGAAAAAGCTTTACAACGGCACAGGGTGTGATTGTCTTTACACATTATGCAGCATTTCTCCGACGTAGACGTATTAGACACATGGAAGACTCGTTCTCGTGCAGTTCTTTCTTTAGCAGCCACTGGTGGTGTGACAAGCTCTAAGGTTTGGAACTTGGATTCTAGAAACTTCTTTAAGTCTTCCCATTTAGATAACTCTTCTTTATTTTCAGTGTAAGCGTTTTGTTCCCACTCCTTGTGTGACTCCGAGTCCAGCTTCTGTACGACCAGAAATATTATTATTGGATCCCAAGAGTCTGTTGATACGTCAAGGTTGTGCAGGCTATTCATAATTTCGTTGGTGGTATCCAATAAACACTTTAACTGTGCAGCTGTCTGTGCAGTACATTTCTTTTGTGCGAACAGCCGTTTCAATAAGGAGTTGACTATTAAACGTTTATTGCCAAACCGTTTTCTTAGTGTTTCCCATGCTTGTATATAATTTGTGTCTGTAATTTGTATGTGCTTAAGTAATGCTGCTGCTTCACCCAAGATACTTGTTTTCAGATAGTGGAGCTTCTGAACGTTGGTAAGTGACGTATTGTTGTGGACTAAAGATACATACAAATCTTTATAGGTAGGCCACTCTTCATAATTTCCGGAAAATGCAGGCAATTGTATACGCGGCAGTTTCACTTGTGTATGCCCTTGTACTTCCATCATCGTAGTTGGTGATTTCGATGACGACGATGATTGAGGTAATAAGTCCCTGAGGTCTGAGAGCATGGACAAGTATAACTCTTCGTGAACGTAGTACTCCTCGTTCAAAAAATATGGCAGAACACCACGTTGTTCGCGCGGTGTAATTTTGACTAATTCATAATGCGCTTTCTTAAAAGTTGCCCAGTATTCTTCAATGCACTGAATCCGACTCTGTATGTAACCCTTAGTGAGTCTCTGTTTTGGACACTTCTTTAAGTTTATTTGAGTTTTTTTTAGTAATTCCGCTGTGTCTTCTAAAATATTACCAATTTGTTCCGAGGTAGCCATTGTTCGTCACTTTACACTATACTTGCAGTAATATGTAATCACGTAATGTTTATGTTCCCAAAGTTCAATAGTTTTTAATTTGATTAACACTTTGTTATAACGTAATTCACTCAATATCTTTTTATTTACACATAAAAATGACTCGAACGCTCATTAACGCTGTGGAATGTTGGGTTCTATTGTTCTCGTCGACCGTGCGGCGCTCGATGCATTCAGGTAAACAGGTAACTGATCCGGCTCGTTATAGACCATATGTTCTATTGAATAGGGTCGATTTTGGGTTGCGTGGTCTTAGTGCAAGTAAACAACGTCTGTCTTCAATGAACTTTATTTGCTACTGATCTTGCTATCGACACACGGGCTTTGATATAGCAAAACAATTTGTTGGCGTGCGTAATGCGCGCAGTTACTATACATGCATATATTTAACAGCTGTCTGTGGTTCTTCTTATAATGTGTCTACTTTTACATCTTAATAATGGCCGAAAAACATCAAACATTTATTATTTTCTTCATTACATTTAATTAAGGATTTGCTGTACCAAATAGGATATTTCTGAGATTTTAAGGTTGTAAGTGGTGTAAATTTTTTAATAGTCTCATTAAGCTTCTCATAAAAAATGTCAGTGCATAAATCTATGTCGGAGCAGGACAAGGCGTCGTGCCAGTCTATTGTACTTAACTCCCGTTTCAGATCATGATATTTACACTTTGCAAAGTTAGGTCGTTTTTAATTTTTAATGTATGGGAGAATGAGGGAAATTCAAACTGTAGAGCAGGGTGGTACTTATCCATCACTGACTTTCATGGATTAGACTGTTGAAAGTACTAAATCAATAGTGTGGTCATACTTATTAGTGATTTTGTTACATTGATGTAAATGACAAAGGGTAATAAATTCATGAAGGAGGCATAGTTTAAGTATGTATTATGTGAGGTCTGCGATGGCTCAGTAATATCGACAGTAATGTTAAAAAAGTCAGGGGTATTGAAATCACCAATGATTAGGTAGTTATCGTTACGGCGAGGCGCTTCTAGCCGCTTCTGCTTCTGCTGGTCCGCACACACACAAACAATAGGGCTCCGCAGAATATCAGCGTTGCAGGCGATGTTCATGCTGCAATATGTGCTGAATGGGGTCCTTTTCAGTTTCGCTTCTTTATTTTATATTTTATTTTTGTTTATTACTTTTAATTTGAAACTGAATAAATATTTTGATTTGATTTGGCAATTATTTAATAAGATATTTTGACAGTTAGAATAAAATTCATCTAACTTTAGACAACTCAGATCTGGAGGAAGATAACAGACACAGATATTAAGATTAGGGGTGTTATTAGTTCCCGATATTATGGTTACCCAGATATCCTCTAAACCGCTGTCCCAGTGCGCCTGCCGAAAAACTTAAAGAGAACTTTTAATAGCAATCAGAACTCCACCACCTTCAATTTTTTAAGAGTAGTTAGTTAGTTGTAGCGTTTATCTACAATTTCTCCATCAAAAACACATTTGTTCAAGTTTGTTTCCGTCAAGCACACTATATCGTAATCAGAGTTTAACAAGTTTAAGTAAAATAGTGATAATTTTGAACGGATTCTATTAACATTTTGATAATACGCACTAAACATGTTGAAGAGTTACAGGAAATACAATATGATTATTTTTATAGCAATTCGTAGCAAAAAAGAAATAGGCTAATTTACAAAACCATATTAAGACAATCTATATTTTTAACGTGCAGGGCGGGGCTCTGCTCGTCTTTCCGAATATATATTTGGCCAAAGCAAACCCATACAATCTTAAAATTATTTTCTCTACAAAACTTCCTTGCAACTCTTTTGCATCAGGAGACAAATGCTCGGCTAGATACATTGTTCGAGTCTCACCTGTAAAACCAATATGAGTTGAAGCAAGTCTTTCCTTCTTTCTTCTTCTTCTCAGCATTGTTATAGCGAGTCACTGATGACAGAATGAGATCGCGATTTATAATTCGACTTACCTCGCCTTCCTCGAATCCGTCGTGGAGCTTGGCGTGGCGCGCTCTTGTGACCGACGCTTCAATTCACTGTCCTTTTCCGGTTTCATTCTATAACAAATACACATAGTCATTGTTTTGTTTTACTTAAACAGCTGTTTATAGGGTTCCAATAAAAAATTGCTAATGTAATGACCAGTAATTGGTTTAAGTAGAGCTAATTTATCTAAGTGGTTAATTATTTGTGGCTAAGTATAGTATCAATGGTTAAAACAAACTTACTACGTACTTTTTGGTCCTGCGATGTAAAGGTGTGCAGTGTAAAAAGAAATAAACAAAATTAATCTTTTCGCTGGGAAACGATGGCATTTTATAAAAGTAGTATGAATAGCTAATTTTATAAAGAAAAAAAGACTATAAAGAAGAAATAATAAAACAAATATAATGATAAAATACTGTACCTATACCTGCTTGTTAAATTGTTTAACAATTTTCTGTCATTCTCATTCAATTTATCCATTTGTAATGAAGACATCCATTCTGTCAGCGACTTCCCCTCAGCTTCAATCTTTTTAATTTTTTTACCTGTTGAGCAAACAGTTTTAGTTAATTAACAAAAACGGATTATTACATAAAGCAAGTTTTTTTTTCAATATACAATATACATGGTGCTATTTTAATCAGCTTAGAAATACATATAAATCGTAAATAAAACTTGATAACAATTAAGATTTCAATACTTAACAGTAGAAAATAATTTATTGGAAATACTGGTTCAATTCGAACCAGTAGTTCCTGAGATTAGCGCGTTCAACCAAACAAACAAACTCTTCAGCTTTATAATTTTAGTATAGATAAGCAATAAAAAATTGTATAATTATAATATATTTACAAAATAGAGGCAATTCATAACCAGTAATCGGAATAGGTAGAGCTATTTTGGTTCATTGACCACAAACGTTGATGTTAATATGGACATTACGCGAGATTCTAACTGAAACTTTTTTTTATAAACATGATAAAAGAATGCTTATCTTACGTATTGGCAGTGGGCGCCACGACGTTGTCAAACTTACATTAGCGACGCGTTGCCAATTTCCATTGCGCACACGCGCAATGTTGCCGCACGATTTTGCCACACAATACTGCTTTTGGAAACAAAAGAATACAATAGCGGGCTCCGGCGCTAGAAGAACGCACTTGTTTTTGTCTCTTTCTACAGCATTCAAATTGTTTATCGACAATATTTCGGGAATGTCCATATTAATACAACATATGGCAAGTACAAAAAATTGTTCTACCTATTCCGATCACTGTTCATAACGGATGCATAAATAAGGTTTCGGCTTTGAGACGATCAAAATAGCACCGTGTATAGAACACTGGCAACATTGCACTCACTTTTGGACTTCTTCCTTTTCTTTTCACTGTCGCTTTCTGAGCTACTGGAGTCGCTCGAGGAGCTGCTGCTGCTGCTGCTCTTCTTCCGTTTCGACTTCTTCTTTTTCTCCTTCTTCCTCTTCTTGTCAGGCGGCGGGGGCGCCGGGTTCTCCGTGTTTTTGGTATGGAAGCCGTGCTTGTGGAAGGTGATGGTGTGCGCCGTGTACTGCTGAGGCTTCTCCTCTATTGCCTTGATCTTGTTGCTGGCGCGAGCCTTCTCGAAAGCTTTCTGGCGGTCCGACATCCAGTCGGTCTCCCAGTGAGGGTTCTGCTCTACAAAGTTCTGTATGAAAAAAAGAAAAAAATATATTGACCATGCATTTTTACAGCTAAAATTACATGACATTGGATTAAGTGTTAGTAATGGAACAGATGGAATTATACACATTATAATATTATCTTAAACTTTCGTACTCTTCCGTAGTCACATGGAGTCAACTGTGAATACAGACCTGTGATAAAATAATATGCAATATTAACCGCAAGTAAATTAAAGTCTTGCCTGTACAATATGATTGTGAGGTAAAAGTAAAGGAAATAGCCTATAACTGTCCTGGGAAAAGGTCTTCATCATTGAAATCAAGTCATCACTACAACTTATGGGTAATGGCTTAATCACCACGATTGCCAAATGCGGGTTGGTGATCACAATCCTTCACTATGCATCGAAAAATCCGAAACACACTTTGCCCAACTTGAGAATTGAACCGGGAGCTTCGGGTAACGGGCCGAGCGCTTTGCCACTCGCCCACCGAGACGTTCAATAAAATGATATATGACTAAAAATAACAAACTTATACAACGTGTAACAGAAAGGTGTGGTCAAAATGAAGAGATCCAAAATGTATCCGATCTAGATCTTGTATGCAGAGTTACTAAGACATAATTATTAACTTTAATTTGTCATGCAATTGTAAATTAAATATTTATATTTGCGAAGTTATGCGCGTCAGACGCGTATAAGCAAGCAGGAGTAATCATAAATATAAGTACTCAGAGGTTACTATACCATTAGGGATGTGACTTGTTTATTTTGATATGACGTCACAAAAAAAAATTATTAACTAAAAATGGCATAACAAATTAATGATTATTTCTTAGTAACTCTGCATACAAGAATCTTTTCATTTTGACCACACCTTTCTGTTACACGTTGTATTAACGAATGTAATAGAATGTGCACAAAGTCACAATCTTACCGTGTAGTTTTTGGAATGTGTGACGGACTTGAGGTGCGCGGAGGCGCAGTGCAGGTCGCCGATGAACTGGTCGCACAGCTTGCAGTACCACGCCGTGGACGGCACGAAGAACTGCAGCCCTGTGAGGCGACGGTAAACACCACAACTTGACACACAATGTTTACAATTATGATGATGATTTAATTGATTGATTAAATGATGATTAAATTAAGATGTTCAAAATGATTTTTAAAGCAAATTTTGTTGCGAACAAATTACAAAAACACAAATGTTGAAAAAATTTCCACAAGCAGGATTTGAACCTGCACCCTTCTGACATTCCAGGTCAGGTGCTCTTCCAATTGAGCTATCGTAATTAAATTAAGATTTGATTTAATTTTAACTTTTAATTTTTAATTTTTATATGTTATTTATTCTGATTTTTGATTTTATTTTATTTTTATTTTGTTAATGTGACATGTTATTGCAATTTGTATGGGTGTAAGTTACCTGAATAAATAAATTAATTATTAAATTATTATTAATTAATTAAATTGAATCGAATAAGTGTACCACTTAATCCTATCAAAATATCGTTGTTGTCAAACCAAAATCTGCTATGTGCCATTTTTTGAGATGTAGACAAGATGATAGATGTTTACAAAGGTGTTACTACTGTAACACCTGTAACACCTACTGCAAAGTACTACATACAACTTAGTTACCGCTAAGGTATTGCAAACAATTTTAGAATAGTTATACACAATATTTAAAAAAAACAAATCATAAATAAATAAATATATGTTTTAAACTATCATGGTCACTTACATTAGAATTATTATTATTGACGATCTGATACGGTCAGTGTAGCGTCGAGAACAAGTTCGAGTGAATAGTGACTTAGGAGACAGTGGTACGAGTATCGAGCGCAAAAAACGACCAAGGAACACGGTAGATTGTTTTGTCTGCTCATAACCCACCCGCAATAACTTCAGTACATCCGTGATCATGGCGCATGCAACTGTGCCGAAATACCTGATACTCACACACAACAAACAACATGGTAATAATCCCGTTAATGATAATTATTCTAAATGAATGAATGTAGTACCGACCTTTGATGGGCGTGCGCTTGGTGGGCGCGGAGGCGTAGCTGGGGAAGCCCTCGTTGATGCCCGACACGCTGTGCCACGGCGCCTCCATGTGCGCCGCGGCCATCCTACGCGCAAATTTCCTTACTCTCAGTATTATAGGATGCTCCATACGGGGCACGCTCAATGTACGATCAGCGTCAAAGTGATCAGAGGCCTTACCATGAGCTGTATCGTATCACATCACCGGCTCATGTAATCAGTACCAAGCTCTCTCGCCCTGTGTAGACTTACGAACCGACGGAATAGTGACATTCATACAACTTGTAACCTAAACCGAATAAATTATTTTGAATTTGGAATGTTATTCCTACTGCTGGGGCACGCACGAGCCCTCCCAATGGATGGATAGGAAGAACGGGCCTTAAACCACCACGCGGGCCCAGTGTGGATTGGTGGTTCTTAACGTCTGCTAATGCAGCCAGTGGCTCTACGTGTCTTCCGGAGCACGGAACAGCTCAAATCAATACAATAAAACTGCTTTATGAGCTCATGGTAAGGATTTGAACATTAGACTAAAATCAACTGTATTGAATTGAAATACTTTACAGGTTCACTTTTATTTGTTTACAGGTGTCAATCAAATGTGTACCTGACAAAATAAAGTTGATTTTTGTCAAATATTCCGATATTTTGAACGCTCGGATCACTTTTATGCTGACTAACCAACGTTTGACCCAAGTTACACAATGCAAATGAGATAGGTCTACTACTTTCTCTAAATCACTCTTGCTTAATGCAAATTTTAATGACTCGAAAACTCGACAGACAGAATTAGTACAAATTCTTGTGAAACCACTATTCCACTAGATGGTGCTTCATTGCTATATAAATCGAAGTTTACTTTAGCTCGATCGAATACGTAATAGTATATGAGAAATAATAAATTGATCCACAAAAAAATAGTAGGCTAGCACCTAAAATGCTAAGTTAGCATCTAAATAGTAGCTTAGGTGCTAACTTAGTATTTTTGTGGGTAAGGTTAGGTTAGTTTGGTGATCGATTAAATACAACCCATAGTATATCGTGAAAAAAACCAATGACCTTGAATAAGAGAAAAAGGAGCACTCGTGCGTAAGAATTAGTCACCACTCACCAGTACAAAAATCCTCTCCCCCCCCCATCCCAAAGGTGAAATTATTGAATCGGTGACAATTATTCTTACACTATGATATCAATTTACAGCCTTTATAGTACTCGAAGTCACCTGGGTGCCTACTCTTTTGTTTACTATCCGTATTCGTTCGATTACGTTTGCGAAAACAAAAATTAGTATGGCATTGAAGCAGCGCCTCCTGGCGGCATACGAAAGGAGTTAACATTTTGTCATACAAATTCTTAACTCGATCGAATGGCGAATGAAACTCGCACTTGGCAACCGGTAAGTATACACCGAGAAATTTTAGTGGTTGTTTTCCTGCAGGTGGGTAGATCAGACCATGAAACTGAACAACTTTCCCCAAGTAACATAGGTCAAAAAACGAGATAATTTTTTAACTTTCCCATACAAACAGTATCCCATACAAAGTGTGGCATGCTCTCTTTATTGTCTCTGCGGTGGTGGCATGTGCGTCGGGTCGATACATTCCCTAAGATATGGTTGAGTGAAGCGATGGCTGATTCATATACTCGTATACTTTAACTTTGTTTACTTAGATAATTTTTGACTTCTATTAGTACTGTATGTGAACATTGTACCTGATGTAATTTTTGCAAACTTATTATTTTTTTATTTTATTGTATTTACACACAAAAAAAAGGACAATCACAACACCCAGTTGTGATTGTCCTATTTTTGTTTGTTTGTGATGGAAAGTGTCCTTTTATGATAGGGCATTTTCCAATATTTTTGACGCTGTAAGGGAGAAAAGAGCTTGACACTTGCCGAGTTCCTTGCCGGTTCTTCTCAGTACAAGGTCTCCCGCCCAGAGTAGACTTACGAACCGATGGCATAATGACGTTCATAACTGCTATTTGTAGCCTAAACTGAATAAATAAAAAATAAAAAAATAATAAAAAAACATGCTCGGTCAATAGAGGTTTGTATAGAAAAGTAAAAAAATGATCTCGTTTTTTGACCAATGTTTCTTGGGGAAAGTTGTTCAGTTTCATGGTCTGATCTACCCACCTGCGGGAAAACGAACCACTAAAATTTATCGGTATACTTTTAAGGTTGTGTTTATTTCAAGGTAACTTAAATTACTACTCTATCAATGGTTTTTCAACTAGAGGCATTTTAAAACAGTGATATAATTTTGAAAGTGACTTTTGAGAGTGAATAAAATAGAGAATAGGTAAAACTGCACATTATAAATACTTCTTTGGCGCACCTTCTTCCAAATGTACAAACGACAGCAGCTCAACCTACCCAAAACTGTTCAATTTCTCTAATCCATATAGAACTTTACCACCCATAGAATAAAGTACAAAATTGATAGGTTGACCTGCTGTCGTGTGCAAATTTTCATCTTGTAAAGTCAAATAGGTCATAGAAAGCGTATCAACTAGCATTGGTACTCACTTGTGATGCGCGACCGAGTGCAGATGGTTGAGGTAGTCCTTGGCGGTGGGCGGGAACTCGTTGCACACGCGGCACCAGTGCATCTCCGGGTCGTAGTACACGTAGTTGAACTTCTTGTTGGACGGTGACCTGCCATTTTCACATTTATTTTTATACAAATACGGTTGAGATTTGTTTTTAGTGATTAGCAAACAGTACAATATAAATTAACAACCTTTGTTACTTAAAACTCAAATTGGGTTTGAGAATTAGTAAAAACGTTTTCTTCATTACTGAAGAAACGACAAACACATATTTACAGAACACAATATGTTTCACACGTCTTTAAACTATATACTACTTATAAATAATTTATAACTTTTATATTTGTAGACTAGATATATAAGTTCAATATGTTTTGGATAACCTAGTTTAAAATAAAACGCCGCTTTATAACACAAGTAATACATTTAATTAGACAAATGTACATTTTGTACAAATACAATAAACATCACAAATTTTCTTAACTAAAATTAACAAAAAATATATACTTTTAAACAGTACATAATATTATACATAGATTAATGAAAAATCATTACCTAAATTTTGACATTCTGTTCTTAAATATTTTTACAGTATGTGTGTATACATCAGTTTTACATTGAGTAGTAGACTTGTTTTGTCTTCTATCAATATGAGATCTAAGGTAAGAATGTAAGCAAACTCCAAATATTAGGAAATTATATGAAAATACAGCCTTTATAGACTTTTTTATAAAAAAAAATTAAAACTTATGCCAACATGCAAATTTGTAGTAGTAGTGTTAAGCTAAAATCATAAATAAAATCTGCATCAAATTATTGCATTGTATTTTTTGTCTGAGGTTCGAAAATAGCAAACATGGATATCTAATATGGCTGGTAACATTAACATGCAGACATCAATATGATTTAGTATAATCAAACACAAAGAGATGCGTTTTAATAAACAAAACGTAATAACAATATTTAATGGTGTTTGTCACAATGGTACATTCAATATTGTCTTAATTCTAGGAAATAGCAATTCAATTACAAGCTAACATTATTCAAAAAGAAAGCTTATCACTGTTAATCATTAATTTAAATTCTTCGTCTTAGGTTTTCTTATTTTTCATTGCGCCGCTCCACTGTAAATATGATATTCACTGGTAAGCAAAGCTCAAGTTACGCCTTCTTCACGATTAAGCTCGTGCATGGTTCCTGTATAGTTTGGGGGCAAAATGTAAGAAAAAGAATTGACAAACCAATATTATATATCTCAATACACTTAAAAAAGTTAAATTGAATTAATCTATCTTGTCAAACTTGAAGGTACAATGCAGAGACAACTTTATTTATAAAACCAAGGATAAAGCTTGCTCATAAAATTAATAACATAATTTGGCGTGAGGCGGTAGATAAATAAAATGCCACAACATCGCAAGTATCATAACAAGCTTATTGCATTGAGTTATTTAGCTAGCCAGGTGTATCGGTCCTTCAAGTTTGGCAAGAATGCAACGTACGGGACAGCAATGCGACAAACCTGGACTTCCTCTTGGAGCCGCGCTCGGAGTCGTCGGAGTCGTGCGCGAGCGGGGCGGGCGCCTCCTCGCCGATGATGCCGTTCAGCATGTCCACCACGTTGTTGATCGTCTTCAGCTTGTTCTGGATCTCCAACTAAACAAGGCGGGCGGGGTTCATCGAAACGAAAATCCCAGTTGTGTCACAAGCGCTATGGATCCAAGCAACGTTTAAACCACATCTCTACACAACTAAGAACTCGATTGAGCTGTTATAATAATATATGTTACAGATAAAACGGAGCAGTTCGAATTGAAAGATTTCATTACATAGGCGAGTTATCAAACCTGCAGCTTCGTGTTTTCCTTCAAAAACCTCTTGGTGTCGGGGCTGGGCGAGCGCTTGGCGTCTCCGCGCAGCTCGTTGCGTTGGTCTTTCAACGTGTCGAGTTCCTTTTTCAGTATTCCCGCCTTCTTTATGTAGTCCTCCCGCTGCTTCGATAACGCCGCCCTCTGATGCCGCATCTCAGACTCTATAGCGGCTGAACAAACAAATATAGTATAAACAAATGTTTCTTTCGAAACCAAGACAATGTATTATTAAAAAGCAAATTGAACTTACACTAGTGTTCTAACTTAAAGTTTACGTGGGCACTCATGTCAACAGCAAATTTATAACGAGCTGTCAGGCAGGCTTGCTTTGTTAAGATATAAACATATATCTGGCATCAATATCTTTATATAATCTCTCTTCTATGCAAAGTCCAATAATGCTGAACAATTAACATTATCTCAACACTGTAAGCATTGTCAAATAGGAAGCACCTGGAATAGAAACTTACTGTGTGGCTGGCTGCATCCATAAGCCAATGATTGTTATATAATAAATATAAATACTTATGGAAATGTAAAGAGAAACAAGTACCAATTTGTGTCAACCAGAATGATCCTTATTATTATAACACTAAACATGAGATATATATTTTATGCAGAACTGTATAACAATATGTATATAATAAATGTATACTATACCCTTATTTATTAAAAGTTGTTCATAATTAAATTATTCACTTACAACCAGCATGGGGTGTCTAGATGATTAAAGCAGTGTTTGGGAAGATTTCAGAATACAAATTAATTTAAATGAATCTTAAATCTAATACTTAATAAATCAAAATTGTGATTTTTGTAAAATGGAGGTAATAAATGGAAAACTACCTAACATTACAATTGAACTATATGATAGAAGATAATTTTATACAAATCTAATTGTTTTTGTTTAATGCTACATCGTTAAGAACTCTTAGATAAACATATAGGCACACATATAACCTTATTAACACATATTCTAATAAAAATAAAGCTTATATTGTATTTTAGTAGCCCTACTATTAACATTTTAACATCTTTAGAGTTTATTTAATGTTCTGTATGTTTTTGCCCAAATGTGTTCTAGCTTTCAATTTGGCATAAATTTTACAGTACATGAATTTCCCACATCAAGGGATAACAACTTGTAACTAAGCATCATGCACTAACATTAGCTACACAATCAATGTTAGTATAGTAGTACACACAAAAACAATATTAACACAAAATATAGACATGCTTAGATTTAAAATTTAGACATGTTAAATCAAGTCTTTAATTGAAATAAGACCCAAAAGCTTCCTTCAATTTTCCTATATCAGCAAATCAATGAATAAAGACAGTTCAATAATTGCATATTTAAAGAATCATCATCATCATCATCATCAGCTCATTTTATGTCCCCACTGCTGGGGCACGAGCCTTCCCTATGGATGGATAGGGGGAACGGGCCATAAACCACCACGCGGGCCCAGTGCGGATTGGCGGTTGTTTTCGACTGCTAATGCAGCCGGGACCAACGGCTTTACGTGCCTTCCGAAGCACGGAGGAGCTCGAGATGATAAATTTTTGGTCACCCATCCGATGACCGGCCTTTGCGAAAGTTGCTTAACCGCAGCACTCGCAGACCGGGCGCGTTAACCACTGCGCCATCAAGCTCTTTATTTAAAGAATACTTATATTTAAAGAATACAAACTTATATAATAAGAACAAAACAACTAAAAACAAAATGATTGTTAATTTAAAAACTGAATCATTGTTTCATTTAGCTTCATTGTATTAAAATTGATTACTTTCTATCCTGTGACAGCATCTACTTTAGTAGAATTATTTCTATTAAATCTGTTGTGAATAACTCACCTTCTTTCTTAATTTGATCTTCAACATTGTTAATAAATGGTACTGGCGCAGGGGGTGGTGGTAGAGACATTTGGTTCCATGCTGCCATTTCTGCTGGTATCGGGTTTTGTGGTGCCACTGAAGGGAAGTCGTCGTAAATACCAGAGTATGATGGTTGGTAGTTAGGCTGATAAGGCACAACCTGTTACAATAAAATGTTTCTAATTATCATTTGCAAGAGTCTTAAACATGTGATTGTGCACTAAAATTATATACCAATTAAATGTTAACTATTGATTAAGTTTTGGTATGTCAGAACGTAGATCCACATTTGAATTCTATTGTGTCTGGTATTCAGACAGACCAGAGCACAGAGGTTAAGTGTCATTTTACATTCACAATACTGCATTTATATTCAAACTAAAAATAGCACCTAAAAAGGTTGTAGATTGGAGTCTTTCTTTTTATGGCATCAATTATATAAGTTATGATAGCAGTTGTTTAAACCAGAGCATGATTTAATCCAATAGTAGTAATAGTACTTTAAATAATAGCTCATCACAATCAGCCTGTGTCAGCCCAATCTTTGGTCAGTGTTGCTATCATTCTGTGTATATCATCACTTCACTTAGCCGGGGGGCGTCGACACTACGTTAAACAATAAACAATTACATCACAAAAATATACAAAGATGAAAATAGTCAACTTGAGTCAATTTAGTAATTTAATTAGTATGACACCAGAAGTCACATGGTACCTACTTCATTATGAAAAGAAGGCGGCTGCGGTTGTTGTTGCTGCTGCTGCTGCTGCTGCTGCTGCTGCGACTGAGGCGGCGGCTGCCTGGCCCCGGCGAAGTTAGCATTTTCTTGAAATTGGTTGCTGTCCCACAACTCGCTCGGCTCCGGCAGCTTAGAAATCTCGCTAAGAATGTTCTCATCTATCAAGTCCTTATCGTTTTTGCGCGGCGAACCGCTGCGTCGCTTGTCACTCATCGGAGGGCTCCTGCTTCGGCTTCTTTTCCGCGTCAGAGGACGGCCGCGGCTTCGGAAATCTGAACGACCCCACTGAACCCCAGACCGACCCCTGTTGTAAAAGGCCTGCTTCCGGGGATCTCGAGACATTCTGTATTTGCAATACACAAAGAATGCTCTGAAATCAAACAAAGAAAAGAGTCGTAAAAAATAAAACACGCTTCGTTTTCATTGACAATGAGTGACAGACAAAGACAACTGTTCTGGCTGCTAGAGATCCGCAAAAAGTATCGATACCAGAGTCTACTCGGTAGTCTCGGTACATTGGACACGATACCAACTAATTTGGTAATCGATACTTTTTATTACGATGCTGAGTAAGAATCGATTCTTTTCACCACACTCGATACTTTTTTCGTCGTATCCAATATATCCCTATTACAGTTCTATCTTTACTATTATTAAGTCTAATGACTCCACTAAAACAAAACTGAGGACTACGTTGGGCTCAAGGGTTAATAAATTACTATTTTTGTCTGATTGCATTGGTGATGTTGACTTTGGATTAAGGTAATAAAACTATATTTTAATAAACAGCTTTTAAGTACTATTTTACGTCTTTTTATTTACACTGAATGCCAAATAAAAAGTACTCTATAACCGAGTAACTCGATACTTTTGATTCGAGTACGATACTGGTATCGATTACTTTTGTTGCGATACTACTCATGAGTATAGTATCGATACTTTTGTTCCGATATCATATCTTTTTTTTTTATGTGTAGAAAGTTCGTTCCCTTAGGAACCGGCTAAGGTCATAGACAATGCTGCCATGTCATTAGTTTCTTAGGGGGTGCAGCGCGGACGCAAAACTGCGAGTTTCAAGTTTCTTTATGATAGCGAGCGAGCGGCGCGTGGCAGTGGTGTGACAACGGCGCACGACAAGAATACGCACGCACTCTAATATCTGTACAGAGTAGGCTGGTGATTTAATTAGAGCAATGTTTACTTTCGTAAAATCATAGGCGTTTGGGTAAAAAATAATAAAAGTCTTAATATTTTCATATTCATATTTTTTTATTGAAAAATAAGACAAAAGTGGCCTGCGGAATATCAATACAAACATTTTGATGTTGGATCATTGTTTCATTTGTGCTATATTTACAAAGTTTCTGAAGAAATAAGTTTTTAGATATCATTATTTTACGTATTGTTTATGCAGTTTCTGGGTATTTGTTTCAAATTCCAAGACAACCATGGCCTTGTGAAAGGATCAAGCTAATCTACCCTAGTCCTTTTAATGTATATGACCTATTCAGCGCCTAGCACCAGTGACTTAAAAACACGTAAATTTTCGAAATTCCGCGCGGCACCCCCTTAATTTAATTAGTATTATAATCCTTTATGATGATGATGAATGATAATAGAAATGAGAAGTGAGAAATGATAATACCCCCCAACCCCTCGAGTATCTTAGTAAAGATGTGGGGCTTTATTACTGTCCTCGGGCGGACTTCTTGAGAGAATTTGAAAAGTAACGTTGCACTCTTTTGTTTCATTTGCCAACACTCATGCACACTCACGAACACTTAACGGTTAATAATCCACCATTATTACACATTAATATTCGACTAAACACAAATTTTAGAAAATAAAACAAAACCGCAGACATGACTCTTCACTTTCCCGCCAAGAAGTCCTCGATACCCATATAGTAACTATTAACTAATCTGTGCCCATATCTCTACTGGCTGCCTGCCACCACAGATTCACAGAATATTAGTTCAAGCTCTTATAGCAGTAAATGTTTAAATAATTTTTAACGCAAATTTTGTTGCGAACAAATTACAAAAACGCAAATGTTGAAAAAATTTCCACGAACAGGATTTGAACCTGCACCTTTCTGACATTCCGGGTCAGGTGCTCTTCCAATTGAGCTATCGTGGTTCTAACCAGCCCGCCGAAATTATTCAACACTTTTTACTTTGAAAGCCAAAGGCGCCCATTCAATGTCAACAACTACCGTCACTAACATCCGGTCATAATATTTTTACAAATATTAAAGATCAGTTAGGAAGTAAGTAAGCTATTTATAAATGTTAAAATAATTTTTAACGCAAATTTTGTTGCGAACAAATTACAAAAACACGAATGTTGAAAAAATTTTTTTTCACGAGCAGGATTTGAACCTGTACCCTTCTGACATTCCGGGTCAGGTGCTCTTTCAATTGAGCTATCGTGGTTCTAACCAGTCCGCCGAAATTATTCAACACTTTTTACTTTGAAAGCGAAAGGCGCCCATTCAATGTCAACAACTACCGTCACTAACATCCGATCATAATATTTTTATAAGTATTAAAGATCAGTTAAGAAGTAAGTAAGCTATTTATAAATGTTAAAATATTTTTTAACGCAAATTTTGTTGCGAACAAATTACAAAGACACAAATGTTGAAAAAATTTTCACGAGCAGGATTTGAACCTGCACCTTTCTGACATTCCGGGTCAGGTGCTCTTCCAATTGAGCTATCGTGGTTCTAACCAGCCCGCCGAAATTATTCAACACTTTTTACTTTGAAAGCCAAAGGCGCCCATTCAATGTCAACAACTACCGTCACTAACATCCGATCATAATATTTTTACAAATATTAAAGATCAGTTAAGAAGTAAGTAAGCTATTTATAAATGTTAAAATAATTTTTAACGCAAATTTTGTTGCGAACAAATTACAAAAACACAAATGTTGAAAAAATTTTTTTTCACGAGCAGGATTTGAACCTGCACCCTTCTGACATTCCGGGTCAGGTGCTCTTCCAATTGAGCTATCGTGGTTCTAACCAGCCAGCCGAAATTATTCAACACTTTTTACTTTGAAAGCCAAAGGCGCTCATTCGGCCAAGGCGGTTTAAAATTTCAATCAGATTTACGCACTCGAAGATCGTAAAACTAAAAACCTTCATTCTAACTTATTTTTATATTATCATAGATCACTCGATTGATATAAAGCTGTTATATCCATGTTTGTAATGCTTTTCTTCTATATTGTATATACCTCTAAAAAAATTAATTCAATCTTGAGTCTGCATTGCTGAGTCTCCAATTGTGACACGAAATTCGTGTCAGAAAGTAAAGGAGCACCGGCATATTAGTTAACTAGGGAAAGAGTAAATACGTAATTTGTGTATTTTACAAAAAGATAATGTAATAGTTTTAAGATCCCGGAAGAATTTTCGTAAATCTACAGTAGGTACCTACGTTAGAAATACATCATCATCATCATCAGCCTATATTAGTCCACTACTGGACATGGGCCTCTCCAAATATACATATACATATACATATTGAAGTCCCTTTTATGCAATTAGAAATTAGTTTTACTTAGGTGTTACACGTTAATAAGTGTTATGTATTGTAAGATTTGATACAACAATAATTCTAATACATGATTAAAGGTAGATTAGTTTAGTGAAAATTCCTAAGATTTGTTTATTGCAAGTTTAGGCGAAAATAGAAACAATCCACTTAATAATGCTTATTTTCATAGAAAAATTCAATATTATTTTCATAGAAACAATCCACTTAATAATGCTTATTTTCAAATTGTTTAAGATTTTCCCGAATTCCGGGAAAAAAATGTAGTCGTAAGGAAGTCTCCACTTTCTGTCTCTGTTCTCTGAAGTTTAGGTAAATATAATCAGCTTATTCCGATCTCAGATTATGAGTCCATGCCACGGGAGAAGCAGTGTAGACGATCTTACGGACTTTTTGGTATTTCTACAGAAAATAACACTGATCTACCGGATCTACTGATTTTCTGCCGATATTAATTATTTTTGTAAGAAAATATATTTTATGTTGGTTGCAACAAAATTGCTTCTTCGTAGTATTCCTTAGTTTTTTTAAAAACAAAGTATTTGAAAAAAAAAACAGTTATTTTTTTTAGGTAATAAGAATAAGAATAAATCTATTTTCTATTAAACCACCTCTGTGGTCTAGTGGTTAAGACCACCAGTCTCAGACGTAGAGGTTCCACCACCTAAATCGAGACCGGCATCTTTGTGTACTCGGTTTGTTTGGTGGTAAGGCTTGTTTGTCCGGCTGGCAAGCTACCACCATCTTATCTAAATATGTCGCTATAATATCAATGTTGATGAGCTTTTTGGCTTTTTGGCTGTCGCTTTCATAGGCGTTACAAAATGACAAGATGACGTCATAAAGATAGCGAAAGACAAAGCGATCGAGTTAGACGGTCGGGCAATTTTCGCCGAGGCCGGTCATCGGATACCCATCCGCGTAAATTGCTTTTACAACCAACCGATCAACAATTTATCATCTCGAGCTCCTCCGTGCTTCGAAAGATATAGATATCGGATATTTAAAAAAAGCTTTTTTGTTGCGACTTTTTCTAAGTACCTACTTAATAATTTACCGATTTTGAAAGATAATTTCTACCAATTTTGGATTTTGAGTTTTGGCATTGCGAATATTGCAAGACTGACCGTGTCAGCACAGCTGCTGCACCAAAGAGCTCTTTTTAAATTTCTAAAAAGTCATAATGAAATGAAGAGGAAAAATATAATACTGAATTATCAACAATCTATTCATATTTACTATTATACAGTTAATGTTAATTAGGGTCAAGTATTTAAATCCTTGTGGACCAATTTATATTTTTCTTTAGGAACACTACAATGCTACAAACATTGTTGTTATAACGACAAATTTGGATAATAATATGGTGTCAGTTAGCAAGGCAGACTTAAAATAAGCCCTATCACCAAAGACAAGCAAACCCGGGACATCTAGGATCTATGTCAGAGAATACAACAAGCTACAACAGCCAACTATAATTTTAAGCGAAAATAAATAATTTCTTATTCATATTCTTATTCTAAAAACACATATTTAGCCATCAGTAAATAGACAGGCACCCAAGGGGCCATTTTTAAATATCACCGGTGATGTCGAAATAAAAGTAACGTGAAATACACTAGGAAATTAAAATATTTTTGCTTTATTTACAATTTGATTATTAAGATAAATATCGTTCAAGAATTTTTAGAGTATCAAAAATAAGTTACCAGTGTAAATATCATAGCGTGATCACTATAATCACCGGTTCAAATATCGCCCCCCTATTCCCACCCAACGAATATATCGGTCGCATTTGCCATTTGCCAGCTAGCTTAACCAAGGCGCAACCGCACTTCATGCTTTAGCCGTAGTAAAAATAATAACTGTCATCGTATTTTTTAAATACAATTATCTTAATGACAAATGAATCAAAAGCTGAGGAAGTCGCGAGCGGGCCGCTAGTTTCAAATAAAAAATTGTACAGACAGGGTATACGGAAATTGCTTAGTACTTATAGCATATTGTAGTCATGAGGAGCTCGATAGCGCAGTGGTTAACGCGCCCGGTCCGCGAATGCTGATGTTAAGCAACTTTCGCAAAGGCCGGTCACCGGATGGGTGACCAAACATTTATCATCTCGAGCTCTTCCGTGTTTCGGAAGGCACGTAAAGCCGTTGGTCCCGGCTGCATTAGTAGTCGTTAACAACCACCAATCCGCACTGGGCCCGCGTGGTGGTTTATGACCCGTTCTCCCTATCCATCCATAGGGAAGGCTCGTGCCCCAACAGTGTGTACATGAAATAAGCTGATGATGATGATGATGATGATGATGATTGTAGTCATATCTTTTTAATTAGCCTTTTACATTTAATTAGCGGACTATTCTATTTAATTAGCGGCTGAAGCGGCGACGACGCCAACTTTCAGCCGAGTTTCCCCGGCCCGTGGTCACAGTCGCTTAGGATATTATTAGTTATTAAGGTTCTTTATGGTTAGATGGAGATTGAATGTTGAATATTAGCTCACCATAAATTTTGAAAGATTCTATAAAAACAAAGTTAGTCGTGCCTATTGAAGGCCACGCGAAATGTTCAAACTGACAAAAAAATATTGCATTGCTTGTAATTAAAATCGGCAGCTACAAAATATTGTACTTTGTGAACTTCACTTTCCCGCCAAATTTGCGGCAGCAGTCGCTAGTACGTGGTCGTGATCACATGGATCGTACTGAGACGAAGAGTTAAGGGACTATTTGAGCTTGATTGAGCCGACAAAAACTCTTGGTTGAATTTGACATTTTTATTTTATTTTATTTTATTAAGGAAACATACGGTCGCGGTCAGATAATGTTTACCAGTTTTGAAATTAGATTCTATATCACACTTTTTTCACTAAAGTCTAAAATGCCATATCAAGTTACTTATTACCCTTTCAAAAGTTATTATTCAATATGACGCATCGAGTATAACAAAGAGATTGTTAATCAATTTCTGATATTGAAACTCATTTCTTTATTTGTTGAAATGACATATATCAAAAATGATTGTTTGAACGTCGTTTGAACAAGAGCAAAATTTTACGAAATATATTTTTATAACGAAATAAAATGGCAAGTTTAACCCTGGAGCAAAGGGCTGAAATAATATTTCTCTTCGAAGATGGACATAGTATTAGTGCTATATCACGAGACCTCAATATATCGCGATTCACTGTGAGGTTTTGGATTCGGCGTCACGGCGAAGAAGGGCAAATAACAGATCATAGAAATAATTCAGGACGACGACCGATACTAACCGCCGCGCAAATAACAGTAATGATTCGTCGTTACGAAGAGAACGGTTTCACACCGACTAGTTATTTTGCTTCTTTATATGATGTGAGTACTCGGACGATCCGACGAACTTTACACCGTGCTGGACTACACTATAGACACCATGCTATTAAAGTGGAGCTGGAACCTCACCACAAAACAGCCCGGCTTAACTTTGCGCGACAACATCTCGATTTTGATTGGTCGAATACTGTATTTACCGATGAAAAAACTTTTAAATCAAGCCAAATTGGAAGATTAACTTTATGGCGCTATAATCGAACTCGGTATGATGAAGCTCATATCGTGCCTCAAAACGAGTCAGGTCGCATAACAGTAAACTTATGGGGGTGGATGAGCCTCGACGGCGTCGGAGAACTGGCGTCGTTAGAGAATAGAGCTACTGCCATTAATTATGTGTCGCTTTTGGAAGAAGTGATGCTGCCTACTGTGCGCGTAGTGTATCCTACAACAGAATTCCCACACATTACTTACGTTCAAGATAATGCACCGATACACACGGCCCGTGCTACTATGGCGTGGTTCAACCTGCACCGTGACATTCGTCCCATTCAATGGCCCGCTCGGTCTGCTGATTTAAACCCTATTGAAAATTTATGGGGGCTTATGGTTCAACGCTGGGACTGTCAAAATGAAAGAAACCCTCATGCTCTTAGATCACACTGTGCTCGAGTATGGGGTGATATCAGAGGGACTGATCTATGCGCGCGCCTTGTTGCATCTATGCGTGATAGACTACGTGCCGTCATAGCTGCTGAGGGAGGTTATACTAAATATTAAATAAAGATTTTTGAAGTTTTTATTTTATTATTTCTAGTTTTTTTTCAAAGAAGGTTTTTTATATATCAAAACTTGATTAGTCAGTCCATTTCCTAGAGCGATTGATTCTCATATCATGAAAAAAAATATAATCTATGGTCAATCGAATTAATATGAAATAGACATTTAGAACTTGTGATCTAAATGTGTGCATGCAATTGTGATACTTAAGGTGGTAAACATTTTCTGACCGCGACCGTACAGCTTTATATTACACATATAAACAATTAAAAAATATAATACAGTAGCATTTAAATTTTCCACTGCTAATTTGTACAGAATTAACTACTTGTTGAACACCAGTGCGAAAGAAAAAATAAAGTAAATGAAATGAAAAATAAAGTACATGCCGTTACGTTGTAGGTACCTACAAGTGCCCTAAAATGATCAAAAACATGAGCTCTTCGTGTGTTGCCGCCCTAATAGAGAAAATATATCCTTAGTATCTTTCTTTAAAAGAAAAAATGAGGTTGAGGGTAGTTTCGTTAAATTTTGACAGAGTAGACATCTTAAATTAATGATCTCCGACAAAATTACATGCAGTAATCGCGATTGTGAACTTAGTAACGCCTAAAATGCTCTACTGGGGAACCAATATTTACGTTGTGTCATTGGCAAACGATTTGCAATACCTATTCAGTGGAAACAACTGAAACTCGGTTTCGGCATGTTTCGTTCGGACGTCACCTTTAGCTTACCTTCACCTTCGTAGTCAGTGACTGCACTCGGAAGCTGTTCTACGTAGTTGCCGCATCAGTGCAGTGGCGGGGCAGCAAAAGCGGCGCGCCCGGTCAGCTGCAGCCATAACCACGCCGCCGCACCGAACGCATGCGCGGACGTTCGACAACAGCGCGCGAAACACACGTGACAGCTGCGGCAAAACTTACGCGTTCGAAAAAAGATCATATAAAGACAATTTGATATATTATTTTTCTTTTAATTTTAATTTGTAGTGCCAGTGTTTTGAATATCTAGTAAGTGGAAAAAAATCAGTATGAAGTACAAGGTAAGTTTTTTGTTTCAGAAAGTTTTCTATGTTTAAACGTTGATAAATACCTACCGCGTACAACAAACAGAGCTTACTTCTGAAAAAAAGGTTAAAATATTAACAAAATGATTTTACGTTTTATCAAAAAACTTAACTTTTCGGGTAGAGAGTAAAAATATAAGTAATCATATTCTTATGACTTCTTACTTTAATTAATCGAATATTCGTCAAAGATAATATTATATATTAGTGTGATTATAAGTATAGTAATATTTAAAAAAAGCGTTTAAGCAGAAGAAAACAAGTAATCCCAAAAAATTACCGGTCATGTGCAAGTCGGAATCGCACAGCAGGTAATAGGATTTCATCTGTAACTTACAATATAACTACTAACCCAGTTATTTATTCATATGCGTTATTTTTCTATTCTTTATTTTAAGTCATTTTAATTTTAATAACACTTTACTAAGAGGATTAACTAAGTACTATACAATACAATATGGAGAGGATACATACTTGTTTAAAATTAAATGTTTGAAGTCTACGAAACACATTAAACTCGTGTGCAAATAAACGTTAAATAAACTTAAAGATCGAACGTTTAATTTTTTTCCCATAACGAAGATTATATGAAATCAATTTTGTTAATATTATAAGAAAACCCGAGAAGTTAAAAATTCGCTATTAAATCAATATCTGCTCTGTTCTTTTCATTCACTCTATTCATTCTTCAATACTTATTTTTTTGTAGGCTGCGATTTTTTGGAATAATAATTGATATAATTACGAGTGCTCGTTCCACTCGTATTCGAAGTCACCGGTGACTATTCCACACTGAAAATTCTCCATAACTCCGATTGCAAATTGATTATATTTTATTGTATATTTTATCATTTTTAATTTCAAGATAACCGTTGAGATTCAAAAACCGCTACCCTGTCAGTTCATTGAGCAAACATTCGTATTATAAACTATCTAGTAGGTACCTACTAAGCGATATAAGTACAATACACTACTGTATTACACTTATACGGCGAACCAGAACACTTCAAAAACAGGTTACATTTGATTGAATATTAAAAACCTCTAAAAACTTGAAATGAAACTTAATGATATTTTGTAAAGATGAAATAAAATGAAAATGAAATGAAAATACACTTTAAAATACACCATACAAAAGACATAAAGAGGACAATACAATAAAAGATGATGATTTTAGCACCCAGATAGTATTTTGACATGCTACGTTAGGTAGGTATAGGTACCTACATCCTATTCGAAAACTTAAAAATAAAATTCATGTCGTAAATATTTTCTCACCATTATGTAGTTTTTTAGATGCGCAAAAAATATTAGTTGGTAACACCGAAATTACTACGTACTATTAATATTCGGTGCTGATAGTCTGAAACTGTATTAACTTCCTCAAATACATTTAGGTGAAGTTGTTAATTAGTACATTAACTGTTGAACGCAATATTGACGAACTAAAATATTTTTTTTTGGCACCGGTACCTAGATGGGTAACAATAACATCCAATTACAGTAACTGTAAACTATCTCAATGGTTTGAGAAAACTTGTCCATGCTAAACTGGAGTATCGACACAAATATATACATAGATATCTACTTACCTACATACAAACATCGAACATCCTTTCAGAGCTCCAGTTTCATAACTAAATTATAGAATTCTACGGCGTAGGCGGCGTAGTAAAGATAGACAAATATTTCTTTAAGATTAATGTAATTTACCCTCAACGTTTCTATTCAACTTAGATGGTACACCTGCCTCCAATTCTTCCAAGTCTTCTACTCAAGGTTAACCCCGCCAGACCCGAGCCGCAGATTCCCGGGTCTAGGTCCTTGTCTTTATTTAGGTAATCTAGCACCTAGTACGGGGTCACACTTGGATGATGCTGCCCCAAGAAATTCTCAGGGATTCGATCAGTGACTTGGTTAAAGTAACCACTTGTGAGAATCCGCCTACATATTCGGTTACGCTTACGACCATAGGCGGTCAACAAAATTAGCAAATACCTACTTAAAAAGAGAAAGAGGAAACCCACGGGAAACTTAATTACACTTTCCTGCTGCTGCTTGCTGGTGGTGCCCTTCACCGTGTGGCGGTATTAAATAAATAATAAATAAATAAAATAATTGTTTATTACTTTCAAGGCACATAATTTTTTTATAGTAACTAGGTATAAAAAACGAAAGCAACTGGATGGTATTCTTCGCAATAGGTTTAGTATTGTCCAGTTTAGTATCAGCAAAGCTGTGAAAAATCAGAAGCCTTATGCAGTTTGGCTAAATAAATAATTTCAACAAATGGCAGAAGAAGAATATTAAATTATTACTACACGTGATAAAATCCTATCTTTGTTGCTCGTAGTTTTTATTTTCGTTTCGAACATATTCAAATTGAAATTCGTTAGTTTTTCTACGTCAGAAGCACCCGGGCCGCTAAAATTCTGATGAGAATATTATATTTAAGTACCTAGGTACCGAATTTAACAGAACAATATAATGTATATCCTTATAAGAACGTGAAAACGATCACCCGATAATGTTTATCATTGAGAATAAAATTAATTAACTCCATTTGATCACGGCGTGGGCTCGTCTAGGAACTGGATACCTAAGTACGCGGCGGCTAGCTGTGAGAAACAACTATTCAATTATTCAAGACAATGTAGGAAGCGGCGCGGCTCACGTAAAATGACCAGAAACGTACACAATCAACGATATACGATCATCTTTTATATATTCGATTCCAACTATCAAAGTTAAAGTCAAATCATTTATTCAATACCGATAAGCCTTCACAGGCTAAGCGTCTGAGTAATAAGCAAGTAAGTAAGTAAGTAAATAGCCTATAACTCTCCCAAAGCAAAGGCCTCCATCATTGAAATCAAGTCATGACTACAATTCGGATTTCGATCTGGAAAGTCTACAGACGATGCGGTGAATAATTATGGGACTGCAGCAATAAGTGTGTAACGATATTTATTGACCTTAAAAAGGCCTTTGACTCGATATCTGACCCCAATCTTGTGAACAGGCTTGAAAAGCTGGACATTAGGGGAAAACAGCTGCAACTTTCTCAAAATTATTTATCAAATCGAAAGCAGTGCGTCAAAATCAGGGACTGTGTTAGCAGTGAACTTCCTATTCGTTTTGGTATTCCACAGGGAAGTATAACTGGACCTACATTATTCTTGTGTTACATTAATGGACTGTGTCAACTGAACATTCATAACTGTAAAATTATTTCATATGCGGGACGACACAACTTTAACATTTTTTGGAGACACTTGGGACGAAGTTTTCCTGCTAGCGCAACACAGTATGTCATTGGCTCACTAGCAACACATTGACCCTAAACTCTGAGAAAACTAAATATAATTCGTAACACACCAGCCATTGCAACTCTTAATTAATATTTATGTTGTTTTCCTCCGATTCAAAGCTGCAGTTGCTCAAAAATTAACGAAACTCATTCAATTAAATATCTTGGGCTGATATAAATATCATACAAATATCATATTTCCCAACGAGTTAGGAAATTAACATTTGTTTTTAAGCAGCTGGGGCATGTTGCGGATAAGAAAGACAGTTATTCATTCTCTTATGTATAGTCCGACAGCACTCATCTATTAATTACTCATCTAATACTGTCGCATCCAGAATGCAGCATCCCGTCTGTACTTTAGAATACTTTCGCACATCTTTTGCAAAAAGATTTTTCTCTTATCTTGGTAGCAGACAATACAACCATGCTAATAAAATCCTTAATATAATAATACTAAAATTGTATGTAAAAAGAAATTAAAGCTTTGACTCCTACACCTAACCTAAAAAGACACAGAAAAATTGATCAAATAATAATTATTTCACTTATCATTTAGTTAAGTTTATATAAAAACGTATATGTATGTACAAGTAAGTAAGAATATAAAATTATGTACACACCTTTCTGTTATATATTTGGATAAATTTGGATGTTAATTGTTATACTTTAACGATATTGTAATAGCGACATGTAGGTATACTGTAAACAGGCTTATTAGTAACTAGCCGCCGCCCGTAGTTTCACCCGCGTGGTTCCCGTTCCCGTGGGAATATCGGGATAAAAAGTATTCTATGTGTTAATCCAGGTTATATATTATCTGTATGCCTTTCATCCAAATCCATCCATCCGTTGCAGCGTGAAGAAGCAACAAATATATACACATACACACAAACTTTCGCATTTATAATATTAGTGTGATTATTAATTGATGGGTAATGGCTTTATCACCACGCTTGCCAAATGCGTCTATTGTAGTCAAAACTTAGTTTTAACTAAACTACCTAATCTACCACCAGTTCGGATATTGGCAGAGCCTATGACCGAGATGAGCTGGCAAGAAATTCAGGAGGCATGCTTTCAAACAGACAAAAAAATGTTTGGTAATAGCCTGTATGCCAGCTATTATTTTATTTTACAATTGACTATTCACGTCATTTTGTATGATTACACATAAATATGGAAAGTAACAAATTGGTGGCGTGCGCTTTTTGACAGTGACAATAATTCTCGCACCACAAACGCCAATTACGAGTGCGAGTCCCAGTCGTATACGTATTCAAAGTCACCGGCGACTGACTTCGGACGACATGTAATGATGTGGGTACCTCGAAAATACAAATTGTGAATAATTAATTTCATAACTATTGTAGAAATAGAATTAAAAAAAACATTTATCTATTTAGTATTACAACATATGAAACAAAGCCGATCTCCGAGACGCCAGACCCGGCGCGCTAACCACTCGACCACGGGGTCGAGTCGAGAGGTTAGCGCGCCGGGTCTGGCGTCGCGCCATCTCTGAGGTCCGGGGTTCAATTCCCGGTCGGGACAATTTAGAGAAAACTGTTTTTCTGAGTTTAACCATATTAACGAGTTTCAATAGAATCTTATCTTAGATAATTGGTGTGAGGGTTAAAAAAAATTAGGACCCTAGTCTTCCGAAGATGCCCAGACTAAAGCTATTGCTTGTTTTGTAATATTTAATTCAAGTTTACCTGTAAGAATAAAACATCACACGTGAAGGGAGACGCGTGACCAAGGAGTTCCGCCCTAATTTTTTTTACTAATATATTCTAAACTAATTATTTGACAACTGACCTAACCAGCCAACGTAGGTAACTACTAATGTGGAACAAGCTGTGTAAAAGCGCAACTGTACAAATAAAGCGTAGTAGGCACGCCGATACAGCCATACGTTCCAGTTTTAATTGTTTACAAACATTCAAATAGTATTTTTATTATTTTTGAATTTTTGCATTCACATGCTAGTTACAAGATAAACTACATCAAATAGTGTTTTTTAAGTGTTATAGGTCACTGCAATACTATATTTATACCGAAACATATATTAGCACTCAAATAAAACTATTGCGACTCGAATCCATAACCTTTGGCACCTAGGGCAAGTCTTCTTTTTATGAAGTGATATGATCACTTTTGACATGTAGTTATAATACCTCAGTGCTTTCGACATTGAAATAAATATCCCGATATGTATCTACTTAGGCAATTAAACAACACTTCCCCTGAAGAAGTCGTTATGACAATAACTTATTTTAGTGACTTCTAATATGTGTTTCTGGAGATTTAGAAATGTGAACTGTATTTTGTTAGCTGGGGGTGAACATAGTGACAAAGTGAATTAAACTTCTTTAAACAAATATCTTGAACTTATTTATATAAAATTATAACACTAAATTAGCTAAGCACTGAAGTAGCGGTCCGAACAAGAAGAGGTCGAATAAGTTACCAACTTAATAACATTTATTTATTGGATTACTAAACAGTAATTTAAGTAAGTTAAAAAAAAAACAATTTTCTCTAAAATTTAAAGGATGTTATACACTTTTTCTGTAAAACACATGCAGGTGTGACGTCGTAATTGCTATGTTTATCTACAACTACACCAGCCAGCTCCAGCTACACTACACACTATAATAATGCCCTTAATTGATGCTGCTATTAGGTAGGTACTTAATTACTAGTGTGAAGAAAACAATGCGTCTTCGTCGCCACAGTGACAGTCGCGGGAAAAGATGGCTCAGCCGTATTGATAGCTCGTTAGTTTCCTGCTACGAAAGTAGAATGTAAGGCGGAGGATGTTGTCACCTTACTATCTATACTATAACACTATATACTATACTATACTATAACTATTAAACACACACATAGAAAACAATGTACAAACAATGGTGAGCAAAGGTGGGCTATCTCTAAAATTGATCTCTACCAGCCAACCTAAGGTGGAATGGGAGCTTCATGTTTAAGTGGAAGTGCAAACAAATCTATTACTAATAATACATTTTTAATACAATACACATAATGTCCGTGAAAATTACCCAAACATAATTAATTTTACATCACATAGTATAAAACATAGTTGCTTTCCGCTGTCTGTCTGTCCCTATGTATGCTTAGATCTTTAAAACTACGCATCGGATTTTGATGTGGTTTTTTTAATAGATAAGAGTGATTCAAGAGGAGGGTTTATATGTATAAAACATGCATATAATTGGACCCGGTAGGTGGCGCTGCGCTGCCATAGTGTTCTATAGGATACGGGTGTTAGCTCAAGCGCACGAAGTCGCGCGCGGGCCGCTAGTACTACATAAATAAAAATCTTAATAAATATAGATTTTTTTAATATTTTTGTTACACACGTGTAGAAGCGTTCAGAGTAGATTTAGGCTAATAAATAAATAGCTTGGTTTTAGCACTTTGCTTTCATCTCACTTGATGTTAAGTGACGATAAGGTCGGAGGCGGAAGCGCACTTAACTCGGAATCCTCAACTGCTGAGGATACATTGTCTCTTCTAGCAAATAACTATAATATATTACGAGTATGTTAGCTTTGTTTGCAAGCTGCCATCATGTTGGTCATTTGACGTTGCTCTGAGGTATGTCTATCAAATAATTAACTCGTTGTCTGTCATTAGATAATTTTAACCTACGTACAAGTAATTATTGTATTTCACATAAGTGATACAATTACTTATTTTTATTATTATTGTCTGATGATGGTCATTATTACTACGACCCATTCGTTTTTAGACCGACGATCTGGTGAAGGTCGTGGGAAGCCGCTGGATGCGAGCAGCACAAAACCGGTCGTTGTGGAGATCCTTGGGGGAGGCCTTTGTCCAGCAGTGGACGTCTTTTGGCTGAGATGATGATGATGATGATGATTCGTTTTTTTATAAAATAAAAGGTTTTTTTGGTAAATTAGTAATCTAGCTCTGGGTGGTGCTACGCCTCGGTGGATGAGTGGCAAAGCGCTCGGCCTGTTACCCGAAGGTCTCGAGTTCAATTCCCCGGCTGGGCAAAGTGTGTTTTGGATTTTTCGATGCATATCCCGGGTTTTTGATCACCAACCCGCAAGCAGCCATTACATACCTATCAATCAATTGTAGTGACCATAGGCCTAACATTATTTCTCATATACTTACCCATATAAACGACCTGTGTCAGCTTGAACTTTGTGGGGTAAACTCCTACGCCGATGATACTGCGCCGTCGTTTTGTGGTGACTCCTGGGCTAATGTTTTCAAACTTGCTCAAAGAGGTTTTAATTCAGTAATGAGATGGCTAAAATGCAACGTCCTCACTTTGAACGTCTCAAAAACGAAATATGTAGCTTTGTCACTTAGGACAAGTAACCTCCCATCATCTGATTATAACTCAAACATTCTATATTTGTAACATTTAATGGAACTATTTGGCCTATTTGTAAATTGTTTTGTAAATTTTATTATTGTGTATGACTGTGTGTTTTCCTGAATAAATAAATAATAATAATAATAATAAAATCATTGCTCACGGGTGCAGTGGCCCGCCTTGTGCGTTCCGTTGCTCTTGCCCTTCATGGGAGCGCTCTGACTGCATCAAATACCTCGGAGTCTTGTTGGATCCGACGCTCTCATTCAAACCTCACCGTGAGCTTCTGGCAACAAGGGTCTGAAAGCTAATTTACACATTTCGTACTTTGAAATATGCTGCTGACCGTAAAACCATTAAGATGGTGTATTATGCGCTGTGCCTGTCGCTTTTAGAATACTGCATCACCGTTGGGGCGGCACTGCTAAAACATACATTTTGCCGGTGCAGTATAGGCCATAGGCTATTACTTACTTTATTATCTAGCTAAAAATTACTCATAACCCAAATCACACAATTGAAATTCGGTCCCATGTGCCGAGACACAATGCAAAAAATATTTGCTAAAGTTCTCGATAACTCCATTGTTAACTGAACCAATATTTACAACTGCTCAAATTATTCCATTGAATTGGATGAAGCGAAAGTTAAAATAAATCTTGTGTTTCAATTTACGAGATGGAAATATCGCTGTAACAATACGACGACAATGAAAAAATTGTGCACCGACAGTTCAACAAAATTATTCGACTGGGGCCTCGTTAGTTCAGCGGTTAGAGCGTTGGGCCGGTTACCCAAAGGTCGTGGGTTCAATTCCCACTCGAGCTTCCTGAGGCTGGTTGATTATTTCTAGTAAAATTTTATCTTGTAACTATAATAGCATTGTCAATGCAAGTTCAAAAAAAATAAAAACTATTCATGTTTAATTATAAAGCTACTGAAAGACCGCAAACTAAAATATTTTGTTTATTTAAGTGCAATGACAATGTTCACAAAAAATTGCCTAAAAGGAAAATGGTGGGAGCGCACTCAGACCGGAATCTTCAACCATTAAGTCAAAGTCAAAGTCAAAGTCAAATTTTTTTTATTCAAATAACTTTAGAAAAGTGCTTTTGAATCGTCCAAACATTTTTTTATCTACTATCCATTCAGGACGTCTATTTTTTAGCTGTGGAGAAGAATGGAACGCACTTCTAACTTGTTAACTGCTGGAACAACAATGCTACAATATTCTTGTTATTGCGCCTTACTAAAATATATGAGAAGGCTGTAGCCTGGCTGGAGGACTTGTCTTTCCACCAACCAGCCCGAGTGCAATATGTACCACTAGCTGGGAATCGAACACAGGTCCTCTATCTAATTCTAACTATTATTTAGGTAGGGTGGTGTGACTAGCAGTGTATTGTTTTTATTTTAATTTCTATTCTTAGTTAAATTTAGTTTTAGTCTGGGCATCTTCGGAAGACCAGCGTCGTAGAATGCTACGTACGTAAAATACATGGTATATGGTACTAAAAAGGCATCTTCTCAGCATGTGTCATAACACTTTAGTCATTAGACATAGACATAGACATAGACATAAATTTATTTACTACATAAGCACACATAAATACATTTATACAAAGCATTAAATTAACAATCATAACAAACATAATACAAACAGAATTAAATCAACAAAGACAACAATATTAATAATTTAATATTAGAATAAAAATGTAATAAAAACTAACAGTATTTAAAATTACCAATAACTTTAAATTATGAATGAAGTATGAATGTTATTTTGTGAACTGAACAAATGTTTTTCTATTCTATTCTATCTAAATATAAAAAAAATGAAAAAATGCTACTAATATTGATGTTAGTAGCATTTTTGTGATCCGACTGTTAGAGATAAGATATCCAACTGGCTACGGCCTCCTTAGTGGTTGGGTATTCCGGTTAAAGTGCCATATAGCCATGTGATTAGGCGAAGACAAAATAACAAAAAAATTGTACGTACGCGACAAAATGCGGTTTTGTTAACTCCTTCCATAACACTCTTTAAAGTTCAATTACACCTCGTCAAGTTTGGTGCGAGGAAGCAATAAATTAACTAAAGCACTAACTGTACACTATAACAATTCACAACATTATGTCCTGATCCCGGTTTGTCGCCCCCATTTGGGTGTTGTCTGTCCGTTACATCTTCACCAACAATGGCATTGTTCCGTGACACATCGCCCATCACCTCCGGAGTGACAAGATCCAAGTTCATCGACTTTGTGTGGACACAATAAAACATTAGCATACAGTTATGTTTATTAGATCTCTGCGAACGCACGATCTATATCTGCCGGTTGACAACCTACTCGCGCTGACCCAGTATAGCAGCGACACAATAGAGTTTTTCTGTCAATTGTGTATCGAGGTTTGGGCACAGGCACAATACACCGCGAAACAAATATCTGCTGGCTAATTTGTATGCGTATGTGAGATTCTGGTGAATGGTTAACGGGCACGCGATGTTGCATTTCCACAGGACTTTTGTAAGACTTTTGGTGGTATTTTTATAATTTTTATTAGATATTTATTAGTAATGTTATAGTTATAAGTTATAAGGCACCAACAAAGAGTATAAGAAACTTCGTCACTTTTAAGGATTAAAAACGAAGAGAGATATTTAAAACATATCTTTTTTGTTTGCCCCTTTACGTCTCCTTTTTATAATTTCTTTCTTCCTTTGTTTTTTATAATTGAAGAACATTAATACCTGTAACAAAAGTTTACAAAATAAACAGAAAAAACACTTAAGAAATTACTGTTCGACGTAGGTACAATAGATGCATGCAACCTTATTGGTGTTTATGTTTTAGCGCTAACTTTTAGGTCAGACGGATTATTTATTTAAATTTAATGTCGATAAAGCATTAAGACAAATGCTTAATTTATAATTATTGTTATTATATTATATTTATGTAAATATTATGGATCTTATTCAATTGACAGAATCAATTCTCTAACGAAAAAGATCACTAATTTATTGCAAGACAAACATTTTCAAAACGAACAAAATATTACTGGTTATTGATAGATGGATGGATTATTTATGATGTAGTTAATATAATATATTAATAATAGTTAATATAATACCTGAAGTTTGTTAATATTTCAGCAATGTCATCGTGCTTGTGACACAGTTGTATTCTGCAGATAATTGATTTTCAATTCCATTAAAATGTAAATTCTCGGTACTCTATAGTTTATAAAGCTATAAGCTTTAAGTGCACGAGTCGGTACTTTTGGCTGTGTACGGCTAGATTGGCCAAGCCGATGTTAGGTTCGGCGGCTGCGTCCTTGCATAACGGATGCGGGTGCGCATCCAAGCTTACCCAAACTAGTCTTGTTAGCATTTCTATGCGTGAACTTTGCTTTTACCTTTGTTCATGCTATTTGCTTTAACATATGGTAATAACAATAATATTGCATCTCAAACGTATTTAACTAAATAGCCATGGCATGTAAACAACAGTTTTAGTGAATTACTAAATTAACTATTTATTATCACTGTTGTCATTGTTATTATATTTTTTAACTTAACCTATTTTGTCCCACTGCTGGGCAAAGGCACCATTTGATCATAGTATTTTTTTTAAATAATTTACGCCGTGGCTCATTTCTCGAAAGACCTGATATAGGTTGTGACTGATGTTGTACGTCAAATCATTGTTCTAATAAAATAATAAATAAATCAGTCTATGTGAGTGTGAGATTATTTATAGCGCCATGAAGATTATAAGTTTTTTTTGTTATGTAAGCATTGTGAAGTTGTGATGAGATAATTATAAATTCTATTGTCAGCTAATAAACATATAATAGTTGACTATACATTAATGGTGTTACAAAACACGTCGATATTCTCGCGCCTACCCACTCGTAATAATAACATTATTATTGTAAGTAGTTTCTAGAATGTTTTTCCGCTATTGAAACTAAGAATAGGTACCTACTTAGTTATTTTTTAAATTTTTAATAGATGCTACGGGCATAAAGAGACTCGTACGCGATCGGAAAGAAATCACAGTAATTTAAAGCAGCTAGTTATACAAATAATAATTGATTCATTGGGTTATTAAATAAAGCAAAAGTCATACGGACCTTAGTTAGAATATAATTATTTGAACATCTTACTTAAAGTGGTGTTTTTGTGGGTACGTACCGTTTGGACAACCTCCCGTTTTGTAACCCAAATAAAATACCTAAACAGCGTTTCGTAATTTTTTTTATTCCACTAGCTGTGCTCCGCGGTTTCACTTGCGTTAATTAGCGAACAATCTATTAAAAAAACTATTTTATTTTCCCGTTTTTGTAACATTTTTCATTGCTACTCCACTCCTATTAGTCATACCGTGATGTAATATAGCCTATAACCTTCCTCAATAAATGGACTATTCAACACAAAAATATTTTTTTAATTCGAACCAGTAGTTCCTGAGATTAGCGCGTTCAACCAAACAAACAAACAAACTCTTCAACTTTATAATTAGTATAATTAGTAGTCGCGTTTGGACAACTTTTCATATTCCATACATTTAGTAGCATTTGCACAACCTATAAGTACAGTCGTAGAGAAAAAGAAATCTAACAGATCAATCAAAGTATGGAATATTTTAAATAAAAGCCGTATTGGCATCAGGTAAGAGTTTACTAAAATATGTTGTTTCGTCTGACTGAATTGAGCTAGAATTAATTAGATTACAAACGTTATTGTGACCAGAAAAAATAAAAAAAATAACAATAAGTGATCTTTGGCGACCTGTAGCCCAGGTTTCCTTCTGAAACCTTTATCAGGCACCAGTCTCTCACAAATATGGGATGCTATTTAAATTTTTAGTAAATAAGCCTTTACTTAAATGTACCTATTTTTGTGATGGGAAAATAAACATTTTATTTATTTATTTATTTATTATTTTATCTTTAAACATTTTCATACACAATTTTTGTCTTGGTCTATACCCCTGAAGGGCGTGATAACACCCAAAATCTAAGAAGAAAAATAGTTTCAACAAGATTTTTGTAACTTTTGGAACTGAGTGTACTATACACAATTATTATTTAAAGAATGGTTGTCTAAACACGAATAAATGTATGGATATTATTATTAGGGTTACGAATCGGGAAGTTGTCCAAACGGGAAGTACTTACCCGTTTTTATATAAGATTACAGCAACTGCACGGTTCGGAAATTCTTTGATATTATGGAGTAGCAACGAAACAATGGCGCTTCAGACGTTAGCACTATCGTCAATATCTTGCGTTTAATTATAATTAGAAATTATGTTTAGAAGTGATCAATTCAAGAACTGGGCAATTTCAAAAGTGTTAAATAAAAACATAGACATTTCTGTAAATGGACAGTTAAAGCTGTGATCATTTTATAAAGTGGTCATTTCCAGAAGTGGTTGTTTTACATAGTAGGTAATATTAGAAGTAGGTATTACTTGAAGTGGGCATTTTACTATGTGGGCATTATAAGCAATGGTCATTATAAAAGTGGTAATTTTTATTTGTGGCCCTAAACCGCCGAAATAATTAAAAGTTGTGCTAAATTATGTATTTAAAAAATATCTGACGAAATATCTTAATTATTATTTTTTGTCCGTTTTTTATTTTGTACTTTTTTTCGTTACATTGTTGAAAATTGTGTAAATTATATATTTAAGTATAGTTATTTACTTTGACATCGTGAAAAACAAAAATACAACAAACTGCTGCTTAGTGCAAGCCAATTAAAATTTTCTTAAAACAAAATGAGTATACTGCAATACTGCAAACAACACCGAAAGATAACAAACATCCGCATAACGTTGAGTTTGTCTAAAACTATGCTGCAAAAACACTTCTTCAATTTTACCGCCTAAACAAAGCAGGCAAGTGTATAAAAGCTTAAAATAACGCGAGAGATTATCATCGATAATTAATTCGGACGTGAACGAACCACGTCGTCGCCTCGTCGTTCGCTTCCATCCATTATTCAACGCGTGCAGCTCTATTATGTTCATTATGGCAGTGGGAACTATCCGGACGCCAGCTCGCATTACCATAGCCAATGATGCACTTTACACTTACGAGGAACTAAGTGTAATGGTCCGGGGCGATCGGTGCGGCAACTTAATGAGATCCCCGTCATGTGCGTAGGCAAAGAGTAAACAATACGCGGTTACAATCTGTGACTGAAAATTAAAATAGATTTATAGATTTTCGTAAGGTATGAAAAAGATTATTATCGTCGGTAGCCAGAAATCGTGGTTCAATCCCTTGAATAAGTATGTGACTTAACAAAAGCTTACATTAACTTTCTGGATGGGTTAACTAGACTATGTGAACTTTTATTAACTAGCAAAATGAATGTATTTAAAAATTAAGTCGATTTTACAATGTCATTTTATTACTTTTTTTATTTATACCTACAAAAATATTAATTAGATGCTTTTGTTGTTTTCACATTTACCATAAAGGTTGTCTGCAAGCGATATCATCTAGAAATAATGATCATCATCAATAAACAACAAAGGACTCTAATTTAAACTGTAGAGCACTCGTATATACGAATGATATTTCAGTAATAAATATGATTCATTAAAATATTTTATATTTACAATACTGTATTCAGATGAAGGAAATCAATTGGTAAGAGGAAAAAGCTCGCATAGGTCAGAATATTTTTTTAAAAGTAACTTGATTTTATAGTAACAATATTTTCACCTATACATCGATAGTAGGTTTTTATGCAAACCCTGTCACTATAGAACAGTAAATTAAAGATGACCAATGCGCATATTGTATATAATGCAGATTTAATGTAAATAACAGGAATGCGTTTGAGTAATAGGCCTCATGAATCTATAAACTGTTGAGGCGCAGGAGATGAGCCTTCTTGTTTGTTTATTCAATAGAGATTTATATTCTTGATACTTTATGCCACTAGTTCCCATAGCTCTATACAATCACAGCTTCGATTCTTCTATTTTAAAACATCCACAATCGTGTCACTGTGGAGTCTAGTGGTAAAGTGGGTGGTCTCTGGGGTTCAATTCAAGGGGATATATAAGTATGTATGGTATTCTATTTTTTAGTTTTTGGTTGGCTATCTACCACAATTGTATCGTAATATGTCGCCATAACAACAATGTTGATAGCATTGTTGTTTTTCGACTGTAACATTTTTGTTGTTGTTGAGTTTGCTGATTTCGGGTGATGTGTACTTCCACCTTCGACGTTATCATCATTTAGCATCTGAAATGGAGGCAAAGTGCTTACTGTAGGAATGAAAGAAGACTGTCATTTGGACTGTGGGAAAATTGACAGAATCAAGAATTGGCAAAATCGAGGCCTTGACGAGAGACGACTACGCAACTATGCTATAAGTAGTTATAACAATAACAAAATGAAAAAAGACAAAACAATAGTGGCTGAGCCACGATAGCATAGTTGGTAGTGCACCTGACCCGGCATGTCATGGGGTGCGGGTTCAAATCCCGCTCGTGGATTTTTTTCAACACTTTGTCTTTTTTCAATTTGTAATTTGTTCGCAACAAAATTTGAGTAAAATTATATGTAAATAATTATAACAATGTCGTTTAATATTGTCAAGAACAACCAACAGAACACTTTGTTTGCACGAGGCGCGCGCATAATTCACCGGATAGTATCGGCCGCAGATATGATCTGCGTGCGAGCGCGCTTTCGCTCCTTAAGTGAAAAGTATAGGGCTGCCGCCGCCGCCAGCAGTCTTCAAAGAAACTTATTAGACTCTATATTCCGAATCGAAATTATTTAATCTCTTTGTGAACTCTTTGTTATCTTGAACATCTTCTAAGTCTGTTGGTGAGCCGCCGATGATTGATATTACTTAAATATATTGTTAATCATAAATTAAGTTATTTATGGTAAATAAGTTATGATGGGACTGACATGGCATACTTAAAGTCCCAAAAAAAAAATAGAAAAAAAAAATCTTCTAAGTTCAGTTTATAATTAAAACAAATCTCAATAGAATAGCTTTCGAAAACAAAAAGTAGATGTTTTCACATTAAATTTTTACACGTTTTGCCTTTTCAATATTAACATAAATGCAATGGCTTTTTATAATGTTCATGTCAAAAGCTTTGTGAAATCTGAGTCTGAGTTGTCTAAAATTTTATTATAGCTTTACCTTCATAGGTCTATTATTTATATCATTTTGAGATGAGTTTTTGATACATATTTTTAGAGTGCCTTATATTTTAATAATTCTTTTATTAACCACTTTAATTAGTTAGTACAACTATAAACTTGATAGCCAGCAGCCCTAGCCGCCTGAACCTGTTGTGTAATTGGTGTTCCGGCACGCTGACTAATGTCTTTGATTGTGTGGACTCTGTTGAGAGACCAAGCTTACCCATCGGCTTCAGTCGTGTCTAGCTCAATGATGTCGTCAATCTAATGAATGAACTTCTCAATTTCTATAGGCAAGTCACTTCACGGAATTTGAGGCGATGATCTTGATGATGCTAATCATAAAAGCTTTCTATCTTGGAGGCGAATGAGTTTGCACTATGTAGTAATATATTATATATACAATACAGGATACAGTCGCTATTTGGTAGTAGTAAGTATTGAACCAGATATTAACACTAAATTTATGAACACAAACAAAATTTGTATAAATCACATGAACCTATATCGATATTAATATCAATTGACGAAATCATTCATTTTCCACGAATGTCCTATCAGCGCCTTAACAGTTTTACTTTTCACCGAACGCGACGATTGATTTTAATAAGATCGATAAAAAATTTTAAATGTACACTCAAATAAGTCATTCCAACAATGGTGCATTTATGAGATTTCCATTATGATAGCATTTTGAGTTATACTAATAGTTCAAGAAATATATAAAAAGTTCTATTCTTTTAATACAATTATAAAAGTATAACTTGGCACGAAAGTGATTCATGGTTGTGAGCAATATCGCTTTTTATGGTCAACAGGTAACGGCGAGCTCACTTGAACTTGAGATTTCTTTTGGAAAATCTTTGTGGTTGCGGTTTTGGCTGTCCATGGGCCAATCAACGATTATTTTGGTCAATGGAGACGTCGGTGGTCGGCGCTAAACGAGCAAGATGCTGGCTTGCGTCATTTCGACAGTACGCTGCGTCTCGGGGGTAGCGTGGCGCAAGTTCGGAGGTCATGATCTGTAGACCGCGAATTCAATATCTTCTACTCAGGAAACAGAACAGCCCGTATTATTGGTATTATGAAAAGCAATCGACATTGCTTATTGATACACATCAATAAGCAATAAGGCTTAGATAAAAGCACTTTTTGTTATCAAATTTACAAAATTTACAAAAATGTGTGGGAAAAAAGCGAAAATAAAACAAAATTAACTTTTAACTAAGTTTTCTAATTTATTATTCTAATTAATAAGTAAACATGTCACTGTAACAAGAAAATAAAATGATAGTAAATTTGATGCAACAACGTTTGTTTAATAGATTTCCGTATGCTTTAAATCGAAATACAATGCTAGACAGGGCAATGTTTAAAGGCAGCAAAAATTAATAAATAGCAATAAGCGAAATTAGACAATCTCTGTTATGGCCGGCAAATTATTTGGAATACATTGGTCTTTAGCTCCAATGAAACTAAGCATGCAACTTGTCTATGCCCCGCAAATTTCGACAACGATGGAGGATTGTTGTTTAAATATAAAAAGAAAACTGTTTAAATACAGTTTAAAAGGAAACGAAAAATCTTTTTTCATATAAATAAGATTTATTTATCATCATCACATCACCAGCTCATTAAACGTCCCCACTGCTGGGGCACAAGCCTTCCCTATGGATGGATAGGGAGAACGGGCCGTAAACCACCACACTGCTAATGCAGCCGTTAACAACACCACCAATCCGCAATTGCAGTTTTGTTTCAACTTACCAAATTCTCTTCGTCTTTAAACCACTCTACCTCTCTATATCTAATACAACTCATAGAAGCAAACCCAGTGTAACAAAGACTTCAAAAACATTCGAACACGACAACACAATGATTATACTAAATGAAGATTGAAACACAATGACATGTCAAAAGCAGCTGCTAATTCAACCGCGAAGGGAAAGCGCATAAATAAGAAATAGGTTGATTCTCTCACGATTGAGGTGAAATCTGAATACAATCTGTCACCTGTGAACGGCGGGCGGTCCCATTGCGCAACAGAACCTGATACAAGCTGCGTGTGCGCAACCATAGTCGTTGCACGCGGTTACAAAAGCTAATAGAACTCAGGTGTGGAGTGAGGGCCGCCTGCACATTATTTGTTGATTGAACGAGGGATTCGCTTAGGCTCTGTGTCCAGTGCAGTGCAATCGAGTACGTGAAAGCACTTTTCGCTCTGAATGGCGGTAATGACTTAGTCTGAAATTAGAAATCATATGCGACGCGAATACCATTAATTTAAACATTTCATTTACATTCATTCATTTCATTACACAACTTATTAGTATAATAGATAAATGGTATTTTAAAGAGAATACAATTTTTAAAAACACGTGATCATTTAGCTATCATCACCACACCGCAAATTCTATATATTTAATGTACTTATACAACGCCCTCATATGCGTTTCCTATTTTTTTTTGTACATTTGCAATAACTGTCTCCTGAAAACCTTAACTATTATTTTATATTTACCCTTTACTAGTGGTCGCATAGTGGTCGAAATTCAACCGTAATTTTATTAAGGCTGCACGGATTGTATCCTATGCAATGAATAATTAAAAAAGATAGAATGTGAGTTTGGATTGGCATTGACGTATTTCGGCCGCTCCTCTTCTATTTTTGAAATTTTTGAAAAGAGTATATGTATATGCGTGTAAGTCAAATACATGGTAGTGTGTGTAATGTTTTATTACACAAAAATAAATTTATTAATATTTAAATAATTTAAAAACAAATATTAACATTCTGCAATTCTTCTCTATATAAACTATAAGTGTGCGAAATTTCATACTCCTCCGTCCGCGCAATTTTCGTAAAAAAGTGTACAAAGTTTTTGCTTTACGTATTAATATATAGATTTTATATATGCTTAATAGTAACGCATGAAACAGAATGCATCACCGATATTCGACAGGAACATTCATCCCCACCTAGTTGAAATTCCACTATGTCGCACTAAGCGCTTCATGTCATAATTTTTGCTGCGCACTGGCAAGGAGTGGAATTCTCTGCCATCGTCTGTGTTCCCAAAAACTTATAACCTGAATTCCTTCAAGGCGAGAGTTAATAGGCATCTTCTAGGGCAGCTCGCTCCATCTTAGACCTCATCTACGCTCACCATCAGGCGAGATCGAGGTCAAAAGCTGTCTTATAAGGCATAAAAAAAAAAAAAAAAAAGAACCAGTGGCTGATTTTAGTGTTTAGTAACAATGGAGTACAGGCCACCTGCAGCGCTATTCCCTAAGCAAAACAGCGTCGAACTTGACGTTGAACTCGCTCATAACTTGCAAACGAACTTCAACCTAGTTTGAAATAGTAATAAAGTCTACACTCGTTTGCAAGTTATGAGCGAGTTCAATGTCGAGGTCGACGCTGTTTTGCTTAGAGAATAGCACTGCGGCTTCCTATAGCTAGCTGTGATCCTGTACAATTTAAATGAAAATCTACGTTAATTTTTGGCGAGAAAAATTGTGTCAAACACTTATGCAACTACCCTATGGAACTAATGGCCATCACTGTCGTATATTAACAATAAAAAAAAGACGAGCGAGTTTTACAGTAGTCGCATATGATGTGTAACATTTGACATCTCACCTTAGTAATAAGCAATTTTAACATTATATTCTGAAATAAATGGGTCAAGTATTACATCATTTTATAAATGCAGTAAATACTCATTAGAAGACATTTGACATATCAAAATGACCTTTGATAGTCACATAACACAATATGTCACATATAATAATAATATGTCATGTTCATAATATCGATTTTAAATTTACAAAATGGTGCGCGCTTGCGCGCTTCCCGATTTTATGTTACACTGTTACACATACTTCCGTCCCATTTCACGAAATCACTCCCACAAATTGTTTATATAGAAAGCGAGCGGAAATATGTTACACATCAATAATTACACTAAAATAAATGCTCGACGATTAAAAAACAATAAAACTTATGTAACTAAAATAATATTATTTATATCGATTCCCCGTAATGCGCCCCTGCATAATAATATTACACATTTTGGTGAAGATGTCTGTAAGCCTTTCGAATTGGCAGCGCCTGCGCTCGCGAAAAGAAAGAAATAGAAAAAATAAAAGGTGGCATAGTGAAGCAAGTAGGCCAAACACATCGAAGTGGGCCGCTGACATAATCGCGCTGCACTCCGGCGCAACACGGCACGGCGGCGGTCACTCGTCGCTTATTTTGTGACTCTACATTCAAATAACAAGCTTAGAACAGAAAGCATACAGGGTGTCCCAAAAAACAACGCCCTGCAAGTTTAAAATTGATCATCATCGGCCTATAAAAGTCCTTAAACGGAATATAAGCCCACCCAATAAGTAGGCTTAGGCTTTTCCCAAATCAACAATAGCACATGTGATGATCGGGTCGTAACATCAACCATCACGCAAAATCAAGGAAATTGCCACCCTGTGACATACATTTAGTGCCCCGTCTATGAATTTTCTATTTTTATGTAACATATTCGTTCCTTAACCTTGAACATGTATTTTTATAACTTTGTTTCCGAACATTATTCAAAGTGACATCCGAACTTAAAACAAGCGCTATCGGCAATCAAACTGAGTACAATTTAGGTACAATACACCCTGCTGGTGATCGAGTACGGGACCTCTCAATCTTATACAGATGATATAAAATAAATAAAATAAATAATAAAATGTTTCCCACACTCACACCAATTATCTAGCCCCAAGAAAAGCTTCCTTAAGAAACTCGTTATATGGTTAACTAGACAACGGATAAACATACATAATATACTTAAATACATACTTATTATACATAGGAAACACCCAGACCCGAAACAATTTAGAAAAACAGGTATTTCTAAATTGATCCGACCGGGGATCGAACCCGGGACCTCAGAGATGGCGACACCATGAAAACCGGTGTGCAAGCCACTCGACCAAGGAGGTCGTCGAATGATGGTTTAATCATTAGGCAATAGAAAAATAGTAGGTACCTTTACGGTATCTCTTTGTGGCCACCCGTAGACAAAACTAAATGACCCACGTCAACGTCAACAAAACGGTGGCTGGACATTCGTCATTCGTCATTGTTGAAATACTTGCTCGTTTCTCACGCGTTAAGGTCTGAGAGAAGCGCCGCGAAGCATGACTAGTCACAGCACAGAACCGCTAATGGAAAACTTAATAACGTACTTACTCCATGAAAATATGACCAAGGTTTGGTATATTTTACAAGAAAATTAAACATTAATTAATATGTTGAATACGGTAATCAAATAGTTAGCGCTAGTAACTTATTTAACCATAACCCCATGAAAAATATAAATAGACTAGGCTACTATTTATTTCGCGAGGCGCACTTTTCAAGATTTTCATTTTACACATTTGTCTACACATTTATACCTTAATTAGCAATCGTAGGTATATGTAACAAATGATGTCAATTGACTTTGCATGTCACAAGTCTTACTTGCGGACGGTAGTCCAAACTATTTACTCATGTGGTCCAAACACCGCGCAGAAGCGCGGGGTTTCGTCCGCCAGGAATTTAATCAGTCACACACAAGTCTTTGTCGTGTCAGCGAGAAAAAAGACAAATCAAAGACAAAGATAGAAAAGATGAGGAAAATGATGGTCGTAAGCTCTTTTACCTACAGCTTCATGCTCTAACTATCTCTGTTTAAAAAAAAGCACGTCATTCCGTTGCTGGAAGGACAATCAAACAAGACAATTCTTTAATTGAGGTATTATATCGGTCTAAAGTTGTAGACTGCAACAGTGTTAGTAAACAATTGTATAATTACGTTATACAACTTTGAGAACCTAAACTCATTAGAGGAGAAAATATAGACAGAACCTAATAATTAAAATAACCGCCATTAACTAGACTGGATCATTACGTGAAACTGATACTTTTCTTACTTTTTTTTCTTTACTTGAAGGAGATTCATACTTTTATAAATGTTTTCAACATTTGTGTTTTCATACTTTTAGTTGTGAAAACGTATTTTAATATTAAATGTTTCGTAAACTTCTTCGTGGTACATTGAAATGTTCAAGATTACCAAGTTTCATTACCGTGCATTATTCAAATGAACAAATAAACTGTACATTAAAAATAAAACCATTGCAAAAGCGATCGGATCGGACAACGAGCCAAAGTTGCAAAACTGCTGAAATTGGGGGGGTTTCTTAACTGTAATTAGCATAGCAGTTAGGAAGTGGACACTGCAGGCAACACTAATATAATTGTTGCGACATGTTGTCGTTAAAGATGTTATGCATCTACAATTACAATCATTACAAGTTGGTAATATTCTGGACGACGTTTGGTGAGCTTAGGCCATGCACGAGCGTTTTGTGTCTCATCACGCGACTTCTTAAACTTTAATCACAAGCGCTTATCCTTCATTCCACCTGATGATAAGTGATGACGAAGCCGAAGGTAAAAGCGCACTTTATCTCGAATCCTCAACTACTGAGGAGCTGGCTAATTTTTCTACAAATAAGATGGTGGTAACATAACTTAACACGTTTAAATATGCGTTAGGGGATAGAACAACCCCACACCTTACATTTCAGGAGGTGCTCTTTGATCTTTCTGCCCCATAACATATTGTTTGTTTTGAATGCTTATTTGAAGCCAAATAAACCTATTTCCTTATAAAAATATATGCCATTACAATTCAAAAGAATGACAGTATGTAAATTAAATTCGCCCCGGGTTCTGATCAGAAGAAGTGGGAATGTAATTTTTTTTCTTGTCTACCCCATAGTGTGGGTTGTCGTTGGATAGCAATTTCAAAAATATTGCGGGTTTATGGAAACAGTTTTTTTATTGAGAATCCTTTTGTGAACTATTAAGCTTTAAAGTGCAAAATTTTGTTAGAGTCAAGTGCCTCTCCCCACCCTGCCAGCCAAATAGTTGTTTTTGGATACATGAAAAAATTCACGGTAGTTGTATATATGACGAAGTTAAAAGGAAAACTATCACAGCTAAGTAGGCTTTACAAGTTTACCAGTAACAGTCGATCAACTTATAAAATGTACTTGGCGCAGTACAAATTCCTCTTTGGGAACTAAGTACTTAAATAACGTTGTCAGGTGTGTGAAACCGGTAGTATCTACATTTAAGTATATGAGCCATCGTTAAATAAATGTTCATAAAAGCCCTCTTCTCTGAGTCCGCATTATTGAGATGGGCTACGGAACCCTACACTATGCGTGGCCCGACACGCACTTGACCGGTTTTTTTATTTTATTACTCGTCAAACAACGGAAGACTTAGCTAGAAAACGGTAATTGCAAGGTCAGTTTACATGAACAGAATGTAAGACAACACGCAGTGGCGCAAGTTCCGAAGATAATTTCTCAACAAGTTAGACACTAATAACTATAATATATAAACAAACAAACAAAATACCTCTTGTATTTTGTTTGTTTGTTTTCGGTATGAACTGATTCTAAAAACTCTTTCGCTAATACACATCTACATTATTCCTGAGTTAAATAGAATACTTTTTGTCTAGGTCAAATGTAATTTTTCACACGAGCACACGACCATAACTCTTAAGTTCAGAGAAGCTACAGCCGACTTACTCAATACTCCATACTTTATTGCATTCCAGAATGTTTACACAATAGATAGGCTCAGTTAGCTACTCACAAAATGAAATAAACATTTTATGAAATAACAAAGAGCACTTCCAATAATCACAGAAGCAACAACAACTAAATTCGTTTATTTATCAGTGTCCATCTGTTTTGAATCGTAATCTGGTGCTAATTACGTATCTACTATTAGCTTTTTCTTTTAATCGTTTGGTAACAGATTATAGAGAGGCCTGGAAATTGAATTCAAGGTGATATTACGAAAATTGTTTCTTTTCCTTTTCAACCTCAACCTTTTGTAAAGTAAAGTAACTAGACAGTACTAGGATGAAGTAATCATGAGCTAAATGTTCACGAAGTGCTTATTGATCCTGAATGCATTTTACTGAAACTCAAGCCTTTCTGGGAAACACGTCAACAGCAGGAGGTGAGCAACGTTTCATTGCATAATATTCCTTATCAGCTTGTTTGCATAGATTAAGCACTTTGCATACATTACTGTTTCAGAAATACTTTATTATCTAGGTAATTATAATTAGTTAATCGCCATTTTTAATTTTCCTACATACCTAATGGTCCTAAAGTTGACCTATTTGCTCAGCTTTTTACGTCTATACTTAGATATTGTACAGACTTACTCTTTCAGGCTGAATGGTATAGTACTGTTAAGTATGAAATTAACGAGCAGGGTTGCCTAGTGCGAATTTCATTCGCCATTCGATCACGTTAACGAAAACGAGAATTTGTATGGCAAAATTGTAACTCTCCTCGTATGCCGCCAGGAGGCGCTGCTTCAATGCCATACTAATTTTCGTTTTCGTAAACGTAATCGAATGAATACGGATAGTAAACAAAACTCACACTAGGCACCCTGAACAGCTGTTCGAAGGTCGCCACACCATGGCGGGCGTGACGCAGTGGAGCGCACGCGCACGCGACGACGCTGCGCCCGCGCCGCGGCTGTAATTATGCGGTTTATCTCATCTGTGCTATTGTTTCGTATAATAGCGACATCATATGAAACAATCAGGAACATAAGCAGGGCTGGCGATTGATATGCTATTTATCAAATTCAACTACAATACACTTTAATAAGAAATGTTTGCATGACTAAATCGAGCACTCGTGGATGAAATAAAGTAAAGTGTTTTATGTTGCTGTAAAGGAAACAGAGTAAATGTTTAAGCTTTTGTAAGGTTACTTACTGTCTATCTGCACCAGTCATATTAAGTAAACGTTTGTTTAAAGTTATATAAAAATATATGTACATAAAAAGGTTATAGTTAATACATACAAAAACCAAATAGGTACATCTGGGATTACATTCTGTTGATTTCTATTCCTTGCATATTGTGTGTATTGTGGTCAATAAAGATTTGCAATATGCAAGGAATAGAAATCAACAGAGTAATCCCAGATGTATTTGGTTTTTGTATGTATTGTATACATTGTTGCCGATAAATATAGACTCTTAAACTTTAAACAAAAATATTTTATGATATTTATCTTAAAAATCAGCAGCCCTGTGTCGCGGGCCCCCGAAGTTCACGACTACACGAGTTTTTGAATTTCGTTCTATTATTCGGAACTGGCGGAGCGGGCCGCGATTCCGATCTTATTAAAAAAAGTTTGTATGGACTTTATTATAATTTATAATTTTTTTTTAACCATAGCGTAAGACCTTTGTTACCATTCTTTTTATGGGCTATGCCTAGAATAAATTATTATGATGTTATACAGATTTTAGCAGCCACACATAATTGTTTGTCTATTTTCGATTCAATCCGAACCCAGTCGGGAACGGGGACGAGTCGCACGTGATGCCATTCCCTCTATAATATCTCTATCTCTAAGGAACCCTTTAAGTTTCTTGCGGCCCCCAAAAAAGTCCGGTGACGCTGAAAAGCTGTCTGTCTGAGGCAATCAGCAAACTCTCTCAAAAAAAAAGTTGATATAAAGTTAAAGTATTTACTCTGAAAAAAAAAGCACAAATGTTGAAAATGTTGTTGTTGTATTTACTCTGTTCAAGATATGAACTATAACCGCTTAAACAATTAAAATTATATTGAGTCTGTATTCACAGTAGACGACGGACTAAAGAACAATTCGTAAGGTTTCTCCTTATTATTCGATTGATTCAAAATTCAAAATTCAAAATCATTTATTAAGTTTAGGCTACAAATAGCTCTTATGAACGTCATTATGCCATCGGTTTGTAAGTCTACTCTGGGCGGGAGACCTTGTACTGAGAAGAACCGGCAAGAAACTCAGCAAGTGTCAAGCTCTTTTCTCCCTTACAGAGTCAAAAATATTGGAAAATGTCCTATCATAAAAGGACACTTTCCATCACAAACAAACACACAAAAAAAGGACAATCACAACACCCAAAAACAATCCTAAAAAAAAAAAATAATTTTGCAAAAATTACATCAGGTACCTACCAATTTCAATTTTCACAATGTCATACAGTACTAATAGAAGTCAAAAATTATCTAAGAAAACAAAGTTAAAGTATACGAGTATAATAATAATAAAAATAAGATAAGTAAGCAAGAGCAGACCTGCCTCCACAGGAGGCACCCGTTCACGAGTATGACATATGAATCTGCCATCGCTTCACTCAACCATATCTTAGGGAATGTAATGATGAATTGCTTTAACCTAACCTTAGACGAATTATTTATGTGATTTTGCAATGCTACCAGAGACTGAAATGAGTTTAACCGGCTTCAAAACTATTAACTTCTTCACAGTCTGTAGCTACGACGACGTGCTACGGATTAAACAAACATTAAGAAGCAACTACGACTTTATAAAATTAAAAGCTCAAAAAAATTTTTGTTATCATGATAAAATTTACAATTAATTCTATCGACCTACTTCCGTGGGTAGGTCGTGTTTCGCACTGCGTTTTGTCACCAAGGCCTTTCATTATCTGCACCTAGCCTTGGGGAAATTGCACACTATCGCACAAAAAATAAACTTTTGTCGTTAGCAACAATGGCGGTAGAAGTTAGACCAAAGTCTAATTATAAGAAGAGGAAATTTATAAATAACATCCCATAACAATAACTTAATGTTCTGTGTGTATAAATTAAATCAAAAAAGCATCATTAGTAGTACGGCGAAATCGCTGCAAGGCAAAAAGGTTTCTAAAAGGTAGTCTAAAAAGGTTTTAACCACAAATGGTTAAAACCTTTTTAGACTACCGACGACGACGACGCCCGGCGCCCGACGGGCGGCGTAACGTAAATTCAATCCTACAACTACCGCAGTACCGCATTATTTTTTTAAATATGTTAAAAGATATAAATATTAATTTAAAAAAAAAATTAGATCTGGTAGATATTGTTCATCAGTCAACAAACATCCCACTGTTGGGCTCAGGCCTTTTCAAATACGGAGTGCAGTGTGGTCACTGGCTTAATGCGGGTTGGGCCATTTACTACAATAACCAGGATCAACTGCTTTTCGAAGCACGGAGGAGCCTTTTGTCACCGAAACTGTTACCCGGCAATGCGTGAGTGGCTTATTACGACTGCAAGCTGGCTGCCTAGTGCGAATTATATTTGCCATTTACAAATACCTACATATTATTTTACATTAAACAACAAGACATTATTATTATTCTAAACAAACTTAAATACAGAACTTAACTTTAAAAAAACAGAGAAAAAATAATTAGAAATTAAAAACTAAAGACCTATAAATAAAAGATGTCCTCCAACTGTGGGCTCATGGGAACGGTCCCAAGAATGCTGGCAACATTGCCCCTTTGGATTGCCAAACTAATACGCTGGCAAAGGTAGCTGCCAGCCTTCCTGTCACCGGAGGCCTCAATAAGGCGAGCACTTAACTCTTTGACCAGCTGCTTTGCCTCCGGCCCCCATGGACCCGTTGTTTCCACCGCAAACGGAACAAATAAATAATTTCGACCTAGGTTTGCGTATTTGTGCCGTTTGCTATTTACCTACATGTTTTTCGGTTTTGTTAATGTAAATGCCATTACATTGACATTTACATTAACAAAACCGTGGATTTGTATGGCATTGAAGCAGCGCTTCTTGGTGACAAACGAGGATAGTTAAATACATAAAAAATAAAATTTCCTTCACGTGATCGAAAAGCAAATAAAACTTGTACTAGGCTTTCAGATGGTGAACACAGTTTAAATGAGAGATGTCGTTCCAGGTGAAGGACGCGGACAGCGAGAGCCAGCGCTCCGTCAAGTCACCCGACGACACCTGCCGGCTGGAGGAGAAGCTGTAAGTCACTTTTAATTATATAATTTGCATAACAATAAAATAATTTGATGACATAATACATGACTTTAAGACCGATACAACCAAATGGATCAATAAAGATTTATCGCCATGACATGAACCGTTGGCCTTCATCTTACTCACCTTATGGTTTGTGATGATAATACCTAGTGGAAGCGCACTTTCCTAGAAAACTTCAACTAGTAAGAAACATTATTGTTACGGCGACAGGCTCATATATAATGATAGCTAGCAGACTTAAAACAATTCCTACCAACATCCAAACCAAATTTTGTTCGGGTTGACTACAGACTACTGGGAATTGAAATGGGACCTCTAGGTTAGAGACCGGTGGCTTAACTACATTAGACCACTAAGGCGGTTGACACTATTTTAAAGCTTTATACAACGGCTTTGGGAACACCAGATTAAACAGTACCTACTGTTTCACTTCAATAAAAATTGTTTAAATGGTTATTAAAATGTCATTTTAAGAACCGCAGCTAAAGTTAAATGAAAGATTTTTACACAACCATATGCCTATAATCGATAATGAATAACGTAATGAGACAATGCGAGGCCTTGATTATCTACCGTGAGAATTATCTCAGGAAAATTTAAAATTTTTGCGAACACTCAATGGAATGTTTGGATTCGCTGTCCAAATAACGTTCAATCAAATTAAATATTTATTTCTTTTTCGCTTTAAAGAGAATTGGTTTAATGTTATCATTACATTTAACCTTTACGAGTCATTCAAACTCACACAAAAATAATAATGTACCATAATTATCACGTACTCACATAGTTCAATTACCTACACTTTTTAAGCAGGTATAAAACCTTTATTTTAAAGTACATAAGAATCGTCTTTTCTAAATTTAACAACGGAAAAGCATTTGCTCTTCCTAACGGTATAGTCAGTGCCGATAAGGATAAAGGTGAAAGTGCACTTCACCCGGAATTTGCAACTCAGTAGTTGAGTCTCTCTCACTCTGAACCAGTCACCCTAATAACGTCACGTGAAGGGAATGTACAGTGATTTGTAGTAGGTTTGCCCCTTCTTTAATCTTCGAGCCTGGGCAGGGAAGCGCGAGCTGGAGGGTTCTCCCACATAACCATCCGCGCCTCCCCGGGCGCGATGGTACGCGGGCGGTCGGCCGAGGAGTTTTCCAGTGTCAAAAAAAAAGGCCGGGACGTTTATAGACTGAGGACATGACTTATTTGATCTTGTCATGGCTCGCGGTGATAAGCACGTAGCTCAGTGTTTCGCAAAAGTTGTAAGGTCACGCGAGTAAGCCTCGATCGTTAGATCACACTAGGAAATTGTAACATTACATATTTTTCTTACAAAATATGAACTGTGCATTACGAGCACGCAACCGCAATGATCTTGAAGTCTAGGCTGATGGTTGTATTTTGACTAACTTGTATAAGTTGTAATAATAATAAAGGCCATTACACAGACCCATACATCATCATAATCATGATCATCTCAGCCAATAAACGTCCACTGCTGGACAAAGGCCTCCCCCAAGGATCTCCACAACGACTGGTTAATAAATACATAAGAATGATAATATAATCCATACATAATGTTAATTAATTCTTAAACTAGGGGAACACCTGTGGGTTATGTAATTCCCCCCCAGTGCCTTAGAAATGACCCATCAATGACCTCTGACACCTAATATTTTCAGTATTATAGAAGTCCGTGGGCAGGACAATAAAATACTTTTAGTTCAAGTTCTCCTTCTTCTATTTTTTTTCTATACCTACTTTTGCACACCATAAACTTAATGTACTAATTATCCATATATTACGAATACCAAATTACTGAAGTTATATTATGATAACTGGAACAATACATATTACGCATTTGAAAAAGACACCCATCTTCCATGATGTTTGAGTATAAGATTTTCAAATAAAACCAAAATGCCGCCCGCACTTAGGATGTTGTTAGGTACATGTCGAAACAAGATTAAAAAACCGAACATCATCAAATCCTGCAGATTCAAAAGGTCCAAAGGCGAATGATACCAGTTTGGAAGCCGCCGGCCGTGATGGCAAGTAGCCGATTTCCCAAATGTATTTATATCTTTTAGGTTTATTTTTATTTTAATTACCCTTTTTTATCCCAATGCTGAGCAAAGGCCTCCCCAAAACCCTTCCACGTATCTTTATTTGCTTATCTTCTTATGGAGTTGGTCCGTATTCATCTCACGAGAGGTTATAACACGAATATATTTTCTTTACTCATAACATTTCTATTCCTTACTCAATCCACGTCGAAATTATAAAGGAAAACCCCAGTTTTGGACGCCGCGATCTTACCAAAAAACTAATAGTGTCTATTACACTAAGAAATGAAATTGCTAAAAGTGGGACATAATCATATATATTATAAAAATCAACAACATTTGTATAAAATCAACCTTATATAAATCAACAAGATTGAAATATAATGAGCAAAACCCGCGAACACCTATTATATACATAACAGCTTTATAATATTAGTATAGATAATGCATGCAGGCAATGGGAGCCCTTTCGGTCGCATAATCTCTTACGTCATAATTTAGTTTGGCATAACAGTTTCAGCATAAAGTTTTCTCGCATAAGTTGTGATAAGCAGAGTGTTATAAACCCATAATGGTTTCATCGGCATCATTTTGACTCTTTAATTTATCAACCCAATCCGGACCCCAGGTAATATTTTATAAAAGGTGTGCGCGGGGTTTTGCTACTAGAAAAATGTAATGATCACAATTAGAAAATTTACATAATTGTTTCCAAGTAAAGAAAAAACTCATACAATATATTTTTAAACGGTTTTATTTCATTTGCCCTGTTTATTTATTTGTTTATTTGTTTGGGTCAAATCTAGTAATTGAACATTAACACCCTTCCTGTTGACGGATTGATCTGAAATTTGGTACACACCTTTAGTTCTGATGACAATATAATTCAATACATTCGGTATCATTGTAAATCCAAGATGGCTGCCGCTACATAATGGCGGGTTACATTATATTTTATCACTACTGCCTCAATAAGGGTATCAAATGAAAGGGTTTGATTAGCAGAATAGTTCTTTATGAAAATAAAATGAAAATCCAATATGGCCGCCAACTAAATGGCAGGTTCATTTTTTCTTTTATTTTTTTGTCTGATCAATGCCCTAGGTGGATGAGGACAGTGGTGTGGTGACTGGTACCTAGGACCTACTGGCTGATATTTTTACTTAGTACATTGTCTACATCATTTTTTTTAAATCTTTATTTTTAATAAAACCGTTCAACTTAAACTTTTTTTACTCATTTTTACTAATAAACCACACAAAAAATAAACCTTTTATAAAATTTACTTTGATTATAACAAAACTAAATTTAAGACTTAGTCTAAGGTAAAGAGTAAAATAATTATTAAGTCGTGTACATAACGTCACAGACTAAAAAAGCACAGAACAATTGATTTAACATTATTATTATTTTTGGACAGAGCACCGCTTATTCATGTAAGTAACAATAGAACACCGGCAAGTTCTAAGAGCTTCATTTATGAATACACTTTAACTTTATTGCTGATTTTTGTAAGATTATATATGAATATGCCCCCCTGTTAGAAAATTCATTTCATAACGGAATAGATAATATACATGATTTCTTTTATGAACCGTAAAATGTATGTATTAATAACAAAATTGTAATAGACACTATTAGTTTTTTTGTCAGACCGTACAAAACTAGGGTTTCCGTTTAAATTTCGACATGGGTTGAGTAAGGAATAAGTATTTATGGGATGAATAAGGAATAAAAATCAAAATATTGCTGTGGGTTGAGTAAAGAATAGAAATGGGATGAGTAAGGAAAAAATTATTCGTGGGATGTTCTCGTGGGATGAAAACGGAACAACCCTTTTTCATATATATATATATCATCATATATATATATATATATATGATTTACAATAAGGTTTTAGAACTAACATTATGGTTGGTTATATTCCCGCTCGTGGAAACTTTTTCAACACTTTTTTCAAATTTTTCTTGAACTCCTATCTAAAAATAAGTGTACACACATCATGCTTTTAATCGTAGATCTCAAAACTATTCTATTCTAATGATTGCATTCGCCATTTTAAGGATTGTTAGGCATACAATCGTTCGGTTCCATGACCCAGTAATTTAGACGGCGCACTGATGAGTTAAACATCTTTATACGTATTTTACAGGTGTCGTAGACCTTAAGCCACTGTAAATGCCTCGCACAATGCAGCCGGTAGGCGTGATGGCTGCATTCAGCCAACGCTATTATATGCAAAACCCGGCCTTTACTCTCAAACCGCTGCCACCATCACAAAATCGTGACATTTCGTTTGCATTGTGCTAACATAATTGCAGACATATTCGGTTAAAATATGTGTATATTTTGAGGATTAGTTTTTTTTTAACAATAAAGTAGTAGTCAATGAATTGGAATTTCTTAAAGATATTATTATTTTATCAAAAAAATAAACTTATTCCAATTTTAGATCACAAAAATAAACATAAATTATATGGTTGACGTACGGTTCTTTTATTTAATTATGATATAAAGTTATTACAATCATATATTCATAAATAGATATTATAAATATAGTATAGTATCGAACTATGTATAAAGACAATAAATAAAAAACAAATCCTCGGATAGCTATCTTGAACTTTTATGTTTTTATTGAGGTACTTTTCTTGTTAAGTAAATTACTATATAACATGGCCTAGCAGGTACGTAACAGTTCATTGTGCAAAATGTGTGCTTACTGTATTGCGTAAAGTTATACTATTACCACAATGACATTAATGCAATAAATATATAACTTTTTGTTTTTTTTAGTGCAGCAATTTGAAGTAATTGATACGAAGAATGATACGAAGTGTCTAATGTGACGTACATTAAATTGTGTATTACTTAACAGTAATAGCTATAGTACAATTTGGAACTGTAACAATAATAAAGTTATTGCGAGTAGACAGTACCGTAGATAGTTGAACTATATTATTCTAATCACGACTTTTACTAAGTAATAACAGAAGGGGTCAAAAAACTTGTTACACTTTTATCATATTATTTAGAGGAAGCTATGACTAACATGCCCCATAAGGTTCATAATATTATGTATGATATTCCACGAACACTTTTTATTGCTTACTACTTCTTTAAAATAAGGCTTCCAAATTATCAAGGGTCTCAACGTTACATTTAAAGGTTGACACGTGAAATGCGACCTGTTTGCTTATTTTTGGCATTCAATTGGGGGCATTGACACTTGTTTTGTAATCTGACGGTGCGAATATTTTTAGTCTGCGACTTTGTTTTTCATTTAGGTATTTTATTTTATTTTGGAACTCGTTTTCAGAGTATCATCTTATCTCGGTGTCAGTACTTTAACGTTTGTAATTAAATTGAATCACTTCTAAAAGTCTTATTAATAGATCGATACCCTGCCTGCACCGTAATGTTTTAAAAATATACAGTAAAATGAAAAATTCCACAAGTTTTTTCCAAAAAAGCCAATAACGAAGTAGCGAGAAATAATAATAAAACAATTAATTTCATTAAAATATTTCAATACGCAAATAATAAGCTTAATTTGCACTTACGTGCTGAAGTTTTAATGCACTTCAATACACATCACCATTTCCCTATCGGAATGGTTGTTTTTATGATTCTTAAATAAAATAAAATACTACAAGATGATTTAATAAAATAATAAAAACAAAAATCGAACGTTAAAAATCTTTATAATGATTTTAACAAAGGAGCGCGTTGATGTCTTTTACTGACAACGTACAGCAACCTGCAAATAATATTATAGGGATTATTACTATGTTTCTAGTTATGTTGTTACTCTTTAGTAACTAAAGTAGTCTAGGTATTCTGATTTAATTTAGGAAAGGAAAACCGCTTATTAATTTAGACTAGGATTTTTGTTAGGTATGTGACAAAAGTAGAGTTTTTAGTATTAATTGAATACCTTTAAGTACTACATTATCAAAGAGATTGATGGCGTGGCGACTTCTTATCTCATCATCAGAGGAGGTCGATGGCCCAGCAGGTCGCGCGTTTGGGTTGCGATCTTGTAAGTTGGCTGACCAAAATAATAAATATTTTGGGTTCCTTCAAGATTTGTTGTCGTAAGATGGTTGTCGTTATAACCTGTCAACCTGCATTGAGCTAGCAAGGTAGCCTGAGACCAATGAACGTTTATATTCTGATGATGATTGACGTCATTATCATCATATTATTCAAAATAATCAGGTGTGTAGAAGTTATTGAGATGCACTAGCGGACGCGCAGGGGCACACACTGACGATCAAGCGATGGAAAACAAATAGGACCGGATTGATTTAAAATTTGTGTTATGACTAACTCATTAAATGTAACTGCAACATTGATGAACTTAAGATGTTTAATTCAATTCTCTTACATTAACAAAATATAAATAAGGGTGACCCTTTTTTTATGACAATTGGTTTTTTTGTTAATTTAACACTATATTTTCTTATGTTAGTGGGGTCTGCTGAGGTTTCCCGCTCCCGGTAGCACTTCGATCCATTGGAATCTTTTGTGCAAAAATAACAATATTTCAGGAAGATTGAAAAGAAAATATTGATATTCAAATAAATTATAAAATGAATGCTCAAAACAACATCATCATCTCAGCCAAAATACGTCCACTGCTCAAAACACAAAGACAATATTGTGCTTATAAGAAAAGTAGTCCAGTACTTCCTCTTATTTTTGTATTGTTGATTGATATCGTCAATTCGGTTGCCGTCACGCTACACTTGGTGCCCTTCGAGACGATTGCAGGGAAACAAAAAGCGTACCTTGAAATCATGATTAGAGGTCGTCTTGTCTTTATATTTTTATTTTACTAGGCACTTTTTGTAATTACCTAAGAATCCAATGAAATAAACCCGTTTTAATACTTTTCTTACAAAAGTACACACGCGTGCACATCGGACTACCACAACCTGTCAAATTGTCCTCAATACACTGAACTTTATGGGTCTTACAAATAAACAAAGAATAGCCTCCGAATAGTTAGTCCGTGTTTTGTCTCTTTTACTCTTATAAAATGTTCAAATAATTTTTAACGCAAATTTTGTTGCGAACAAATTACAAAAACACAAATGTTGAAAAAATTTCCACGAGCAGGATTTGAACCTGCACCCTTCTGACATTCCGGGTCAGGTACTCTTCCTATTGAGCTATCGAGTTTCTTTCCAGCCCACCGAAATTATTCAACACTTTTTACTTTGAAAGCCAAAGGAGCCCATTCAATGTCAACAACTACCGTCACTAACATCCAATCATAATATTTTTACAAATATTAAAGATCAGTTAAGAAGTAAGACTTTTACTCTTATTTGAAATTACGTTTAAATGACAGGAACAAAACACGGAATAACTATTCGGACCTTATTCTTTGTTTATTTGTAAGGCACTAGAAGTTTACGGCAAGGCTATAAAATTTGTTATTAAAAGATACTTTGGCCCTTTGATTAGGATTATATAAAGTTTTGATAGTTTCAGTGATTTTAGTTTTAGTAGAAGAAAGGCTTGTTTTAAATCAGCCTGATGCCTTATCATCTAAGTGTGTTGTTGTATTTCGACAGTTAGTTATAAAATAGGCAGTCCCTCAGTACGTATTTGAGGATTTAGGGTGAAGTGAGTTTACACCTTCGACTTGTTATTTACCATCAGGAGAAACGAAGGCCGGTCGCTTTTTCTATGCAGAATAAGAAAAAAATCATTAAATGGGTATTTTCAAAACAATGCCCGTTTCATGTTATTTATCAATTTTACTCTGCCAATTATCACATAACATGACTTAAGTTTTATGTTTTATATCCGGAGATTGTCCAAACAATGGTCTTGTATCACCTTAGCGACAAGTTGGGGGGATGTGCTAAGGTTTTTGTTGGTATTATCCCAAATCCCCGTCGAGGATACAAGGCCTGCTCGGGAGCTGGGGCGAGATCCCTACATAACCACCCGCGTCTACCTGTTTCTCTTAATGGGTTATGCCGACTCTTTTTCATGCCAACGATGATATTTCCTCGGAGCCTACCGCATTGTTATGTTACATGAGTGCAGCTAGCGGTTACATGCGCCACAAACGCAATGCTTAATACTGACAATGGCAGAGCAAAGCGGGCCCCAATTAGTTGCATTTTCATCGTTAACCTAATCACCACATTCAATATTTATCCATCGTGGAAACATGAACGCAGTGAAGCGGCCCTTATCGCATCAAACATTTTCATGGTAGGATTCGTTTGCTTTTATCTTTACTAGCTATACCATTTAAAGAATTTAAGCGGGGTTTGACGCAGGCTAATTAGTAAAAGGTATCACATCTTCTTTATACCTGACGTTAATCCCCGTTTAAATTCTTTAATATACTACGGAACGCGAGAGTTTAAAAGTGTACTTACGGATCCATGCGTGGATATCCGAAAATAGCCCAAAACACTGGCCAAATGCAATTTGTGGATGTTATCGTCTGTGTTTTGGCGAGGAATTGAAGCTTTTAGCTGCGAATTTAGAAAAAGTTAACAGAGCAATGTCGGAGGTCTCATACTCGTATGTATATACGAGCTGGTAGAATCATCATCAAAATGAATAAACGTTTTGTTTTAATTAAAACAATTAACGATAATTTACATTGAAAATATGTCCTATCGCTCATCTTACATGCACACGTGTGGTGAGATGTTCCAATAATTTCCGCGTATGCAAATCGCGTCCGCTGCAGGCATACCGATCGCCGCATTACGACAGACAAAAGAATTTCCCCCTTTGTTTATCATCATTGAAAGTATCATCAATCACTCATCATTCGTCACACAAAAATAACACTTCGAGCTTTCGAAATAAAGGCTCTAATAATAATTATTTGGAGGACGCGACACACAGAAAGCAGATGCCATAAATCATTACAATTCATATTTTACTCATCGCATGTCGATAAATTTAATTTTTCTTTGTGAAGATGTCCTTAAAGATAAAGCGTTACTTCCTATTTTGTAGCATAAAAGAAAAAAGAACAATAATTTCAAGATTTCCTTTTGTAGCTAACGGCCGCAACAGCCTTTTTTATTATTTTTAGGTAAGTACTTACTTACACAGCTAGAACGCAAGTAATTGTTTTAACAAATTTTTAATTTGAATAGTTTGATCGCATTGTTTAATTTAATTGTTATTCTGCATGTTTAAGAAAAAATATAAACTAAAATAGGGCAATACCTAAGAAGGAAACTAGGAAACATATCGAACAACAGAAAATCTGATTAAAAAATAGAGATAGACACTAATTGCGCTATAAACAAGAAATAATATGTATGTATCGTGTTATATCTACATATGTGCAAACGAGAATATACACAGTGAATGAACTAAACATCTATCTTATCGTTTCCTTCTGATAAAGAACTATAGGATACCCTTCTAAAATATGTTAGGCAACGAAACAGTTTGTTTCTTAAATCTGATAGATTTTTAAAGACTTCCAATTTTATTTTTAACTAGTGGACCCGGCGGACTTCGTACTTTTGACAGTTTCCATTCATTCCCGTGGGAATATCGGGATAAAAACTATCTGTATGCCGAATTTCATCCAAATTCATCCATCCGTTGCAGCGTGAAGAAGCAACAAATATAAACACACACTTTCGCATTTATAATATTAGTGTGATTATGTACAAAATTTCATGGTTATCGGTTGAATAGTATACGCGTGAAAGCGTAACAAATAACAAACAAACAAACTCACTTTCGCATATTAAGTTATTTGTTGTTAGTTGTTATACCATTATTGTAACCCTGTAAAGTTCATCCCAATCTTATCGAAACTACTCGGAGAATCTAGTAGAGTGTGGGAGCACGCTTACGCTTGCGTGATGCCATTCCCTCTAGAAACCTTCTGACGTTGTTGACGTTGATCAAAACAACCCTTTAAGTTTCTCGCCACCCCCAAAAAAGTCCGGTGACGCTGTGAAAGCCGTTTACAGATAACAGCAAACTCTCTCCTAAATATGTTTGAACTTATCAGCGAAATCAATCTTTTTTTATATATTGACGTTTCCATGACAACAAAACAAATAAATCATTTTGTATTGGAAATAGTAACTGTAATCTAATTATTACAGTATGATATAAATTTACTTCATTTCTGCCCACGGCATTATCCGCTGGAATACAGTAGGTATGTTACCAAAAAGGTTTTAGCGCGTGCTCCCGGGAACTCTGTGCTTCACTTTCAACCCATCAAACTATCTCTGTTGTGTGACGTAAAAGGATGGAAAAGCAAACATAGGTACCTTCGCATTATAATATTAGTTAGGATGAAATATGAAGTGCATACAATTGCAATACTGACCCACCACGTAGAAAGGAAAGCCTCAACCATAATTCTGTGACACGCGGCAGTTATTAGCGAAAGTGATATCCCAGTAAGGGACTGATTACATGGTGCTCACAGCCTCGGTTTTAGCGCGTTCGTGAACCCGTGACGATGGAGCTCAAGATACGGGCGGAAAGCAAACAAATGTAGTATTATTTGCGCGGCAATCGGATTATAGATTTTCACAAAATATTAATAAATCGCGTGGTTCTGGGGAATTTCTAACATTCGACCATTAAATATATATTAGACATATCAAATTGTTGGCATTTAACAAAAGTAATAATTATATTAGCTTCTATCGATAAAAAAAATAAAAAAAAATACGTATAAACATATTTTTTTTAACTTAAATGATTTTTTATCTATTATTCTCCATTCTATCATTCTATTCAGCAATGTTTATACATTGCTTCTGGGGCATTCTAGCATTCTTGCATTCTATCATTCTCCAGTTCTTCCAGAGATAATTAAACAAAGACCTATAAGCCATTTTCATCAGAAACTTATTCTGTAGAATGTATTTCGACGATGACGACGCGTCATTCGCCACCCGCGGCCGCTCGTGACCCAGCCCGCGGTCATGAAAGCCGCGGACGTGCGCCGCGTTAATAGCCCGCAGCTGGTCGCGCCTCTCCGCCCGCCCGCCGCCGTGCCATTGAACCTCGCGCGGCCGGTGGCTTACGGCTCGCGCGGCACCATCACGCACCACGCTGAAATATGCTAATACGCGCGTGGCCGCGAATCGTTTAAGGCGCCATGTAAGCTCAGCGCGTAAGGAGAGTGTAGTTTTAACCTTGGATTTAAGTAACCTCTTCTTGATAATATTTTTGCGATTTAACAAGTTAATGGACGAAACTGGTAAAGCACCTGGAAGAGATGAGTTCCGCAACACAGTTTAAACTTAGGCGGAAAGCATCATGTTATTATAATAACCTTTCTTATTTATTTATTGGTCAAAGCCTAAGGTAAAACTCGAACCTACAACCTTTTACAGGTCCATCGGTTGCAATGATCGTTGGATAGAAAGCACTAATGTCGCTCTAAAGCATTTAAAAAGAAATCAAAAAGCAGTGGAAAATTCAGTGCTTACGTCAGCTTTCCCGGTAGCATAGCGGTCAGTGCAGCCGCCCGGATTGCGTAAGACCTAGGTTCGATTCCTGGCTGGCTCGGGTAGGCATTTAATTTTTTCACTGTATTTTTTATAAATATTTAATTCAGCTTAAGTGTAGCGATTAGCACTTAAAATAAAAACCTTTTACAGGTTCGCCTTTTCGCAGGGTTGAAAGAATTTTTCGTACTCGAATGTTTCGTTTCGTAGTACCTACTTTTTTCAGTGTCGATATAAATATAACATTGTAAATGCAAAATAACAATATAGGTACTTAAAAATATTACCGACGTTTAATGCTTTCTTAAGTTGCGTGTTCCCAGGACATGGACCTTGAACCCCCATGGTATAAATTATAAAACTTATTTTACGCATAAATTATCGTGACAGTCTATAGTTAAAGCTGCGCCAATATACTCGTATAGTAATAAGTGTTACAATGTATAAAGGCATACGGTATATGTTTTGTTAGGTTCCCATAAAGAAATTTGTTCGCGCCAGAAACGCGACGGTGCACTCATTCAAATACCGATACCGATCCGATACAAAATTAATCAGGCAAAATTGTTTTATCAGTATATACTAGATATGATTATGGTTATTGATGATGATGATGAATAATTCAGTGCAAAAAGTGTCACTGTCAGGTCAGTGATGATTTAGGATCTTACCAAATATGTATTAACTTTGGTGCATTCCAACATGTTGCACCAGAGATTAAAGGGTTCATTTATTTGCCGTCAAATCGTAATTGATTTGGGACCCTAATGTTTCTTTGTTATTTACAACTGACAGCGGGTGTGTGCATCGCAAATGAATGCGAAAAAATCAAATTACAAAGTTTGTTGGCATATTGATTACGAATATTTTATTTTTAAACCTACATGACACATTATCTCGTATAACTAAAGGCACCTTCTTGGTATCTACTATTAAAGGATTTTTTACTCTATTACTAGTTAGCTTTAAGAGGGTTTCACTAAATGTTAATGTTGCACTTACTTGTAAGCGCTGTCGATAGAGCATTGTTGTTACACCTATTTAAAGATAATGGAAAATAGATTTGTGATTCATCACATAGCTGTCATAATTTGCTTGTATTATTTACCTGTGGTAAAATACGTCGAGGTTTACGTATTTATCGTGGTGGCACCAGTGTTCGACACTTTGAGCCCAGTGTTTGACATAGTGTTCGTCGCCAAATAATAACATAGATTATTTGTAATTTTTGTAATTTAATTTTACGGGACGACTTAGTAGGAAGTAGGTGCTCTGTATTTAATTGCTGTATATAAAATGTGAAGCTTTGCTTCCTAAACACCGCACCGGTGCCTTTAATCGAGTACATAATGATTTATAGTTATTTTGAAAGCATACTATGTCAATATCATGATGGCTGAACCACAGTGTAGACTGTGACTGAACTGTGTTCCCGTAGCGGTCGCGCAAACTTCTGCAAGTTGCATTATAGTTAATGCAACTTGCAAAAGTTGGTACTAGTGTACCTTGCATTAGTAGGTACTCTAAGAATATAATAAGGTTCTGCTTCTCCATACTTTGGCTTTGCCCCAGAAGCAATGTTTATGGATAAACGATAGTAACTTGTTATGTGCCGTATTCAGCTCCCTGATTACAATTAAAAAGTGCAGTGTCAATATTCTGTTTGTTATATGACCTACAAGTAAATCGAGAACTAGAAAGCGTGTTTGAAACGGTTTCGCGCATTGTTGGCATATTTAAATGCAAATGTCCCGTTGGTCTAAATATTGCACCAAAAGGAAAGAGCTTGCCTTCTGAAACCAGCCTATTGTATAGAAAAGTTTGTCTTACTTTTGTGTTAAATTTCTTAAAACTGTAGCGTACCTAACGTACGATTATTACAGGGGATGGCCTTAATTTCAAAAGGTTATTGTTGTAAAACATGAGGATTAAATAAATAAACAATTTAGGAAACGAATTACAGCAAAATGAAGCCAGATCCGGGCACTAGTGGTTTATTGAGTTTTCCGCAACTTCAATAGATTGCGAAAAAGCGAGCTGTTTATAATCACATTATTATTTAAGGAGCCTTCAGTCTTATCGTGTTAATTAAAATCCTTTTTTTGCTAATGTAAAAGTCCAACACAAAGATCTTCAGCGATTAGTAATCTCCCAACGTTCCATCGGCAAGATAAAGATCTTCAATTAATCTTTAAAAATTTTACGTATTAAAATCGTTGCAGCCATTCCAACGACCCCAAAGTTACGGTATCAAGAAATTCATATTGGTTGGCGCAACTGAAGACGTGCGTTGTATTTTTAAGTACTTTTAAAGGTCTTTTTATATTATAAAATCCTTACAACAATATATTAGTTGTTAGTGTCTAACCCTTTTGGGTTTGTCCAGACACTGCACATTCGTCAGGGTTTTATATTCAATAAATCACTAAGTAGGTACATCAGCCTATTCAAATTAAATAGAAAAAAAAACAGGTAATTTAACCACAAAAGTCTGCGCACGCGCCGCATTGCGCATACTTATCACTGGAGAGTGACAACCACATGAGTAGGTAAATATCTAATAATTTACTCATGTTCTGACAACTATGAGGCTGACTAACTACTTACAAACCTACCGCTCGTGCAGTATGTTTAGAGAAAAAGTTATTGAGGATTATTGAAAGAATATAACACAAACGCACAAGCTTATTTATTTATTACTAGCGGCCCGTCCCGGCTTCGCACGGGTGTACTTTCATTTTTAATTTTTTTTTTAATATAGCCTATGTTACTCAGCGCTAATGTAGCATTGTAATGGTGAAAGATTTTTTAAATCGGTCCAGTAGTTTTTGAGTTTATTCGTTGCATACATACAGACAAAAATACAAAGCTTTCCTCTTTATAATATTAGTACAGATATAGATTTTTATTTATCCATTTAGGAAAATATACAGTCAAATACACAATATTAAAATTTAAAACCATTTACCAACCAGATAGTACCATTACAAATATTAAGGATGTTTGAGTTTGCACAATGGATCAGTTAAGAATTGGGCAAGCTATGATCTTTCATATCTGTAAAAATATTAAGATCGAATGTTGATGACGTAGTTGTCGACATTGATTTAGGCTCCTTTGGCTTACAGAGTGAGAGTAGATAGTGTTGATTAATTTCGACAGTTCTGTGTGGGTTAGGCAGAGCCACGATAGCATAGTTGGTTTTGCACCTGACCCGGCATGTCGTGGGGTGCTTTGTTTTTCAAATTATTATTCTTCTTAATTTAATTTTGTTCTTTATTTATATTACAGCATGTTTTGTGTATAAGGCCGATTCTCCTAATGCCACATTAGGAGTTATTTTTACAGTGGAAACGAATCTTGCTTAATATAAGTACATTTTATTATTAATAGGACGGACGCTGTTTTGAGTGAGGATTTTTATAGGAAGGTTGATAGATTTGAGCAGTAGAAGAGTGCAGACACTGTCAATTGTTCTACCTCTTTATTTTTTCTTTTCCTTTTTTTCTAATATAATCTTTTTCGTTAACAATGTTTTTTTTTGTTTTATTATCATGGATATTGTATGTACCGAAAAAAAATTATTTTGGACAAAATTCCGTGAAAATAAATCGTGTCACCAATATATTATGGGTTACGACAAAGTAACGACTTCTCAGGAAAAGTATACACCAACGACATTATGCGTAACTGCCTATTACCCATAATGTCGTGTTTACAATGCATGGAGAATTCATATTATTTTATTGTTATTTACATTTTCCTCGATTATATTTTCTAATAAGGAAATCAAACAGTTTTTAATGTGTACAATACAGTTATGTGGAAGTACTTTTATTTCTTTTATAGTAAAACAAAACAGTGTAAGTTAATAGTTTATATACGGACTGAGTCGCAGATTTACAAGTTTAGTTGAATGTTTTTTTGTTCAGTTCAAATCAGTTTCGGCGATAGCGGAACCACATATAAAAAAATATTGAGTGGAGCCAATTAGCGTTCAAAATGTTAGCTATTATTATTTAGACATTAATATTTTACCCAAAATTTGAAAGCGAAATTATCACACTCACGCGCACACAAACCGCTGGATAATGAAATCGTCATTATGATACCTATACGAGTAACATCGGGCGACAATAACCCGATACGTCCTTGGCGCTTCCGGTGATAGATGTCGCAAGTGTGTTCAATGGGAAAGTGAAATTGTGCTCAACAATGAGCAGCCTGCGGGCGGCGCCGGCGCAGGCAACGCGGAAACCACCAGCCGTGCTCCGCGGGTGACATATTATTATAGACTTGTTAAGAAGCGGTTTTATGGTCTTTCTTGCTGCTGAATCACGAAGAAGCTTGCAATTTTATATTTGTCTACCATTAACATATGCACTCGCTTTGGTAGCGCCTGCAGTAATAAGGATATTTCCGACATTCAAAATCTTCTCCTTAACACAAACCGAGTAGTATAGCCTGAGCCTACTGCCTCCAGTACGTCAAAAGTGACGAAATGGACCAATTGTCTACGGGTGTTATATTGTTAATTCTTCAATTTCAATTGTTCAGTCTTTGTGATTCTTCAGGGTCCACTCTACCTACATTCATTGATAAGCACATTAGGGCAAAGTTAACTAAATAACTTTAATATACAAAGTCTAAGCTTAACTAGTTATCTACATTCTAACTATTGTATATTAATAAACATATTTATTTCTGATAATTATGTCTATTCTTAACAAAGTAACACAATCACTGATGTATTATTAATACCTCTGTGAACACAACAGGCTTGTCTCTTCGACACTTTGTTAGAACCAATCTTCCTTCGTTGATTGCGAAAGCAGAGGATTGCGTCACATGCTTTCTTGTGGGACTGATTAATGTAGTTAGTAAGATGCTCCCGGCTGAACGAGCATTATGGTAAGTGTAAGGTCGTTAACAACCACCAACCCGCATTGGGCCCCATGAGGTGGTATGGGTATATGCAAAGGGAAGGAACCCCAGCGGTGGGGACATAAAATGAGCTGATAATTATTGTGATGTTACGTGCGATAATAACTCATATTAATTCTTTTTGGTACATAAATCACAAGACCTGCCGTCGTTGTTAAGATCAATGACCTAACTAGCATGTTTGTTAATTTAAAACTCTAAGATTTAAGATCTATACTCGCGTTTATTACATAATACGAGTATATATCGCGTCGTTTCGATCTCTTAAATCTCGAAGGTTTAATTTGCTGAAACAGAATGCCATGTTGCATTAGGTCCGTACTGTAACGAGCTTAACATAATATATAAAAGATACTATTTGAAATCTTCGTAAGTACCAGTAGTTGCGTAATAATGTTCTACTAATTGATTATTTTCGTTTGTATCATTGTACATACCTACCCTGAATTAAAAAACGCTATAGTTTGTTGTTTTGTCGAGTCAACGTTTAATGTTGTAATTAATCTTGTTTTAATTTTATCTTGTCTTTATGTAACAATGTGACGAAGTAAAGTAAATTGCGTGTGATTTGTTATTTTATTTTGTTGCTGAATCATTTCAATCGAGTCGCGTTTAACGTGCCTATTACCGTAAAAGATATTGGTACAACTTTATGAGATACGAACTTTTTTAAAGGCGACTCTTACAAAATTTCGTCCCATTATTGGATCATAGCAAATTTCAAATTTAAGCTAATGAGACAGTATCTAAATTGACTTTAACCGTTTGATGGTGACACTAAATAGCAGCTATCGATAATTAGGTCGAACGCGTGCAATACTACTTTCCATGGTAATAAAAATCTTTAGATAAAAATTAAAAGGTTCCAAAGGTCGTGAGTTCGATAGGTTCCCACTCGAGCTTCCTGAGGGTGGTTGAGTTTTGCTAGTAAATTTTTGTTTTTTAGATTAAGTATAAATTTCACACAATTTTATTGCAATAATTTTTATTTCTCTAAGGTCTCCACCGCCCGCCAGCCGTGAGGTTTTCAGGGGGCGTTAAAAATTCCTAGTTAATTTGAATTTCTTATTCAGAGTTTCCTTTTATCTAACACATCGATTCATCATCACAATCCACAGCCCTCTAAAACACAAATGGCGGTTTTAAGGTGACGGTGCATAACAAGATTTTTTTTATCGAATCTGCTAACAGGCAAGTTGTTTACGATGGCAAGTTGTTTACATTGATTTATAATAGGATTATCTACTCAAAATCATTTTTTTTTGTACTTTTTTTTCTCTACTTTTAATAAAAAACAATTTTTTATATAACCTTACCATATGGAAGGTGACCTTCAACACACTTACGAATAATGATACATACGCTATGCATGCCATAGGTCTGTGCAGTGATATGTTATAATATATTTGATTCCATTCAAGCCTGAGCGCCTTTATTATTTTATTTTTTACTTTTTATACATTACGGATAAACACTTGGCTTTCATCTCACCTATTAAGTGATGATGAGGCTGAAGGTGGAAGCGCACTTCACCCAGCATCCTCAACTACCGAGGCACTGGCTATCATATCATATATCTCTAGCTGCCGAAACACAAAAATGCTACAAACATTGATGTTATATGATGACATATTTAGATACGATGATGGTATCTAGCCAGGTGGGTAAACAAGCTTTATAACTAACCAAACCGAGTAATGTAACCTCAGCTAGGAATCGAATCCGAGACCTCTGGATCTGACACCGGTGGGCTTAACCATTAGACCACAGAGGCGGTTCGAAACTTAACTTAGGTAATCTCAGTGCTTATGGTTGGTACTGAGATGACCTAAGTTGAAATAACTGCTCTGCCTGAACGTAGCCTTTATTTGCCATAAAATCAATTTACTGAACACGAGACTTTGTATGACATTACAAGAGTTAAAAAAATTCCATACTATAACTCGTTTTCGTCGTTTCGTCGTTGTCGTGATCGGATGGTGAGTAAATATCTTACGAAACACCCTGGAAACCTGGTAAAATACGTGCGCATTCGCAGTGTTGCTCGTCCACTACTAAAACCGCAACGTTTGTTACAGAGAGCGTACCGTTCGATGCTCGTCGGTGCTGATCGGCGCGCTGGGCTTGTCCCTTATCGCGCTGGCCGTGTACACCGCCGTGCTCGTGCTCACCGAGTACCGCAGCCCGCGGCCCTGCCTCAGCGAGGAGTGCGTGGCTACCGGTGCGTATATAGAAAAAAAGGATCCCGACAAGGGTTGACCGTGTCATGGAAGAGGGTAAAAGTGCCCTGAGTGCCTTGTGTGAGTTTTGTAACTATCTGTATTCATTCGATTCATCATCATCATCAGCTCATTTTTAGTCCCCACTGCTGGGGCACGAGCCTTCCCTATGGATGGATAGTGAGAACGGGCCATAAACCACCACGCGGGCCCAGTGCGATTGGTGGTTGTTAACGACTGCTAATGCAGCCGGGACCAACGGCTTTACGTGCCTTCCGAAGCACGGAGGAGCTCGAGATGATACATTTTTGGTCACCCATCCGATGACTTGCCTATGCGAAAGTTGCTTAACCTCAGCACTCGCAGACCGGGCGCGTTAACCACTGTGCCATCGAGCTCATTCGATTACGTTTACGAAAAAACGAAAATTAGTATGGCATTGAAGCAGCGCGACATAGAAGAAGACTTATACAGATAAGTACTCGTTTTCGTTAACGTGATTGAATGGCGAATGAAACTCGCTGTAGGCAGCCAGATACACTTAACCTGGTAAAGCGCGTGTCGACCGGATCTTCGTAGTACTCTTCAGTAAGGAGTGTGGTGTTTTAGTCCTATAACTAGAGTGCATGTGTCGAGTATCTGGGTATGTGATGTAGTGACACTGGAAGAATTGTGAGGGGAACAACAGGAAAGGGGTGCTCGACGTGCTGCTATAGCCATGATCGTGCTGGCAGTATACATCTTTCTTAGGCTAGGCTCAGTTAGAGGTGTTGATAGCAACAATTATTAATTCCTGAACATATCTTTATATATAAAAACCTTCTGTGCGTGTGTATGTTATTGAACTCTTTCTAAACGGCTGGCCCGATTTGGATGAAATTTTCTGTGTGTGTTTATTCAACTCGATTTGAGAATGGTTTAGATTTACAATTGGACCCGGAAGGTGGCGCTGCTATAGAAGATACGGGTCATCGTGGGATACGGGTGTTCTTAAGCGGACGAATGATTTGTTTGTTTTGTTGTCATGGAAACTCTCAAAGCGATACGAAGTCCGCCGGTCAGCTAGTCTTTATATAAAAATCTTCTGTGCGTGTGTATGTTATTGAACTCCTTCTCAGCGGCTGGACCAATTTGGATGAAATTTGCTGTGTGTGTTCAAGTGGATTCGAGAATGGTTTAGATTTACAATTAGACCCGGTAGGTGGCATTGCTATAGGGGTCCATGATAGGATACGGGTGTTCATAAGCGGACGAATGATTTGTCAGTTTTGTTGTCATGGAAACTGTCAAAGCGGTACGAAGTCCGCAGGTCAGCTAAACATATAAATGAAATCATGTACCAGTTCTTTAAAACATTGACCTATTTTTTATGCATAACGTGCATTTCTGTAACCTAAAAAAATATTAATATTAATACACACTGGATTGACGGCACAAAATAGAGACGACATAGTGCTATTCCCCTAAAATAACTATTAAAAATCGTTTTGACAGTTTCTAAAAACTTTCTATACTGACTAACCAGTCAATTACCCTATTACGTAGCTTTATACAATAGCAGTGTGCTCGTTGCGCTGCTGGCCCTATCGCTGGCAGTGCCAGTATACCTGCCCTGCCAGCGTTCTCACTGAGCCGCAAGCCCTATATCTATCCCTCCTTGCTGGTTGTCACTGGGTAAATATTATTATTCCCCAATTAATTAATTATCTTAATTAATGGCTTCATTTAGCCAATTTCAAGTATTTTTTTATTATTACTAGTAATTGTACGGTAGGTAGAAATTAAAATGGAGTCTCACAACACGTGTTATCACGAGAAGAACTCGGGTGAAACTTCAATTAAATCCCAAGTGGACAGCGCATGGCTTCATCTCACCCGATGGTCAGTGACGATGAGGCTGAAGGTGGTAGCGCACTTTCACTCAAGAACTGGTTACCTTACAACCACCATGTTTAGCACGCCTTCCGAAGCACTCAGGATCTCGAGATATTTAAATTTGGTTACCCATCCAGTGAACTGGCATTGTGAAAGTTACTTATCTTGCAAGATCGCAACACGAACGCGCTAGCCGCTCCGCCATAAAGCAGGACTTAAAATAAAAACAAGTCTATTACGAATAAGATTGCAATTACTACACGTGTTTGTAATAGATGATGAAATGATCCATTTTCACAAATCATCTCTACTTTATTGTATTAATTGCTATGCTAATTTTGAGAGGTTATAGATAAGTAATGCGTCATTGCAAGTGATGTTAAGTACAAATAGCGAGAATTACTAGGAATCCGCGACGTCCAAGGAATGCGTGATCATCATAAGAGACGTTGCATTATTAGTAGTACGGATCAAACGAGACGCCCAGAGGTATTTGTAGGGCAAAACAAAACTATTAAAATGGCGAGACAGAATACCGATAAGAATGCAAGTTATTGTCTTTCTTACGTATATGTTGACAATAATTAATTTTATAAGTGTAGGTCAATCAGGTAATCCTACTCTTTTCGCCATGATTCCCACTCGCACCTTGTCATTTTTTATTGTATGCACTTATTTTAAAGTTTTATTCGGACCGTGATAATTAAGGTTAAAGATATTTAATCTCAATAAGACCTAAATCACATACTTACATGAGAACTTAAATAAATAACAAATTTTTCCATATAACACAAAAATAAAAAACTTTGTGCACGTAGGTATATTTCCTTGGGTAAACTTTTAAGTATTTCATTCTAAAACTTCAAAAAAAACCTTTAAAAGAGTAAAACAGTCACAAATAAAAATTACCTCATTTATTGTACACATAGTTACGTTAAAGCTGCACTCATTCTATAACTTGTAATAATAGTGTATAAAAGTACATAAAAAAAGTGTAAGTGTGTGTGTGTGTCCTTTACAAGTGTAATCGTTTGATCATGTCTAGTGCGATTTAATGAAAATTATGTTTTTCGTAGCACGTGGAGTGATACCGATTATAATGTTTATGTAACTAATATTGATGTAAATATCTCAACTAACTGCGCCACTTTTGCGGGAAAATAGTGCAAATTGCAAATTTTGTGTTAGGTCATTCAATGCGCACTAGGCGCGCAGGTACTTCGCAGTTGAGCAGTAATTGCTGTCACTCGTGGATTTATAAGACGCGTCATTTGCATTTAAATACGCGGGAATGTATAAAAAAATGTATGCGAGCAGTTTATGCGATTGTTTGTGTTATTCTAATTTATATTTATTTATACGGAAGTGTGACAGGCCGCTCATCCAAGCCAATTATAGAAATTGTGATGGATGGGTTGAATTGCCTTTTCAGTCAGATCGCAGCTCATCGACGTGTTATAAAAAAATAGATGATTCGATTATTAAATGATATATATGCTTTTTTTTCAAATAATTACACACAATCACACAGACCTGTGTAATTGACAAAGTGACAGGCTAATAAGTGCTCCATGCTTCAGGCTATCTACTTTCAAATTGTACAAATATGATTATGTACATATGTAATATGTACTAATGTTAAAAATTATCAGGTTTTACATGGCATATTTTCGGACAAAACCCTCATTTTTGTATTTTATGTACAAATTAATCAATATTAAAAAAAGTGCTCCATTATAGGTAGGTGGCACAATGTTTACCTTTACACTCCAATTAAATTATAGTAGGCTATTTTTGTGAAAAACATATTTGAATACGAGTAACATGTCCTTAAGTCCCTAATTCAATATGTGCCTTCAACTGTGAAAGATTCCACCGTGAAAGATTCAACCGTTTTCCAACAGTGAAACATTTACATATTAATAATATACAAAAAATTACCATTCTTTTCCGTCCAACAGCGTCGAGGATCCTCCAGTCCTTAAACAATGACGTGGACCCGTGCACCGACTTCTACGAGTTCGCGTGCGGTGGATGGATCAAGAAGAACCCGGTGCCCGAGTGGGCCACGTCCTGGGACCAGCTCGCGCGGCTGCGGGAACAGTTGGTGGTAGACCTGCGCGAGCTGCTCGAAGAGCCCGACGAGGAGGGCCTGCCCGGCAGCGTGCTCAAAGCGAAGGCGCTCTACAGGACCTGCGTTAATATTGGTAATTTATTTTTATTTATTCATTTGAACAACCAAAAAGATCAAACAATAATCATGCTAGTAACTTACATTTTTTATTTAATTTATAGAAAATACAACTTTAACTTACATTACATTTACATTTCTTAAGCTAGGTGTTGCCTTAATTATAGGTTGTCACAGCCTGCATAAGAATTTAATGTTAAAGTTATCGGAAGCCGATGACCAAAAATAATACAATAAAAACTAATGTTACGTTATTTTATTTTTTGTAGATGGAAAACGGTCATCGCAGCCGATGAACGATAGCTAAAGCTTTTCTTACGCTTCTACCTATGCCTCGTAATTTCAATAGTTCTAAGACAATTCAAATCCAATTCAATATATATTTTTATTTCGGAACACAAAGAGGCATCGGTTAGTTAATAATAAAATCATTTATTGCAGACCATTGAATCCATGGGTTAGTAACAAGTGGAACTTAGAAACCATGTTAGTTACAACAATACAATAGTAAATCAAAATTAAAATAATTCATTGGTCGGTTCTCTGATGTACACGTTTGAAAACATGTAGTTCAGTGAACCGTCCGAAAAGTCCGAGTCAATCAGGTCACCAATCATCTTTAGGACTGTGTTGGCGCTCCCCTAAGCTCGCAGCAGCATTGAGGCAGTGTTTTTTCGCATAATTGTAGCGAAGTCGTCTACATTGGCGTCTGCAAATATGCCAGGTGGGTTACTCTTGAAACACAATTGCAATAATCAATTTCCAATCACAAATCTTAAAAATTCAAATGGCACTCTTAAAAGCGATAATAGCGCTACATTGGAATTAAATTGCGTGGAAATTGAGTGAACAAATTACGAGTATTATCGAGATGGGGCGTTCCAAAATTGCGAAACTTATCCCAATATCGATACATATTAATCGCATTGGAATTGTATTGAGATTGAGTTTGCGTCAAGAGTAGCCTACTTGATGCGCTGCTTTAGTGTTAATTTGTCATGTATCTGACAGGCAGTGCAATGCAAATGCAAAATACAATTTTATCTTATTTTATTTCTTATTACATTACATTATTGCCGTTATATTCTGGACAGATCCCACCACCAGGCAAACCCACTGAGTTGTTGAAACCAACCACCCAAATTGGAATCTATATTACTTAAATATTAAAAGTTAACAAGACTTCCTGGAATTAAACTGTGTAAAAGGAAACATAATCAAGGTAGATACGATAATATTTATGTTTATATCAAGAGAAAGTAGCTAGGCATCTAGCATAGTTGGTACAGTAGACGACTAATAATAAGTAATATTTCAGAGTATGCATCCACCGTATAATACTCGTAGTCAGATTATGTCATTCACTTTACATGAATGGTATAACAGAACGCGCCCGTTCGCCATTTCCTAATTGCACTCTATTAGCAACATAACTAACAGTTAGAAAACAGAAATAATTATTACAAGACTAAGTTTACTGAATCTTCAAACAGCGACAGTTTTGAGGGAGGTAAATTTTCGAGGAAGAATGCAGTGTCCCTCTCTCCTCGTCCTGAGGGTTTTATGCGGGAACCTGTGCACACCCACACTGTGGCTAATATTATAAATTATATAATGACCTAGATTTACCATAGATACTTCATATTTCCGATTGGGTGACACAGGATTATTCAAAACGTTTCTTAACATGCCAATTAACTCCTCCGGTGGCTGAGTGGCAATGGCCCGATACCCGAAGCATAGCCCGGGTTTATGATCATTTGGCAAGCGTGGTGATTAAGCCAATACCCATCAATTGTAGCTATGACTTGAGCAAAGACCTCCGTCATTGAAATCACTGCTGACAGTGTGACAGTATTTATTTATTACTACTACCTACTTCTTAACACCAACAGATAAGCTGGAGGAAGACGGAATAAAGCCGATCCAGAGTGTGCTGGAAAGACTGAACCTGCCCCCGCTGCCGCCCGCCGAGCCCACCGCAAACTTCACGTGGGTGACGGCAGCCGGCCGCGCGCGCAGGCTCCTTGGCCTGAACGTGCTACTGAGCGTGCAGGTCGCTGAAGACGTGCGCAATACTAGCCGGAATCGCGCTGTGGTGAGTGATACCGATGATACTGTTGGACTCGCTAGAAACTTCACGTGGATCGCGGCAGCCGATCACGCGCAGTCTGCTCGACCTGAATGTATTATTGAGCATGCAGGTCGCTGAAGACGCGCGCAACACCAGCCGGAACCGCGCCGTGGTGAGTAAAGCAGATGATGCTGCTGCTTCATTCGCTGGTAACTTCAGTGGGTAACAGCAGGTCAAGAGCGCAGTCTACTCGGCCTGAACGTTCCAGAAGCTGGCATTACGTAAACGTATTCCCGCCCTCTACCATTCTAGATTCTCCGAGGAGGTCAAATCGTAAGACGAACGAAGTTTATCCGATAGATCTTACCACTTTACCACAGTGGATAACTGCAGGAAATACCTGCCGGTTGTCTGTTATAATCATAAGAGGCTTATTTATTGTTATTTAAGATACTTAATGGTTTTATATGAGCCCTAAAAACTATATTAAATAGTTTGAATGCAGGATGTAGGAGTCTCCCAAGAATGTTAAAACAAAGTTTGCATATGTCCAGATCGAGCAGGTGTCCCCCGGCTTCAGCGACCGGTACCTGCTGCAGCCGGAGCAGTTCGCGCACGAGGTGGGGCAGTACCGCAAGTACATCCATGACGTCATCGCCATCGCCGACCCCACCACCGACGCCGACGTCTTCGCCAACGACATCGTGGAATTCAGCAAAAACCTTGCTAAGGTTAGTTGACACCTTCGTAATAGTTATCGTCTTATGAATTTGAATGATGAGAGTAGAAGCATAGCTCCATATCGTCAAGCATTCTATATTAATAAAAATCAATTGCTACATGTTTGTCATTGTCATAGCATCACTTGAGAATGGCTCGTCCGATTTGCCTCAATATTTTTTTTTTGTGTTAGCAGTAGTTAGGATAAGGTTTGTACATAAAAATTATTAAGTTTTCATCAGGATGCGGATGTTCACTCAAGCGGACGAAGTATACTTACTAATATTTGTGAAAATAAGTACAATTTAAAATATTTACCCAAACATTCTTAGGTATGTGCTTCAATGTCGGAAGATGTGGTTTGTGACATTCGAAATTACTTATTAATAACGTGGTCACTACCTACCATCAGAGATCATGGCACATGGAACTGTGTCGAAATATTTGTTTATTTACCATAAACCCACTAATAAAATAAACAAACGCACACGTACCCCACATAATTAAAGTATTCTAGTGAGTAAGTTTTCCTGATAACTTTAATATCTGCTGCTTTAGCTGATATTTTTAATATTTGTAATGCATCTACTTGGTAGACACGATGCACGTTAACAGCCAATGGGTAACAATGACGTGATATGTCTTAGATCATGACTCCTGTGGAAGTGCGCCGCAGCGGCACGCACCTGTTCCACGAAGTGAGCCTGCAGCAGCTGATAGATGGCTCCAGCGGCGGCCCCGTGCAGTGGAAGGAAGTAAGTTATCATGCAAATCACAATACATGACGCACGCGCATTAGCTGCTAGTGTGTTCTCCCCCAAATAATAATAACAAAAAGTTCTTATTCGAAACAAAATAATTTTTCGAAACTAAGTACATATTCAACCTATCCAAAACTGTCATCTTCAGTAAATGTTCAACCATATACCATATATAAGGCATATTTAAAGTTCCAAGTCTATTGAGGAAAGACAGTTTGTGTTAAGACTAACCTTGCAGGCGTGTGTACAATATATCCATTACGATGCCCTGTAAATGGAGACTTTGTAAAAGTTTTTATTAATATAAAAGTTATAAACTGTACGAGCGACGCGACGTTAAAATAGAGTTGATTTTTTAATACTGTACCGACATAAAATGCGTTTTGCTAATGTTAGATGGATGAACACGGACGGTCGTGTATCGTAAAGCCTGCATCATCACTGGATTATTTTTGGAGAAACGTTCTGCCACCAACCTTGCAGCGGCTAGGCAGTGGGATGAATATTCCCACCATATTTTGAACTTTACAATGTGTGTATGTTGTTAATAAATGTTTTCTTTCCTTCTTTGTTGAATAATAAACGTTTCTGTTGGGCAGCACGACTGGGCGCAGTACGTGTCGCTGGTGTTCGCGAACACGAGCGCGGCGCTGCGGCCGGCCGACCGCGTGATCGTCATGGACCTGCCGTACCTGCACAAGCTCGCGGCGCTGCTGGCGGACGCCGAGCCGCTGCGAGTCGGTGAGCTGCATGTCTCATCACACACTTTAAAAGGCGCACTGCAGGGCTAAGCCACAAAATAAGGAGACTGAAGAAAGCGAGCTTCGACGGTTTTTTTGAGTTTGCTGGTTGCCTTAGACGAAATTTACCTTTACCAGCTTTACCTGACTTTTTTGGGGGCGGCGAGAAACTTAAAAGGTTCCTCGAGCCGTGTGAAATGAATCGCCATCAGAGGTCCTCTACTAGAGGGAACGGCATCACGCCCTAGCCCCGTGCCCTACCTACTAGATTCTCCGAAGGATTCGTATCGGATCGGAGAGTCATACGAATGCGCTCGAGCAACGCACACATAGACCTAGGGTTGCCACCTTTTGTTGTGCATATAAAGTACCTTGTACATTGGTTATTAAAAGGTAGAATAATTATATTGTGTCAAAAGAAGTAAGATTATTTATTTCGCTTTGAGACATACTTCTCATTGGTTTTAGCAACTTTTAACAAATAATTATCACTGCTAAATAGCTGCTCAACAACTTTCTCTGCTGCTCATAAAGTATAGGGTACAATTACCCGAAATAACGTACAATACTTTATAATAAAGTACGGGTGGCAACCCTACATAGACCCCTTGCACGGACACGATGACACGGATCTCGGAACAGTCCGACCGCTGCGGTTGCGAGATTCAATGCCCGTGAGGGGTTATTTCAAGCTTACCTTTTAAAGCGACGCCGACGCATCGCTAAACAATAATCTAATACGGAGCGTTTGCGCCCCGTACCATAGGAAAAAATGTTTTTTTACTTTCCAATTAAAACTACAAATAAGTTTAAAAAATGAACTAGCATATTGAAGTGTATGAAGTCTAATCTACTAAGAAAATTTAGATGCTTAAATCGGTCAGGGGGCCGACCGCCTAACTCTCTCGCTTTCAATCTCTTTGAAGGCGAGGCGAGGAGGAGGCGTCATCTTGTCATTTCGAAAGCAATATGAAAGCAATATCGAAAACTATAGCTATAGCTTACGATATTATTCGATATTATATTTCGATATTATATTAGAAGATGACGCGAGGGCCTCGCCTTCAAAGCGATCGAAAGCGAGAGTTAGGCGGTTGGGGGGCTGGTTTGCCTGTAAAATGCAAAATAATTGTTGGGAAAAATCAAGATCCCCGCCACGTAAATTTCCAATGCGTCGCCTTAAGTCCTCCTTTTTTTATGGCTAAGCTTTAATTAAAATCAAAATTTAGTAGTTGACGAGGACACACTTGCATGCCAAATGCCATTCTCTAGAAACCCTCTGAGGATGTTTGGTCACTATGGCTCTGGGAACTTTAAGTTTCTCGTCACCATTGACATTTAGTTAAGCTGTAAAGGTTATAGGCGGCTTATAGCAATACCTTACCAAAAAACAAATCAGACCTAACTTTGATCAAGTACCTACCTATACAGAAATAGATATAGGGATAGGTATGTAGGTAGTAGGTAAGTAGGTTCTTTTGTTTGTCATGAAGGATGAAAGAAAGTAATAAGTTTTAATTCAAATCTAGCACCACAGAAGAGATAATTATCTAGCACTTCGAATTTTGATCGGGGTATAGATACCTATTGATAAGATGTTCCATTTTATTACGCACCAAACATTGATGGTTCGAAGTTGTGCATTGAATAGGGCAACTCCATAATGATAAAGTCTATAAAGAATCATGATGACAACTATCATTGTTACCTATAAGTAATCGTTAGAATAATCTTTATGACTTGCATTACTGGAATTAACTTTCTCAAATCTCATAGTTCATGTCATATTTGAAATATTTGATGAATGATAAAATAGAAACTTACGTAGAACAATTAGATGGCTTTAACTGATTGACAATATGATGGTTTGATAGAATATTTAAATTACATAAGCAGACATTTATGAAATCTTTAGGTAGCTGTACCATTGTACACCTACATAATTGTAGATAGGTGGGTACATATACCATTAACCTACCGGTAAATTAAATAAAAAAGGAAGCTAAAACAGTTTCATGCTCTAATGTATCATTCAAGAAATATGTTCCTCAAAGAACGCCTTTAAAAAAATTGTCCATGAATTCACTTAGAAGTTTTCATCTACCTCCATAAGTGCGATTTAAAGCTATGCAAAATACAACATTTTTAAAGCTATATAAAAATACCATATTTTTGGCATTATTTTATAATTCTTTCTTTTGTTTTGATACATAATACTCGTAGTCACCAGTGACACGAATACCGGTTACGCAAGAGCACTCTTAATTAATATTATTGCGTATTAAAATTTTGTCACCGGTTAAAGTATGGGGTATTAACTGGGTACCTAATTCTCTCCCTCACTCCTAGCTAGCTTTTGCCCTAAGAGAGAAAGACAGACTCCTAGATATTCCGACCGCGTTCTCACGGTAGGACACCAATTAAGATTTCGCCTTTCAACAACAAAACAGGCTGACAAGTTCACCAGTCAAAGTTAAAAGTACACGGTATTTCCCAGAGCGGTTCCTGTGGTGGTCGGTGTTCTCGACGCTGGCGCCGATGTCTCGCGCGGCGTTCCGCGAGCTGGGGTTCGAGTTCTCGCGCGCGGTGTTCGGCCTGCAGCAGCGCACGCCGCGCTGGAAGTCCTGCACCGCCAACGTCAACGCCAACTTCGGCGTGGCGCTCAGCTACCTCTACGTGCGCAGGCACTTCGACAAGGACTCCAGGGAGAAGGTTCGATTACAGACGTACCCCATTTTGACTTGTGTCTGCTCCCCAGCATACTCACCGAAGAATTCAGCTATTTCATGTACTTATGCCAAAAAATGTTTCCTAAAGTGGTGCTTAGGTAATAGTACCGCAAGAAAAAAATTGTGACAATGTACTTTCACAATAATAGAAATATTTCGTGTGATGTGAGCGAGTATGGTGGTATCAGTTTCTCCCGACGTTCTACTGCAGTCGTGCTTAAATTAGGATAAAGGACTTCTCGGACTCCCCGTACCTTTACGCTCATAATTGCACTTACTGATGTTATATCTGCACCACCTCATAATCGACTGTTAGAGAATGCCTCAGGCATAAAGTCCCCCATGTAATGTATGTTGCAAAAGTTTAAGTAAATAAATAATCTAGAACTTTTACTACCTAACCAGATAGAAATAGAAAATAAAAATAGAAATTATATTTTTTTTAACTGTGTGTGCAATATGGTCAGAAGCAGATGTAGGTACCTACTTAGTAACATTTAGAAAAATAGAGCTTTACGCTAAAAAATTACTTCCGCTCTACAATCACACGAAGAGATAACTTTAGCGCCCGACTCTTCGCTGTCGCCATAACAAAGCGTTGCAGCGTTTCGTGACTAATTGAAGCTTGAACGCAGGCGATCGAGATGGTGGAGGACGTGCGCGAGGCGTTCGCGGCGGCGGTGCGCCAGCTGGACTGGATGGACGCCGGCACGCGGCTCAAGACGCTCAACAAGCTGGCCGCCATCCGCAACTTCGTCGGCTTCCCCGCCTGGCTGCTCACGCGCGACCAGCTCGACAAGCACTACAAGCACGTGAGTGCATGACGCTACACCGGCCACCTCGTCAGTCCCGAGCCCGGTCAAACTGAAAATACCCAGTGGCGATCGGCGAACTCTCTCAAAAAAATCTGTCAGTTTCTAACGGTTGAATACGAGCGCAGTCTCCTTCCGAGGTCGTATAGAATCTCCGTCATCGTCCGATAGGAGTACCGACGCTCCGAGCACCAGAACTTTGGCTGAGGTAGCTTTTGGTAGAAGATTTCTCACATGCATACAAAAATTATCCCGGGCGGCGATTTTTGAACCGGTAATTAGTGATCACGCTATGATATCGATTACGAATGCTCCTCATTCTCTTATTCGAAGACACTGGAAAAATTATTTTTGACTCTGAAAATTCTTGAACGATATTTATCTTAATAATCAAATTGTTAATTAAGCAATAAATTTTATATTTCTTAGTGTATTTCAAGTTGGTGCTTTTATTTCGACATCACCGATGATATTCAAAAATCGCCCCCCAGTTCGCGACTGCAAATTCTATATAAAGCATGCAATTCAATGCTCAAGATCACTACACAGTTCATAGGCTTTTTTAAATGATTTCGAGGTCTTTACATGAAATATTTCAGCTATTATATTAATAAGCAGTGAGAACACACTTTTTTTCAAATGCATGCATTTCCTTTTTTAATTATTTTTTACATTATTTTCAGGCTGTCGTTGTGGAAGGAAACTTGTTCGAAACCTATTTGAAGTTGACAGGGGCTGCAGTTAAGAAGTCATTAGAATCTTTGAGAGAAAAACCAGACAGGAACAGGTAACGACGCACCCACCACCATATCAAATTTTTTTTAGTTAGGTATAATACATACTTAAGGGTAATTAATAACTTTCGTCCCACAGATGGGTAGCTACTGCAACTACAGTGAATGCTTTTTATTCGGCGACGCTGAATTCAGTCAGTAAGTAGACCAGAATAGAACTGATGCACTTACATGCAAGTGGTTTTAAAACGACTTAACTTTAACTGATAATTACAATAAAACTTCTTATCTATCTTCAGCTTTCCCTGCTGGTATACTTCAACCGCCATTTTACGGAAATGGAATAGAGTGAGTATCAGAAAAAACGATCTGGGTGCCTTGTGTGAGTTTTGTTACCTATCCGTATTCATTCGATTACGTTTACGAAAACGAAAATCAGTATGGCATTGAGCAGCGCCTCCTGGCGGCATACGAGAAGAGGTAAAATTTTGCCATACAAATTCTCGTTTTCGTTAACGAGATCGAATGGCGAATGAATCTCGCACTAGGCATCCAGTCGTCGTATTATATTGTTTTTCATAGAAAACATATACTAAATATATTATGTTGGCTTTCAGAGCTATAAATTACGGATCTATCGGTGCCATAATGGGTCATGAAGTTACGCACGGCTTCGATGACCAGGGTGAGTTAAAAAATAATGTTTATGTTACGTTATATATAAAATATACCAACTCAGTAGCGATACAATTTAAATAAAATTAACATGGTCCTCCGAGCCGGATTTTATCCTGTACGTGTATTTACAAAGCATTTAAACGGCCAAATCTATTAGGTCGTCTGTGTGGTCTGGACTTATAGATTTGGCTATTACAAAACCATTAAAAGTTTTCTTATTCTTAACCTTCGATGTCGACGAGCGTCGATCGGCGCCGCCGAACAATTAAAATTCTACGGTGTCTGTATTCACAGCAGACGACGGATTAATGAGCACGTATGTGATGTTCAAATTACAGTTTTAGACAAAACCTAATTACTTCTACAAATTAATTCCTCACCAGATAGTCAAAGAAATTCTATCGGCGTGCTATAATTGATAACGATCGGTGGATTGATTCAATTCGCACTCTTTAGCTGTGCATATTAAGGTCATTGTCAGCATTCGGTCCTAATATGTTGGAGATGTGTGTAGAATTTTATATGACTGGTCTTAAGGGGGTGCAGCGCGGAATTTGAAAATTTACGTGTTTTTAAGTCACTGGTGCTAGGCGCTGAATAGGTCTTATACATTAAAAGGACTAGTATAGGTTAGCTTGATCCTTTCATAAGGTCATGGTTGTCTTGGAATTTGAAACAAATACCCAGAAACTGCATAAACAATACGTAAAATAATGATATCTAAAAACTTATTTCTTCAGAAACTTTGTAAATATAGCACAAATGAAACAATGATCCGACATCAAAATGTTTGTATTGATATTCCGCAGGTCACTGTTGTCTTATTTTTCAATAAAAAAACATGAATATGAAAATATTAAGACTTTTCTTATTTTTTACCCAAACGCCTATGATTTTACAAAAGTAAACATTGCTCTAATTAAATCACCAGCCTACTCTGTACAAATATTAGTGTGCGTGCGTATTCTTGTCGTGCGCCGTTGTCACACCACTGCCACGCGCCGCTCGCTCGCTATCATAAAGAAACTTGAAACTCGCAGTTTTGCGTCCGCGCTGCACCCCCTTAACAAGTGAAACATTTTTTATTATGGCAGCAAAAATGCATGTAAAAATCTCTTTTTACATTTAAAAATTGTAACAGGTATGAAAGAAAAAAGAAAAATTGTGTTATTTTTTATTTGTTTATTCATCTTTTTAAAAATATTTAATACAAACGATTCTAGCAACAAGTTGGAACATTTTAAACAACAGTGTTCGTAATGCAACGTTAGTCAATTAATGAAAGCCAATGTCAACGAGTTCAATGTAGATAGTGTCCAAAGGAATAGCCAAGTTGTTAGATAAAATCGATAGAAGGTAAACGAATTAATAACACGTAACACAGTGTACGGCTAACGACGGACTGCGACCCTCTCGTTTCCGGGTATGCGCGTGCGCCGGGATCGAGCAGAGACCGACCGGGTTCTGAATTGGGTATAGGTAGGTATAGCGGAGCAAGCGTATCACGCGCCGTTTTGAGGTCTGCAATATGAATGAACAACATAACGTTGTGTCATTATCGAACTTATAAAGTTATATTTCACGATTTTTGGTATTTTCTTATGTAAAAACCTCAGCTCCTTTGGGTTTTTTTTTGCTGCTATAATAAAAAATGTACCCCTTGTTAAGACCAGTCATATAAAGTTCTATGTACATCTGCAACACATTTAGACCAGTACCCTTAGTAAAACTGACATTCTCCTTTAATTTGCTATTATAAATAAAATTTGGTGTATGGTAAAGGTCGGCGGTACGACGAGGAGGGCAACCTGAAGCAGTGGTGGTCGGCGGCCACGCTAGAGCACTACCACGCCAAGGTGCAGTGCATCATCGACCAGTACGGCCGCTACCACATGCCGCAGCTGCCCAACTACACGGTAAGGCGGTAACCGACACTCGGCACTACGAACCAGCGTTTACACGATAGCTACGCGAAAAATATTGAAAAAGAAATCGAATAATAGAGGACCTATTTGAGATCCTTGCGATACACCCAAAGTTTTATTTGTAGGATGAGTTCGAAATATATAGCAGAAAGGAAATATACCCACTCGTCGGGCAGTGGCAGAAACCACAATTTTAGTTTTATTTACTTTTTTTTTAACTTTATGAGAATAAATAAAACCAACATCGTGCGGATGAGGGTTCGAATATTGTGTTTCATCATCATTATAATAATTAGCCCAAATCAGTCAACTGTTGGACGTAGGCCTCTTTCAAAATGTGTTTATATCGTGCTCATCATTCATAAAATAGGACCCAAAAGAGATCCTCGAGGAACGTCGAAGGGCAGACCCTTTTTTACCATTGGGCACTCTGGGCAAGTGCCCAGGGTCCCGCAATCGATGGGGCCCCCTTGTTCCTGCCAGATCACTAACCGATATTACCGATAAATATATTTGTTTTGCGAAACAAGAATTACTAACTTATTGACATTTTTTGCCTAAGGATAGGCCTAAGGACCCCATTATCCGTAAGTGCCCAGAGCCTTGCCCTGCCCTGCCGAAGGGTGTATAATACTACGTACCTAAATATAAAACTTTGTACCCTTTTTAAAACACATCGCAAGCACGGAGGAGTGTGATATTCGGCATTGTCAAAGTTCATATAGATAAAGAGCGTAGAAAGATAAAATTTATGTGTATCGTCACGACTACATCGTATATCACGAATCGCGGTCGAATTTCAACTGTTCACATTAAATGTTTCGTACGGCAGGTGCACGGGTTCAACACGCAGGGCGAGAACATCGCGGACAACGGCGGCCTGCGCGCGGCGCTGCGTGCGTACTCACGGCACGCCGCGCGCCATCCGCGCCGCGCGCGCGCCGCCCTGCCCGCGCTGCCGTACCAGCCCGACCAGCTGTTCTTCCTGGGGTTCGCGCAGGTACGACATTCTCATTGCTAGTTA